>CM075854.1:2575397-2631642 GCA_037975125.1 Latrodectus hesperus | reverse complement strand
CACGTAAGTAGGTAAGCGTTGTCTTACACTACTACCTCCAGTCTGGGAGATGACGAGAGGAAAATGATCGCTGTTATGCAGGTTGGTTGGTTGGTTGGTTGGGTTTTATGGCGCAAGGTCCAAAGATGGACATGCTGCGCCAAGAATAGTGTTTTCGTAGAATATATTTTTATTATACTATATACTTTTTTAATTTTGTTTATAAATATATATTTAATTTAAAAACCCAAGCAACATTAAAATTTTAAAACACAAAAATAAGTGTATAAATTATTTTAAAATCCATACATAATAGTAAAATATAAAATAAATGTATATAAATTCTAAAATGAATAAATATAAATTATATAAAATTTAAAAAACCTATTGCTCTTAAATAAGCAAATAGGTTTCTGTGGGGTGGTTCCCCCAGCAAATCAAACATAGTTAAAAGGTTTGTTTTAAAAAATTTAAAACGGTAGACGTTAAAAGTGGAACATGAGATTAAAATATGATAAATAGTAAATGGTTCATCACACGTTTCACACCATGGATTTAGTTCATTCAAAAACAAATGTCTGTGTGTGAAACGTGTGTGTCCGATACGAAGGCGAGTTAATCTAACATCCGCACTTCGTAACGGTAAAACTGATAATGAAGTGAGGGATGGGAAAATGGTATGTAATTTGTTGACAACCTGCAAGTTCCATGATTCCTGCCAAAGACCATATATAAAACTTTTTATAGCTTTTCTCACATCTGAGAGAGGAACCGATGGTAATATTGGATGTGATGCAGCCTTTGCAGCTGCATCTGCTCTCTCATTTCCTTCAAGACCCATGTGGCTTGGTATCCAACAAAATATAATTTCTTTTCCCTTGCCAGCAAGGGAATCCAATGCTTTAAAAATTTTGGACACAACTGGATGACAGTTAACGCTATTGTTTCTCAAAGCCTCTAAAATACTCATGCTGTCAGTATAGATACAATATTGATGATAATCATCTGTATTCACGTGCTGAAGCGCATAATAAATTGCTGTAGCTTCAGCAGTAAAGATGGAGCAGGACAAATGCAGGCTGTAGCTTAATGACGTATTATTGATAAAAACACCACAGCCCACATGTCCTGCGGTTTTAGATCCATCCGTGAATACAGGTTTGTAAGATTGATACTGACAGCGATGAGAACAGTACAGCTGTTGAAAAACAATAGGAGTTGTGTCCGATTTTTTAAATTGAGCAAAGGTATTTAAGATGGTATTTGTTGGTTCATACCAAGATGGATAGAGAAAGTGGTCAATATTTTCTATCCGAACATCACATAGGTCTGTGAGCCAGAGATGTGATTTGGCTCTTGTGAGAAAAGGTTGGATGCTCAATGGTCGAGCATCATAAAGTCTTTTTAAAGAGGCATTAGGAACCATAGAAAGTAATGGATGGTCAAGGGTCGACATGATCTTAGTATAATAATTGAGAGACTGCTGCATTCGTCGCAGGTCTAAAGGCAATTGTTGGCATATTGCATAAAGACTCTGGACGGGTGATGTGCGGAATGCGCCTGAACATATTCTAAGAGCAGAATGATGGACAGTGTCCAGTCTGCGTAAAACAGAAGACCTAGCAGATCCGTAAACAACACAACCGTAATCTATGCGAGATAAAATTAATGATTGGTAAACTCGGAGGAGTGACGTGCGATCAGCACCCCAAGATGTGTTTGAAAGCACCTTGAGGATATTGAGTGATCGCTCACACTTCTTCCGCAGATATAATATATGCGGAAGAAAGGTTAATTTACGGTCAAATATCACTCCGAGGAATTTTACCTCACTGACTACTGGTATAGGTGTGTTGTTTATACGAATAACGGGATCATTGTGGAGGCTAGTCTTCCTGCAGAAATGGACACAATTGCTCTTGCTAGGAGATAGTGTATGGCCATTCTCAGCACACCATGCAGCAATTTTATTTACAGATGTTTGTAATTGTCTCTCAATTAAATTCATGTTGGACCCTTCACAAGATATTTGCAGGTCATCAACGTACAAGGTACCATGCACAGAAGGTGAAAGTTGATGAAGTATGCAACTGATATGAAGATTAAAAAGGGTGACACTTAAAATACTTCCCTGAGGAACACCTTCAGGTTGGTTAAAAGTATTGGACAAAGACGTACCAATACGAACTTTAAAACCACGGGAGCGTAAAAAGTTTTGTATAAATATCGGCAAATTACCCCTAAAGCCAAAATCATACATCCTACGGAGAATTCCATATCGCCATGTACGGTCGTATGCCTTCTCGATGTCAAAGAAAATGGAGACCAGATGGTTCCTCCGCACAAAAGCATTGCGGATTTGGGTCTCCAAATATGTGATATTATCAAGAGTGGATCTCCCTTTACGGAAGCCACTCTGATTAATATGTATACATTTATTTTTTTCTAAGACATATACGAGACGGGCGTTGACCATACGTTCGAGAGTCTTACACAAGCAACTCGTCAGAGCTATTGGTCGATAACTTGAAGGAACAGAAGGATCCTTACCAGCCTTAAGGATCGGAATCACTATTGCTTCGCTCCAAAGTGATGGAAATTTATTTTCAGTCCAGATCCTATTGAACAGGTAAAGTAAGTTCAACAGGGAATCTGGACTTAAATGACGAAGCATTTGATAGCTGATTCCATCTGGTCCTGGGCTAGTATCATGGGCCTGCTGTAATGCTCTCTTTCAATTCCAACATCCGAAATTCACAGTTGTAAGGCAAAGCTTGTCGATGGTTGAAACGAATTGGTGTTCGCTCAGCACGACTCTTTGTCCTTAAAAACGAAGGACTATAAGAGTCGTTGCTTGAGACGCTAGCAAAGGTTTCACCAAGGACATTAGCGATGTCCTTAGGAGAAGAGTATATAGCAGCTCCGGATTTCAAAATAGGAATGGAAAATTCTCTATATATTCCATTGGCTGCTTTCACTCTTCTCCACAACTGTTTACTGGATGTGGAAGAAGTAATTGAGGATACATAGCGAGACCAGGATTCCTTCTGACTTCGACGACGAGCTCTGCGAGCTAATGCTTTTGCTCTCTTGAAGGCGATAAGATTCTCCGTTGTGGGGTACCTCCGAAATAACCCCCATAACTTCCTTTGTTTTCTATAAGTTTGTTGGCATTCTTTGTTCCACCAAGGTTTGCAACGCCTGTGTGTTGTAAAGGAACTCTTAGGAATTGACGCATCAGCTGCATTCAATATTGCTTCGGTGACCTTATAAATGGCATCATCAATATCATCGATCGTAACCATTTCATTATCAATAACTGCCAATTGTGTAAATGACGTCCAATCTGCCCGACTGTACACGTAAGTAGGTAAGCGTTGTCTTACACTACTACCTCCAGTCTGGGAGATGACGAGAGGAAAATGATCGCTGTTATGCAGATCATTTCCTACTATTAGATTTAACAATGGCAGAAGAGATGGAGAACAAATGGCTAGATCGAGAGAATGAAATGTTCTTGTGGGTACATGGAAATATGTCTTCTCGTCGGTATTAAGCAGACAGAGACTATTATCTGAAATAAACCGCTCTATCTGCCGACCGCGAGAATTAGTATCATCATTTCCCCACAAAGAACTATGGCCGTTAAAGTCACCTAACAACAGAAATGGTGTTGGCAGCTGATCTGTTAATGCATCGAGTTCCTCTTGGCGGATGACATCATGTGGTGGTAAATATAAACTACAGACTGTTAATAAGCATGCAGTATGAATTCTTACAGCAACAGCCTGTAGAGTAGTATTCAATGGATGGGCAGTGCTGGGAAAAGTATTAGATGTTAATATACAAACACCTCCAGACACTGCACCATCATCACCACAGTCTTTTCTAAAGCTTTTAAACCCACGCATGGAAAAGTTATTGCTCGACTTCAGGAAAGTTTCCTGAAGTGCAACACATGCGGGGTTGTAGGCTGAAATTATAGACTTGATGTCATCATGATGAGAGCGCAAACCATGGCAGTTCCAAGAAACAAAGGAAGTTATTGTTCAATTTGAAAAGCTCCTTTCCCGGAGCTGGAAGGCATGTCATCTGACATCTCCTCGAGTGACAGATCTTCGTCCGAGGGATGTAAGGTAACCGCGTCAGCTTCCAGGGATAAGGCTTTACGGGTGGATATGGAGGGCCTAAAATTGCCCTCCTTTGCAGATTTTAGTTTTAAGGCTCTTATGCCTTTTGATCTTGCAATAGGAGCTTTTTTGCGGGTAGTTGATGTGGAGGTAGATTTTGGCCTCTGTACAGACGTAAGGGGTAATTTCACTATTGGAAGTGAAAGAGCATCAGTTTGCGTACTAGTTGTTCTGGTGACCTTGCGGGCGACAGATGCATAGCTAACTCCTGCTTGAGGTGTACGTGCTGTAACAGCTCGTCTCGCCTCAGGATATGAAACGTTATTCTTAACTTTAGTGGTTGTGATCTCCTTCTCCAGTAACCAGATAGGACAACTTCTAGCGTAGGAGGGGTGGTCACCTTTACAGTTGACACACCTCTCCTTTGCAGTACAAGACGAACTGTCGTGGCCAACTGCTGCGCAGCGAGCGCAAGTCAGTTTGCCTCTGCAAGTCGCTTTGGAGTGACCAAATCTCTGGCACTGGAAACAACGCAAAGGATTTGGTATAAACGGCCTGACGGATAGATGCATATACGCAGCTTTAATATGCTGCGGTAGGTCTGGCGTCGCAAATGTCAGTACGAGATGTTTAGTATTAATTACCTGCCCATCCCGTCTGACAGTGATGCGTTTAACAGCACAGACCTTTTGATCTATAAGATTTTCTAAGATCTCGTCCGTAGGCGTATTTAACAAATCCTTGGCGGATACCACACCACGTGAAAAGTTAAGATTCAAGTGAGGAGAGACAGACACCTCAAGGTTAGCTAGCTTATTCATGTTGCCAATCAGAGTTGCTTGTGCATCTGAAGCAACTTCTATCATCAAATCACCAGAACGAAGCTTCCGGATGCTCTTCACTTCGCCGATATTGCCAGAAATACCTTTCTGGATTAGGAAAGGGGATACATTATCAAATGTACCCTCCTTTCGCTTCACAATATAAAACTTGGCTTTTAATTCTTTCAATGTATGCTCCCGTGGGAGAGAAGAGAATAATGTTTCCATAATAAAGATGGAAATTTCGGGACCTGACGGCACCACCCACCACCGAGTCCAACAAGGGGATGCAGACCAGCTGCACCAGTGCTAGCCAGGTCCTATACGCTCACAGTACATCCCTGAAGTGGCCTCCACCCTTAACGAGTCACCCAGTAGATGTACCGATCGCTTGATCCATAAAGCCGATTGATGTGCTGAGGACCACAACACACCTCCCGTTTACCTGAAGCAGAGGCCAAAGTAATGTGTTGGTCTCTAGGGGCCTCAATTACCAGGACCCTCCTTTCCAGGGACACGGGTCTCCACGCACGGCAAACACGTGGGTGATTTAGTCCCCAAGAGTAGCTAATAGCAACAGAGCGGCGAAAGCTACTCAAGGGGAGCCCTCAACCTCTTGCGAGGCAACCACACTGAGGGAGAAGAGGAAGAAAAAGCAGAAGAGTAGAAGAGAGAGGAAAGGAAAGTAGAGAACAGATCACTGGGGTGCCTCGGGATTGTGACACCCGTGTTTACCTAAAGAAGGTAAACCCCCTGAGGGGTCGCTGTTATGCAGATCATTTCCTACTATTAGATTTAACAAGGCAGAAGAGATGGAGAACAAATGGCCAGATCGAGGGAATGAAACGTTCTTGTGGGTACATGGAAATATGTCTTCTCGTCGGTATTTAGCAGACAGAGACTATTATCTGAAATAAACCGCTCTATCTGCCGACCGCGAGAATTAGTATCATCATTTCCCCACAAAGAACTATGGCCGTTAAAGTCACCTAACAACAGAAATGGTGTTGGCAGCTGATCTATTAATGCATCGAGTTCCTCTTGGCGGATGACATCATGTGGTGGTAAATATAAACTACAGACTGTTAATAAGCATGCAGTATGAATTCTTACAGCAACAGCCTGTAGAGTAGTATTCAGTGGATGGGCGGTGCTGGGAAAAGTATTAGATGTTAATATACAAACACCTCCACACACTGCACCATCGTCACCACAGTCTCTTCTAAAGCTTTTAAACACACGCATGAAAAAGTTATTTCTGGACTTCAGGAATGTTTCCTGAAGTGCAACACATGCGGGGTTGTAGGCTGAAATTATAGGCTTGATGTCATCATGATGAGAGCGCAAACCATGGCAGTTCCAAGAAACAAAGGAAGTTATTGTTTAATTTGAAAAGCTCCTTTCCCGGAGCTTGAAGGCATGTCATCTGACATCTCCTCGAATGACAGATCTTCGTCGGAGGGATGTAGAGACACAGCGTCAGCTTCAAGGGATAAGGCTTTACGTGTGGATATGGAGGGTCTAAAATTGCCCTCCTTTGCAGATTTTAGTTTTAATGCCTTTAGGACTTTAGATTTAGCCATCGGAGCTTTTCTACGGAGAGTAGTTGCGGATGTTGTTTTTGACTTTTTCTCAGATGTAGGGGGTAATTTGACTATTGGAAGTGAAAGAGCATCCGTTTGCGTACTAGCCATTCTAGTGACCTTGGCGGCGACAGATGCATAGCTAACTAATGCTTGAGGTGTACGTGCTGTAACAGCACATCTCGCCTCAGGATGTGAGCAGTTATTCTTTACTTTAGTGGTTATGATCTCCTTTTCCAGTATCCAGATAGGACAACTTCTAGCGTAGGAGGGGTGGTCACCTTTACAGTTGACACACCTCTCCTTTGCAATACAAGACGTGTCGTAGCCAACTGTTGCGCAGCAAGCGCAAGTCAGTTTGCCTCTGCAAGTCGCTTTGGTTGGTTGGTTGGTTGGGTTTTATGGCGCAAGGTCCAAAAATGGACATGCTGCGCCAAAAATAAAGTTTTGAAGCATATATTTAATTAAATTTTTATTTTATTTTGTTTACATTATTTATTTATTTATTTTTAAAAAAACCCAAGCAACATTAAAACTTTAAAAAACAAAAATCAGTGTATATATTTTACATTAAAATCCAATTATAAAATATAAAATGGAAATCAAAAATATATATATTTTTAAAATTTAGAAAACACAAATTAAATATTATGTAAAAAACCTATTGCCCTCAAAAAGGCAAATAGGTTCCTGTGGGGTGATTCCCCAAGTAAATCATGTAATGTTAAAATATCACAGTTAAAAAAGTGTAAACGATATTGGTTAAAATATGAACATGAAATTAAAATATGATAAACAGTGAATGGTTCATCACACGTTTCACACCAAGGATTTAATTCATTTAGAAACAAATGTCTATGTGTGAAACGTGTGTGTCCGATACGAAGGCGGGTTAATCTTACATCAGCACTCCGTATCGGTAAAACTGCTAATGAGGTGATGTATGGAAATATGGCACGCAATTTATTATTGACCTGCATGTTCCATGACTCCTGCCAAAGACAATAGATCGATTTTTTAACATTTCTCCTCACATCAGACAAAGGAACTGATGGAAGATATGGGCCAGATGCAGATTTAGCAGCTGCATCCGCCCTTTCATTGCCATCAAGACCTACGTGACTTGGGATCCAGCAGAAAATGATGTCATATCCCTTGCCAGCAAGGGAATCTAATGCTCGGAAATTTCTAGACACAACAGGATGACAGTTAAAACTACTGTTCCGCAAAGCCTCCAACACACTCAAACTGTCAGTATAAACACAGTATTTGGAGCTATCACAGGTATTCATCTGCTGAAGAGCTTGATAAATGGCTAGTGCTTCAGCAGAGAAGATGGAACAGGATGGATGGAGGCTGTAGCTTAGAGTTTTGTTCTCAATAACTACAGAACAACCAATATGTCCTGCAGATTTTGATCCATCTGTGAAAACTGGTGTGTACGTGATGTACTGACAGCGATGTGAGGCATACAGCTGCTGGAAAACAGTAGTTGCTGTATCTGATTTTCTAAAACGAGCAAAAGGATTGATGATTTTAATCTGTGGATCATACCAAGGTGGGTGTAGAAGGTCCGTCTTGTCAAAAAGGACATCACATAGGTCTGAATATAATAAGTTGGACTTTGTCCGAGTGAGAAAAGGTGGAATGCTGTATGAACGTTCGTCATACAGTCTTATTAATGCAGGAGTAGCAGTCATGGAACGTAGTGGATGATGAGGGTCAGACATGATTTTTGCATAATAATTGAGAGACAGCTGCATTCGTCTCAGGTCTAAAGGCAGTTGTTGGCAGATTGCATATAGACTCTGGACGGGTGATGTGCGGAATGCGCCTGAGCATATTCTCAAAGCAGAGTGATGTATTGTATCCAATCTGCGCAGAACGGAAGACCTAGCCGATTCATACACAGCACACCCATAGTCAATACGAGATAAAATTAATGACTGGTAGACACGAAGTAGTGCCATGCGATCAGCACCCCAAGATGTATTAGAAAGCACCTTGAGGATATTAAGCGATCGCTCGCACTTCTTCCGCAAATGAATAACATGCGGAAGAAAGTTTAATTTTCGGTCAAAAGTTATTCCCAGAAATTTTATCTCGTTGACAACAGGGATAGGTGTATTATTAATACTGATAGTAGGATCATTATGTAGGCTGGTCTTCTTGCAGAAATGGACACAATTACTCTTGCCAGGAGACAATGTGTGGCCATTCTCAGCACACCATGCAGCAAGTTTGTTGACAGTTGTTTGTAGTTGTCTCTCAATTAAACGCATGTTAGAACCCTCACATGATATTTGCAGGTCATCAACATAAAGGGTGCCATATACAGGAGGTGAAATTTGATGGAGGATGCGACTTATGTACAAGTTAAAAAGGGTGACACTTAAAATAGAGCCTTGGGGTACACCCTCGGCTTGGATAAAAGTATTGGAAAGAACTGTTCCAATACGTATTTTGAAAACACGGGAGCGTAAGAAATTCTTCAGGAATATCGGAAGATTACCCCGAAAGCCAAAATCATATAGTGAACGGAGAATTCCATATCGCCATGTACGGTCATATGCCTTCTCTATGTCGAAGAAAATGGAAACGAGATGATTCCTCCGCACAAAGGCGTTGCGGATCTGCGTTTCCAAATATATGATGTTATCAAGAGTGGATCTTCCTTTACGGAAGCCACTCTGATTGATATGAATACATTTATTTGTTTCCAGGACATATACGAGACGGGCGTTGACCATACGTTCGAGAGTCTTACATAAGCAACTCGTCAGAGCTATTGGTCGGTAGTGTGAAGGAACAGAAGGATCCTTACCAGCCTTAAGGATCGGAATCACTATTGCTTCGCTCCAAAGTGATGGAAATTTGTTTTCAGTCCAGATCCTATTGAACAATAACAACAAGTTCAACAGAGAATCTGGACTTAAATGACGAAGCATTTCATAGCTGATTCCATCGGGTCCTGGACTGGTATTATTGGCCTGCTGTAATGCTCTCTTCAATTCCAACATCCGAAATTCACAGTTGTAAGGCAAAGCTTGTCCATGGTTGAAATGAATTTGTGTTCGCTCAGCACGACTCTTTGTCCTTAAGAACGAAGGACTATAAGAGTCGTTGCTTGAGACGCTGGCAAAGGTTTCACCAAGGACGTTAGCGGTGTCCTCAGGAGAAGAGTATACAGCAGCTCCGGATTTCAAAATAGGAATAGAAAATTCTCTATATATTCCATTGGCTGCTTTCACTCTTCTCCACAACTGTTGACTGGATGTGGAAGAAGTAATTGAGGATACATAGCGCGACCAGGATTCCTTCTGACTTCGTCGACGAGTTCTGCGAGCTAATGCTTTGGCTCTCTTAAAGGCGATAAGATTCTCCGTTGTGGGGTATCTTCTAAATAACCCCCATAACTTCCTCTGTTTCTTATAGGTTTTTTGACATTCATCATTCCACCAAGGTTTGCAACGCCTGTTTGGTATAGAGGAACTCTTAGGTATAGATGCGTCAGCTGCATTAGTAATTGTTTCGGTGACTTTACTTACGGCATCATCAACATCTACGATCATAACCATTTCGTTATCAATAACTGCCAATTGTGTAAATAACGTCCAATCTGCCCGACTGTACACGTAAGTAGGTAGACGTTGTTCTACACTACTACCTCCAGTCTGGGAGATGACGAGAGGAAAATGATCGCTATTATGCAGATCATTTCCTACATTTAAATTTAACAATGGCAGAAGAGATGGTGAACAAATGGCCAGATCGAGAGAATGAAATGTTCTTGTGGGTACATGGAAATAAGTCTTCTCGTCGGTATTAAGCAGACAGAGACAGTTGTCTGAAATAAACCGCTCTATCTGCCGACCGCGAGAATTAGTATCATCACTTCCCCACAAAGAACTATGGCCGTTAAAGTCACCTAACAGTAGAAATGGTGTCGGCAGCTGATCTATTAATACATTGAGTTCCTCTTGGCGGATGACATCATGTGGTGGTAAATATAAACTACAGACTGTTAATAATAATGAAGTATGAATTCTTACAGCAACAGCCTGTAGAGTAGTATTTAATGGATGGGCAGTGCTGGGAAAAGTATTAGATGTTAATATACAAACACCTCCAGACACTGCACCATCGTCACCACAGTCTTTTCTAAAGCTTTTAAACCCACGCATGGAGAAGTTATTGCTTGACTTCAGGAATGTTTCCTGAAGTGCAACACATGCGGGGTTGTAGGCTGAAATTATAGACTTGATGTCATCATGATGAGAACGCAAACCATGGCAGTTCCAAGAAACAAAGGAAGTTATTGTTGAATTTTAAAAGCTCCTTTCCCGGAGCTGGAAGGCATGTCATCTGACATCTCCTCTAGTGACAGATCTTCGTCGGAGGGATGTAGATACACAGCGTCAGCCTCCAGGGTTAAGGCTTTACGGGTGGATATTGAGGGCCTAATATTGCCCTCTTTAGCAGATTTTAGTTTTAAAGCCTTTAGGGCTTTAGATTTTGCAATCGGAGCTTTTCTACGGGGTATGGTTGTGGAGGTTGATTTTGGCCTCTGTACAGTTGTAAGGGCTATTGGAAGTGAAGAAGCATCAGTTTGCGTGCCAATGGTTTTGGTGACTTTTGCGGCAACAGAAGCATAGCTAACTCCTGCTTGAGGTGTACGGGCGGTAACAATACGTCTCACCTCTGGATATGAACAATTGTTCTTAACTTTAGTGGTTGTGATCTCCTTTTCCAGTATCCAGATAGGACAACTCCTAGCGTAGGAGGGGTGGTCACCCTTACAGTTGACACACCTCTCCTTTGCAGTACAAGACGAACTGTCATTGCCAACTGCTGCGCAGCGAGCGCAAGTCAGTTTGCCTCTGCAAGTCGCTTTGGAGTGACCAAATCTCTGGCACTGGAAACAACGCAAAGGATTTGGAATAAATGGCCTTACGGGTAGATGCATATACGCAGCTTTAATATGCTGCGGTAGGTTTGGCGTCGCAAAGTCAGTACGAGATGTTTAGTATTAATAATCTGCCCATCTCGTCTGATAGTAATGCGTCTTACAGCACAGACCTTTTGATCGTTGAGATTTTCTAAGATCTCATCCGTAGGCGTGTTAAGCAAATCCCTTGCGGATACCACACCACGAGAAAAGTTAAGGTTCATATGAGGAGAGACAGACACCTCTATGTTAGCAAGCATAGACAAGTTGTTTATAGCGTTAGCTTGTGCTTCTGAAGCGACTTCAACCATTAAGTCACCAGAACGCATTTTCCTAATGCTCTTCACTTCCCCGATATTTCCACTGATTGCTTTTTGGATTAGGAAAGGGGATACTGTATCGAATGTACCCTCTTTCCGTTTCACAACATAATATTTTGCATGTGATAATGACAATGATTGCTCCCGTGGGAGAGAAGAGAATATAAGTGTTTCCATGTTAGAGATGGAAAATTCGGGACCTGACGGCACCACCCACCACCGAGTCCAACAAGGGGATGCAGACCAGCTGCACCAGTGCTAGCCAGGTCCTATACGCTCACAGTACATCCCTGAGATGGCCTCCACCCTTAACGAGTCACCCAGTAGATGTACCGATCGCTTGATCCATAAAGCCGATTGATGTGCTGAGGACCACAACACACCTCCCGTTTACCTGAAGCAGAGGCCAAAGTAATGTGTTGGTCTCTAGGGGCCTCAATTACCAGGACCCTCCTTTCCAGGGACACGGGTCTCCACGCACGGCAAACACGTGGGTGATTTAGTCCTCAAGAGTAGCTAATAGCAACAGAGCGGCGAAAGCTACTCAAGGGGAGCCCTCAACCTCTTGCGAGGCAACCACACTGAGGAAGAACAGGAAGAAAAAGCAGAAGAGTGGAGGAGAGACGAAATGACAGAAGAGGACAGATCACTGGGGTACCTCGGGATTGTGACACCCGTGTTTACCTAAAGAAGGTAAACCCCCTGAGGGGTTAGTGGTTGTGATCTCCTTCTCCAGTAACCAGATAGGACAACTTCTAGCGTAGGAGAGGTGGTCACCTTTACAGATGACACACCTCTCCTTTGCAGTACAAGACGAACTGTCATGGCCAACTGCTGCGCAGCGAGCGAAAGTCAGTTTGCCTCTGCAAGTCGCTTTGGAGTGACCAAATCTCTGGCACTGGAAACAACGCAAAGGATCTGGTATAAACGGCCTGACGGATAGATGCATATACGCAGCTTTAATATGCTGCGGTAGGTCTGTCGTCGCAAATGTCAGTACGAGATGTTTAGTATTAATAATCTGCCAATCCCGTCTGACAGTTATGCGTTGTACTGTACAGACCTTTTGATCCTTTAGATTTTCTAAGATCTCCGCAGGCGTATTTAACAAATCCTTGGCTTTTACCACACCACGTGAATAGTTAAATTAATATGAGGTTGGACGAACACCTCAAGGTTATCTAACGTGTTCATGTTGCTAATCAGAGTTCCTTGAGCTTCTGAAGCAACTTCAACCATTAGATCTCCAGAACGAAGCTTCCAGATGCTCTTTACTTCTCCGATGTTGCCAGAAATACCTTTTTGGATTAGGAAAGGGTATACTGTATTTAAAATACCCTTTTTCCGTTTTATAATGTAGAATCTTGCTTTTATTATTGATAATGTGTGCTCCCGTGGTAGAGAAGGAAAAGTATTTGTTTCCATAATGAAAATGGAAAATTCGGGACCTGACGGCAAAACCCACCACCGAGTCCAACAAGGGGATGCAGACCAGCTGCACCAGTGCTAGCCAGGTCCTATACGCTCACAGTACATCCCTGAGATGGCCTCCACCCTTAACGAGTCACCCAGTACATGTATCGATGGTTTGATCCATAAAGCTGATTGATGTTCTAAGGACCACAACACACCTCCCGTTTACCTGAAGCAGAGGCCAAAGCAATGTATTGGTCTCTGGGAGCCTCAATTACCAGGACCCTCCTTTCCAGGGACACGGGTCTCCACACACGGCAAACACGTGGGTGATTTAGTCCCCAAGAGGAGCTAATAACAACTGAGCGGCAAAGGCTACTCAAGAGGAGCCCATAACCTCTTTTGAGGCAACCACAACGAGGGAGAAAAGGATTGGTTGGTTGGGTTTTATGGCGCAAGGTCCAAAAATGGACATGCTGCGCTAAGAATAAAGTTTTGGAGGAGTATTTTTATTTATTTATTATTGTTTTTTACTTATATATATATTTAAACCCAAGCAACATTAAAATATTAAAACACAAAAACAAGTGTATAAGTAATCTTAAAATGTATATATTAAATAAGATAAATCTAATATCGATAAAATCTTAAAATGTATAAATATAAATCATATAAAATTTAAAAAACCTATTGCTCTCAAATAAGCATATAGGTTTTTGTGGGGGTGGCTCCGAGGGAGAAAAGGAAGGAAAATCAAAAGAGTAGAGGAGAGAAGAAAAAAGAAGAGGACACATCACTGGGGTACCTCGGGATTGTGACACCATGTTTACCTAAAGAAGGTAAACCCCTTAAGGGGAAGTATCAAAGCGAGGAGAGCAGCTATTAATGTAAAAACTCAAGATCAACAATGTTTTAAATGAGCAATTTTATCAGCTCTCTATCCCGTGGAACAAAATCTGAAAGAGTTTTAAATTATATTCTTATGCAGAAACATTGAATTTCGATAGAATATTGAACCCATCTCATTTTTCGGGCATAAAAAATTCAATAAGTTAAACAATATATCTCAATTAATATGTACTCCAATGATAAAAAAAACTACAAAATATAACCATTACTGATTTGTGACCGTAAGGACGATAAACATATTGATTTACTGTACATACAGAAAAATGTTACTGGTCAAATTTATTGGATTATTGGACTGTCTTGTAGCAAGACAGTGTTCAAACAATAAGCATAAATTTACATATAATAAAGATGTTAGCAATTTTTTCGAATGACGATAATTTAGATATTCATAAGAATTATGCAATAAAAATACCTGCAAGAGAAAAAATACCTGCCTACGCAGGAAGATAAGAATATTTTAATTAAAAATATACAGCATTTACTTAAAATATCCTTTGTTATATATGCTGACTTCGAGTGTTTAACTGTAAATACCGATACTTGCCACCCAGATCCCAAATCCCCTTTTAAAAAAATTGGACGAAAAACGCATGCCATCAAGTTTTAGCTATTTCATTTGCTGTGAGAATGAGAATTATAAAGATCCTGTTGTTTACAGAGGCTTAGAAGCCACCAAAGTATTTGCAAAAATGACCGATAGAGATGCTTCAGTTATTGCAACTATTTACGAAAATAATAAACCTTTAAGACATCTGACAATAGAGCAAAAATTTAATTATGAAAATGCTAAGTTTCGTTATATATACTCACAAACTTTCACTGCAAATAATGTAAAACTAGCAGATCATGATCATTTAAACCAAACATTTCGAGGTGCGCATTGTAGTTATTTATCATTAAGAGTTTCGAAATTTTTAAAATATTTTTCCACATTCTCTCCGGTTACGATGCACGTATTTTCGTCAAAGAATTCGGCTATGATAAGAAGCCACTAATCTTAATTTCCAACACAGAAGAACTGTATATTTCGTTCAGTTACCCAGATATGTTTATTGGACACATTAGAATTCATGGCAGCAAGGCTCTCGATAACTCAATTTCTACAATAAATTTACCAATTTAAGTATATGAATCAAAATTTCGACTCTGGGAAAATTGATTTTCTTTTGAGGAAAGGTGTTTTTCCCTATAATAATTTTGACGATATAAAAAAATGTGAAGAATCATTTTTGCCCTGAAGAAACGAATTCTATAATGAAATAAATGGTGGAGAAATTAGCGAGGAAGATTATAATCATGCAAAAGAAGTTTCCAATGAGTTTGAACTCAATAATCTTGGTCAGTATTGCGATTTATATGTTAAAGCTGACGTAATTTTGTAGGCAGATTTGTTTAAAAATGTATATGTTGGATCCTTGTTTGTACTTTACGGCTCCTTCGTTATCATGGGATGCCATGTTATTGCACAAAAACGTAAAAATTTAATTATTAACTGATTATGAAATGTTATTGTTTGTTGAGAAAGGTTGGTTGGTTGGTTGGGTTTAATGGCGCAAGGTCCAAAAACGGACATGCTGCGCCAAGAATTAAGTTTAAAAGTAGATATTTAGTAGATATTTTATTTATTTTTTTTATTATTTTATTTATATTATTTTATTTATTAATTTATTTTAAAAACCCAAGCAACATTAAAATTTTAAAAATCAAAAATCAGTGTATAAATATATTAAAATCAAATTACACATAAAAGCAAAATCAAAATATATATACTTTTAAAATTTAAAAAAAATAAATTAAATATAATGTATAAAACCTATTGCCCTCAAAAAGGCAAATAGGTTCCTGTGGGGTGGTTCCCCAAGCAAATCAAATAAGGTTAAAATATCACAATTAAAAAAGTGTAAACGATATTGGTTAAAATATGAGCATGAAATTAAAATATGATAAACAGTGAATGGTTCATCACACGTTTCACACCATGGATTTAATTCGTTTAGAAACAAATGTCTATGTGTGAAACGTGTGTGTCCGATACGAAGGCGGGTTAATCTTACATCAGCACTTCGTATCGGTAAAACTTTTAATGAGGTGATGAATGGAAATATGGCACGCAATTTATTATTGACCTGCATGTTCCAAGACTCCTGCCAAAGATCTTGAGTAAATTTTTTTACACACCTTCTCACATCAAACAAAGGAATGGATGGAAGAGATGGGCCAGATGCAGATTTAGCAGCTGCATCAGCCCTCTCATTGCCATCGAGACCTACATGACTTGGGATCCAGCAGAAAATTATTTCATATCCCTTGCCAGCAAGGGAATCTAATGCTCGGAAAATTCTAGACACAGCAGGATGACAATCAAAACTACTGTTCCGCAAAGCTTCCAACACACTCAAACTGTCAGTGTAAACACAGTATTTAAAGGTATCACTTGTATTCATCTGCTGAAGAGCTTGATATAAAGCAGTTGCTTCAGCAGAGAAGATGGAACAGGATGGATGGAGGCTGTAGCTCAGAGTTTTGTTCTCAATAACTACAGCACAACCAACATGTCCTGCGGATTTTGATCCATCTGTGAAAACTGGTGTGTATGTGATGTACTGACAGCGATGTGAGGTATACAGCTGCTGGAAAACAGTAGCTGCTGTATCTGATTTTCTAAAACGAGCAAAAGGATTGATGATTTTAATCTGTGGATCATACCAAGGTGGATGAGAAAAATACTCCGTTTTGTCAAAACGGACATCATATAGGTCAGAAAGTATTAGATTAGATTTTGTTCGTGTGAGAAAAGGTGGAATGCTGTATGCACGAGCGTCATACAGCCTCATTAGTGCAGGTGTAGTAGTCATGGAACGTAATGGATGATGAGGGTCAGACATGATTTTTGCATAATAACTGAGAGACAGCTGCATTCGTCTCAGGTCTAAAGGCAGTTGATGACATATTGCATATAGACTCTGGACGGGTGATGTGCGGAATGCGCCTGAACATATTCTCAAAGCAGAGTGATGTATTGTATCCAATCTGCGTAAAACAGAAGACCTAGCAGATCCATACACAGAACACCCATAGTCAATACGAGATAAAATTAATGACTGGTAGACACGAAGTAGTGCCGTGCGATCAGCACCCCAAGATGTATTAGACAGCACCTTGAGGATATTAAGCGATCGCTCGCACTTCTTCCGCAAATGAAGAACATGCGGAAGAAAATTTAACTTTCGGTCAAATGTTATACCCAAAAATTTTATCTCGTTGACAACAGGGATAGGTGTATTATTTATATAGATAGTAGGATCATTATGTAGGCTGGTCTTCTTGCAGAAATGGACACAATTACTCTTGCTAGGAGACAATGTGTGGCCATTCTCAGCACACCATGCAGCAAGTTTGTTGACAGTTGTTTGTAGTTGTCTCTCAATTAAACGCATGTTAGAACCCTCACATGATATTTGCAGGTCATCAACATAAAGTGTGCCATAAACAGGAGGTGAAATTTGATGAAGAATGCAACTGATGTATAGGTTAAAAAGTGTGACACTTAAAATAGAGCCTTGGGGTACACCCTCGGCTTGCATAAAAGTATTGGACATAACCGAACCAATACGAACTTTAAAACCACGGGAGCACAAAAATTTTCTATAAATATTGGCAAATTACCCCTAAAGCCAAAATCATACATCCTACGGAGAATTCCATAACGCCACGTACGGTCATATGCCTTCTCTATGTCGAAGAAAATGGAAACGAGATGATTCCTCCGCACAAATGCATTGCGGATCTGCGTTTCCAGGTATGTAATATTATCAAGAGTGGACCTTCCTTTACGGAAGCCACTCTGATTGATATGGATACATTTATTTGTTTCTAAGACATAGATGAGACGGGCGTTGACCATACGTTCGAGAGTCTTACATAAGCAACTCGTCAGAGCAATTGGTCGATAACCTGAAGGAGCAGAAGGATCCTTATTAGACTTAAGGATTGGAATCACTATTGCTTCGCTCCAAAGTGATGGAAATTGGTGTTCAGTCCAGATCCTATTAAACAATAACAGCAAGTTCAACAGGGAATCTGGACTTAAATGGCGAAGCATTTGATAGCTGATTCCATCTGGTCCTGGGCTAGTATCATGGGCCTGCTGTAATGCTCTCTTCAATTCCAGCATCCGGAATTCACAGTTGTAAGGCAAAGCTTGTCCATGGTTGAAACGAATTGGTGTTCGCTCAGCACGACTCTTTGTCCTTAAGAACGAAGGATTATAAGAGTCGTTGCTCGAGACGCTAGCAAAGGTTTCACCAAGGACATCAGCGATGTCCTTAGGAGATGAGTGTACAGCAGCCCCGGACTTAAGAATAGGAATAGAGAATTCCCTATACATTCCATTGGCTGCTTTCACTCTTCTCCACAACTGTTTACTGGATGTGGAAGAAGTAATTGATGATACATAGCGGGACCAAGATTCCTTCTGACTTCGACGACGAGCTCTGCGAGCTAATGCTTTTGCTCTCTTATAGGCGATAAGATTCTCCGTTGTGGGGTACCTTCTGAATAGCCCCCATAACTTCCTCTGTTTCTTATAGGTGTTATGACATTCATCATTCCACCAAGGTTTGCAACTCCGGTGTGGTATAGAGGAACACTTAGGTATTGATGCATCAGCTGCATTTATAATTGTTTCAGTGACTTTAGATACGGCATTATCAATATCATCGATCATAACCATTTCATTATCAACAACTGCCAATTGTGTAAATAACGTCCAATCTGCCCGACTGTACACGTAAGTAGGTAAGCGTTGTCTTACACTACTACCTCCAGTCTGGGAGATGACGAGAGGAAAATGATCGCTATTATGCAGATCATTTCCTACATTTAAATTTAACAATGGCAGAAGAGATGGAGAACAGATGGCTAGATCGAGAGAATGAAACGTTCTTGTGGGTACATGGAAATATGTCTTCTCGTCGGTATTAAGCAGACAGAGACTATTATCTGAAATAAACCGCACTATCTGCCGACCGCGAGAATTAGTATTATCATTTCCCCACAAAGAACTATGGCCGTTAAAGTCACCTAACAACAGAAATGGTGTTGGCAGCTGATCAACTAATGCATCGAGTTCCTCTTGGCGGATGACATCGTGTGGTGGCAAATACAAACTACAGACTGTCAACAAGCATGATGTGTGAATTCGCACAGCTACAGCCTGTAGTGCAGTATTTAAAGGTTGGGCAGTGCTGGGATAGTTGTTGGATGTTAATATGCAAACACCTCCAGACACTGCACCATCGTCACCACAGTCTTTTCTAAAGCTTTTAAACCCACGCATGGAAAAGTTATTGCTAGACTTCAGGAATGTTTCCTGAAGTGCAACACATGCGGGGTTATAAACTGAAATTATAGACTTGATGTCATCATGATGAGAGCGCAAACCATGGCAGTTCCAAGAAACAAAGGAAGTTATTGTTGAATTTGAAAAGCTCCTTTCCTGGAGCTGGAAGGCATGTCATCTGACATCTCCTCGAGAGACAGATCTTCGTCCGAGGGATGTAGATATACGGCGTCAGCCTCCAGGTTTAAGGCTTTACGGGTGGATATGGAGGGCCTAATAATGTCCTCTTTTGCAGATTTTAGTTTTAAAGCCTTTACGGCTTTAGATTTAGCCATCGGAGCTTTTCTACGAAGAGTCGATGTGGATGTCGATTTTGGCTTCTGTACAGATGTAGGGGTAATTTAACAATCGGTAGTGAGAGAGCATCTGTTTGTGTACTAGTCGTTCTGGTGACTTTTGCGGCGACAGTTGCATAGCTAACTCCAACTTGAGGTGTACGAGCTGTAACAGCACGTCTCGCCTCGGGATATGTACAATTATTTTTAACTTTAGTGGTTGTGATCTCCTTTTCCAGTATCCAGATAGGACAACTTCTAGCGTAGGAGGGGTGGTCACCTTTACAGTTGACACACCTCTCCTTTGCAGTACAGGACGAACTGTCGTGGCCAACTGCTGCGCAGCGAGCGCAAGTCAGTTTGCCTCTGCATGCCGCTTTAGAGTGACCAAATCTCTGGCACTGGAAACAACGCAAAGGATTTGGAATGAATGGCCTAACGGAGAGATGCATATACGCAGCATTAATATGCTGCGGTAGGTCTGGCGTCGCAAATGTCAGGATCAGATGTTTAGTGTTAATAACTTTATCATCTCTCCTGACAGTAATGCGTTTTACAGCGCAGACCTTTTGCTCTTTAAGATTTTCTAGTATCTCATCCGTAGGCGTGTTAAGCAAATCCTTCGCGGATATCACACCACGAGAAAAGTTAAGGTTTGTGTGAGGTGAGACAGACACCTCAAGAGTAGCTAGCATATTCATATTTTCAATTAAATTTGATTGTGTTTTTGCAGCAACTTCTACCATTAAGTCGCCAGAACGTAATTTTCTGATGCTCTTCACATCACCGATTGTGCCTTTAATAGCTTTTTGAATGAGGAAAGGGGATACTGTATCAAAAGTACCCTCTTTCCTTTTTATTACATAAAATTTGGCATTTAATAGAGATAAGGTGTGCTCCCGTGGGAGAATAGAAATATTTGTTTCCATATTTAAATTGGAAATTTCGGGACCTGACGGCACCACCCACCACCGAGTCCAACAAGGGGATGCAGACCAGCTGCACCAGTGCTAGCCAGGTCCTATACGCTCACAGTACATCCCTGAAGTGGCCTCCACCCTTAACGAGTCACCCAGTAGATGTACCGATCGCTTGATCCATAAAGCCGATTGATGTGCTGAGGACCACAACACACCTCCCGTTTACCTGAAGCAGAGGCCAAAGCAATGTGTTGGTCTCTGGAGGCCTCAATTACCAGGATCCTCCTTTCCAGGGACACGGGTCTCCACGCACGGCAAACACGTGGGTGATTTAGTCCTCAAGAGTAGCTAATAGCAACAGAGCGGCGAAAGCTACTCAAGGGGAGCCCTCAACCTCTTGCGAGGCAACCACACTGAGGGTGAAGAGGAATAAAAAGCAGAAGATTAGAGGAGAGAAGAAAAGAAAGAAGAGGACAGATCACTGGGGTACCTCGGGATTGTGACACCCGTGTTTACCTAAAGAAGGTAAACCCCCTGAGGGTTTGTTGAGAAAGGAGCCCGTGGAAGAGTTAGCCAATGTAGTAATGAATACTCTTTAGCTAATAATAGATATATGGAGAATTTTGACCCCAAAATTGATGAAAAATATTTGATCTATTTAGACGCCAATAATTTATATGGTTGGGCCATGAGCCAGTATTTGCCTATTGGGGATTTCGCTTGATGCTCACCTTCAAATATTGATTTAGAAAATATCCCCGATAATTCGGATATTGGATAAATATTTGTCCAATATCCGAATTAGTCCAGACTCCCTGTTGAACTTACTTTACCTAATCAATAGGATCTGGACTGAAAATTAATTTCCATCACATTGGAGCGAAGCAACAGTGATTCCGATCCTTAAGGCTGGTAAGAATCCTTCTGTTCCTTCAAATTATCGACCAATTGCTCTGACGAGTTGCTTGTGTAAGACTCTCGAACGTATGGTCAATGCCCGTCTCGTATATGTCTTAGAAAGAAAAAAATGTATCCATATCAATCACAGTGGCTTCCGTAAAGGAAGATATACTCTAGATAATATTAATTACCTGGAAACACAAATCCGCAACGCTTTTGTGCGGAGGAACCCTTTGGTTTCCATTTTCTTTGACATCGAGAAGGCATATGATCGTACGTGGCGTTATGGAATTCTCCGTAGGATGTATGATTTTGGCCTTAGGGGTAATTTGCCGATATTTATACAAAACTTTTTACGCTCCAGTGGTTTTAAAGTTCGTATTGGTACGTTTTTGTCCAATACTTTTAACCAACCTGAAGGTGTTCCTCAGGGAAGTATTTTAAGTTTCACACTTTTTAATATTCATATCAGTACCATACTTCATCAACTTTCACCTCCTGTGCATGGTACTCTATATATTGATGACATGCAAATATCTTGTGAAGGGTCTAACATGAATTTAATTGAGAGACAAATACAAACATCTGTTAATAAAATTGCTGCATGGTGTGCTGAGAATGGCCATACTATTTCTCCTAGCAAGAGTAGATGTGTCCACTTCTGCAGGAAAACTAGTATACATAGTGATCCAGAGATTCTGATTGACAACACAATTATTCCCGTAGTCAGCGAAATGAAATTTCTTGGTGTAATATTCGATCGAAAATTAACTTTCCTTCCCTATGTTTTAAATCTGCGAAAGAAATGTGAGCGATCGCTTAATATCCTCAGGGTGCTTTCAAACACATCCTGGGGTGCAGATGGCACATCACTACTTCGAATATATCAATCACTAATTTTATCACGCATCGACTACGGATGTGTCGTCTATGGATCAGCTAGACATTCGGTTTTATGCAGATTGGACACTGTTCACCACAATGCTCAGAGGATATGTTCGGGCGCATTCCGCACATCACCCGTCCAGAGTCTATATGCAATTTGCCATCAACTGCCCTTAGACCTGAGACGAATGCAGCAGTCTCTCAATTATTATGCTAAGATCATGCCTGACCCTCATCATCCATTACATTCCATGATTCCTACATAAGCTCTTAAAAGACTATTCCATTCTCGTCAAAGAAGCATACCACCTTTTCTCATTAGAATAAAATCCAATCTGTTATTGTCTGACCTGCATGACGTTCGTATATATTCTACTGATCGAACTTTACTTCCCCCTGGTATGAGCCACAAATTAAAATAATCAATCCCTTTGCACAGTTCAGAAAATCGAACACAACTCCAGTTATCTTTCATCAGCTCTATTCATCTCATCGCTCTCAGTTTGATACAAACATACCTGTATATACAGATGGATCGAAGTCTGCTGGACATGTTGGCATTGGTATTTATGTTGACAATATGTGTCTTAGTTACAGCCTCAGCATGTCCTGCTCCATTGTCACTGCTGAAGCAATTGCAATACTTCGCGCCTTTCAGCATATAGGTACGAAAAATTCCTATAGATTTTGTAATTACACTGACAGCATGAGTGTTTTAGAAGCTGTGGAGAATATTAATATTACTTGTCATCCGGTTGTGTCAGATTTTTTGTATAGTAGACACTCTAAAGTGCAGGGGATATGATATTGTGTTTTGTTGGATCCCAGGGCATGTAGGTCTTGATGGTAACGAGAGGGCTGAAGCAGCTACAAAGTCTGCATCTACTCCACTTCAGCCTTCCATTCCACTTTGTGATGCGAGAAAAGGTGTAAAAAGTTTTGTGCATAAACTTTGGCAGGAATCATGGAGAATGGAAGTCAGCAACAAATTGTATACCATAACTCCATCTCTCATTTCATTTCCAGTTTTACCTTTACGGAGTGCGGATGTTAAATTAACCCGCCTTCGTATTGGAAACACACGATTCACTCATAAGCATCTATTCTTAAATGAAGTAAAACCTTGGTGTGAAACTTGTGACGAACCATACACTGTGTTTCATATTTTAATTTCATGTTCTGATTTTAACCAACATCATTATAATTTTTTTAAAACTGATCTTTTAACGATGTGGGATTTGCTGGGCGAACCCCCGCATCAAAATATTTTTGCTTTTTTAAGAAGCATTGGTTTTATAGATTATATATAATTTTAAATTAAATGCTTATAACAGTTTACAGATTTAGTTTAGTTTTTTTCATTTTATATATTTTAGATATAATGTAATCATTTATATGTTGGGTGTTTGTCTACTTTTTATGTTAATAATTTTATAAATATTTCTTATATTTTTAAAGGAATTTTAAAAGTTGATTGGTTTAAAAAAATAAATAAAAAATAAAATAAAAAGATTATACAAAAAAATTCTGGCGCAGCTTGTCCTCATTTGGACCTTGCGCCATAAAACCCAACCAACCAACCAACCTGGTTTCCGAGCATCCTCTCAATTGATTACTAAGCGTTTTGTTAGGCTAAAACTTAAATCTACAATTAAAACTTTTGTTCAAAGTTGTTTACAATGTCAATGGTCGAAAATTCATAGGCATAATAAATCACCTATAGGTACCTTTGCTTTACCAGTTGCTCGTTTTTCTCACATACACATGGATTTCATTGGACCTCTTCCCCCATTTAATGGTTACACCTATAGTATGACAATTATTGACCGATTTACTAGATGGCCAGAAATAGTCTCTACTATCGACATGACAGCAGAAACTTCATGCAAAGCCCTCATCCATGGTTGGATGGCTCACTTTGGTTGTCCCATAACTATTACCACTGATCAAGGTCGTAATTTTGATTCAAAATTATTTCAACATCTAACTGAAATCCTGGGTATGAATCGCATACGTACAACTTCTTATCATCCTCAATCAAACGGGTTGGTAGAACGTTTCCGTAGGCATCTCAAAAGTGCTCTTACTTTTGGCTTTACTTGGCTCAGGCTAACGTTATATGGTATGAATCTATTCCCCTTATTTTACTTGAAATTCGATCTACCATTAAAGAGGACATCAACAGTACATCAGAAGAAATAGTGTACGGAACCACACTTAGACTACCCTCTGATATTTTAAATTCTTAAATTAATTTGTCATCACCTAATGAGACTTATGTAACTCAACTGAAATCAATGATGCAATCTCTCAATCCTATTTCAACCTCCCGACATTGCCGTCAAACAATATATGTTCATCCTTTGTTACAACAATACTCTCATGTATTTTTGCGTGTTGATAGTGTTAAACCACCTTTAACGCCACCATACACTGGTCCACACTCTGTAATTTCTCGTAATGACAAATATTTTAAAATCAAAGTCAATAATAAGGAAACAAAAGTCTCAATTGATCGTTTAAAGCCAGCATATATCTTGTCAGAATCAACTGTTTCGCTCGTTATTCCTGATTCTGTCCAACGGTCAAAAATAGCTTCAGAAGATCCTCCAAATGTTCCGGAACGGACAACTCGTAGTGGACGTCGAGTAAAATTTTCCAAAAAAATTTTTACGTAGCGTGCAGCATTTCCTCTTAATACATTATTTTGTGTCTAGTTGATTCTAAAAATTATGTTCATTGCATATTAATATTCACATTCTATTCATGTATTTCATATTTTTTTATTATTAATTATTTTGTTTACCTTATTTATGAATTGAATGTTTGTAACTCATGCATTGTCTATGTAAATCATTATTATATCGCGCCTTCGTCGCTGGGGGGATAACTCTGTGGCAATCCCCATACCTCTGCTCCTGGCGCCAGACAATAGGTTGCTTGGTTGGTTTTAATGGCGCAAGGTCCAAGTAAGTACGCGCCAGACAGAGTCCTATTTATCTGCTTCCTCTGTTTAAACCATTAAAATGTTAAAATTATATTAAAATATCAAAATAAAATATAAATATTTGTACCTTTTAAAATGTATAAGATTTAAAACTAAACAAATTGTTTTAAAATTTCTAAATTAGATAAAATTCATAAAACCAATTGCTTTTAAAAACGAAAAGAGATTGCGATGTGGTGGTTCACCTAGCAAATCTTGTAAGGTTAAAATATTAAAAAATGTGAAGCGGTAATGGTTAAAATATGACGCACTGTGTATGGTTCATCACACGTCCTACACCAAGGATTTAAGTCACTTAAGAATAAAACGTGTGTGACCAATACGAGTCAGTTTAACATCAGCGCTGCGCAGCCTTAAAATTGATAATGGGATGATTAATGGAAAGATGGAATAAAGTTTGTTGCAGACTTGCAAATTCCAGGATTCCTGCCAAAAAACTTTTATGAAATGTTTAATTCTCTTTCTTACATCCATTGATGGAACTGAAGGTAGAGTGGGAGTTGGTGCCGACCTAGCTGCTGCATCAACCTTCTCATTACCATCTATTCCCATGTGATCTGGTATCCAGCAAAACCGTATTACAAATCCCTTGCTAGTTAGAGTATTCATCAGTTTGAAAATCTTGGACACAACAGGGTGACAGTTAAAGTTACTATTTGTCAAAGCTTCCAATACACTATTACTGTCAGTGTGATCACAGATGTTACATTCATTTCTTGTACTCAACAGCTGAAGTGCATGGTATATAGCCGTAGCCTCAGCGGTGAAGATAGAGCAGGACTTGTGCAAGCTGTAACTAAAGGAGGTATTATCAAAATAAATCCCACAACCAACGTGTCCTGCTGTTTTGGATCCATCTGTGAATACAGGGTTGTACCGTTTATACTGATTGCGATGAAATGCAAAAAGCTGTTGATAAATAGTCCCAGTTGTGTCCGACTTTTTGTCGAGGATATACAGTTATCGCTCACAACATGAAAGGGTAAACTATATAAGAGAAAAATTCATGATATTTCAATTTTTGCTATTTATTTTTCTTACCAGTTATTTTTCTTTTACAGATTTGATACAGTTTATTTTGGAATGGCTTTTGCAGCAGGGAATAACGCCCGATATTATTCCATGTGGTTCGAAAGTTATGGCGATTTTACATAAAACTTTGAACGTAAGAGTAATTGACTATTTTAGTTTTTTGCCAATGGCCTTATCAAAGCTTCTCTCATGTTTCGGACTGCCCGAAGTTAGAAAAAGGATATTTCCCTCATCTTTTCATTATTAAAATGAGTCAAACATGTAGGGACGTTACCTGATTTGAAGTACTAGTCCAGACACAATGACAACATCTGCAAGAGAAAGATTTCTTTGTTGGTATAATGAAAACAAAAGAAATCAGTTTGATTTTCAAAATGAAATATTGACATACTGTCAGTAAGTATCATTTTTATATTTTCAAGCTTACTTTATCAAGAAAAACTTTTTTTGTAGGTCTGATGTGAATATTCTCCGTAGGTTGGTTGGTTGGGTTTTATGGCGCAAGGTCCAAAATTGGACATGCTGCGCCAAGAGTAAGATTTTGTTTCTTTATTATTTATTTATTTTTCTTTCTTTATTTTTTTTTCAAAAGACCCAAGCAACATTTAAAAAATTTTAAAATACAAAAATCTGTGTGTATAATATTTTAAAATAAATTTTATAAGATAAAATATATGTATAATTTTAAAATTTTACAAACAAATCAAATAAAATGTATGAATCCTATTGCTCTTAAAAAAGCGAATAGGTTTTTATGGGGTGGATCCCCTATTAAATCAAATAAAGTTATAAAATCAGTATTAAAAAAGTGTATACGTAAATGGTTAAAACATGAACATGAAATTAAAATATGATGCACAGTATAAGGTTCATCACACGTTTCACACCAAGGATTTAATTCACTCAAAAACAAATGTCTGTGTGTGAAACGTGTGTGTCCGATACGAAGGCGAGTCAATCTAACATCTGCACTTCGTAGCGGTAAAATTGATAATGAGGTGAGGGATGAGAAAATGCTATGGAGTTTGTTTCCGACCTGCAAGTTCCATGATTCTTCCCATAGAGAACATATAAATCTTTTTATACCCTTTCTCACATCTGAGAGAGGAACCGATGGTAATATTGGATCTGATGCAGCCTTTGCTGCTGCATCCGCTCTCTCATTTCCATCAAGACCTACGTGACTTGGTACCCAACAAAATATTATTTTGTATCCCTTGCCAGCAAGGGAATCCAATGCTGAGAAAATTCTCGACACAACAGGATGGCAGGTAACGCTATTGTTTTTGAAAGCTTCAATAATACTCATGCTGTCAGTGTAGATACAAAATTTATGAGAGGCATCTGTATTCATGTGCTGAAGCGCGTAGTTGATGGCGGTTGCTTCAGCAGTAAAGACGGAGCAGGATGGATGTAGGCTGTAACTAAAAGCTGTATTATTGATAAATACTCCACAGCCCACATGTCCTGCTGTTTTAGAACCGTCTGTGAATACAGGTTTGTATGATTGATACTGACAGCGATGAGAAGAATATAGCTGTTGAAAAACAATAGGTGTTGTGTCAGATTTTCTGTAGTGAGCAAAGGTATTGATAAAATTATATGTTGGGTTATACCAAGGCGGATGAGCGAATTGATGTACAGACTCAATCCGAATATCATGTAGGTCTGTGAGCCACACATGTGATTTGGCTCGTGTTAGAAAAGGTGGGATGCTCATTGGACGAGCATCATATAATCTCATGAGAGAGGTATTTGGAACCATGGAACGTAACGGATGATTAGGGGTCGACATGATCTTAGCATAATAATTGAGAGACTGCTGCATTCGTCTCAGGTCTAACGGTAATTGATGACATATCACGTATAGACTCTGGACGGGTGATGTGCGGAATGCCCCAGAGCATATCCTCAAAGCAGAGTGATGAACTGTGTCCAGTCTTCGTAAAATAGAAGATCTAGCCGATCCATAAACAACACTTCCGTAGTCAATGCGGGATAAAATCAATGACTGATAAATGCGTAGTAGTGATGTGCGATCTGCACCCCAAGATGTATTTGACAACACCTTGAGGATATTAAGCGATCGCTCACACTTCTTCCGCAAATATAAAATATGCGGAAGAAAGGTCAATTTTCGGTCAAAGATAATACCCAGGAATTTTATTTCATTGATTACTTGTATTGAAGTGTTGTTGATATAAATAGTTGGATTATTATGCAGGCTAGTCTTTCTACAGAAGTGGACACATTTACTCTTGCTTGGTGATAAAGTATGGCCATTCTCAGCACACCATGCAGCAAGTTTGTTAACTGCTGTTTGCAGTTGTCTCTCAATTAATCGCATATTCGAACCCTCGCATGATATTTGCAGGTCGTCCACAAACAAAGTACCATGTACTGATGATGGAAGCTGATGAAGTATGTTACTGATGAAAAGGCTAAAAATTGTGACGCTTAAAATAGAGCCCTGAGGAACACCCTCAGATTGTGTAAAAGTATTGGATGTATAGCTTCCAATACGTACTTTAAAACCACGGGAGCATAAAAAATTTTGTAGGAATATCGGCAGATTACCCCGAAAGCCAAAATCATATAATGTACGGAGAATTCCATATCGCCATGTATGGTCATAAGCCTTCTCTATGTCGAAGAAAATGGAAACGAGATGATTCCTCCGCACAAAAGCGTTGCGCATTTCAGTTTCCAAGTATATCATATTATCAAGAGTGGATCTTCCTTTACGAAAGCCACTCTGATTTTTATGGATATAATTATTAGTTTCTAAGACATAGATGAGACGAGCATTGACCATACGTTCAAGAGTCTTACAGAAGCAACTCGTCAGAGCAATTGGTCGATAATTTGAAGAGTCTGAAGGATCCTTACCAGCCTTGAGGACAGGAATCACTATTGCTTCTTGCCATAAAGATGGAAATTTGTTTTCAGTCCAGATCCTATTGAACAAATATAATATGTTCGATAGGGAGTCTGGACTTAAATTTCGAAGCATTTGATAGCTGATTCCATCAGGTCCTGGGCTGGTATTATTGGCCTGCTGTAAAGCTTTCTTCAATTCAAACATTCCAAATTCGCAGTTGTACGGTAAGACTTGTCGATGATTGAAGCGAATGGGTACTCGCTCAGCCCGACTCTTAGTCCTCAAAAACGAAGGACTGTAAGAGTTCGAGCTTGAGACGTTAGCAAATGCTTCACCAAGGACATTCGCAATATCCGTAGGAGAAGAGTATATAGCAGCTCCGGATTTTAAAATAGGAATAGAAAATTCTCTATAAATTCCATTGGCTGCTTTCACCCTTCTCCACAACTGCTTACTGGAAGTTGAAGATGTAATTGAAGATACATAGCAGGACCAGGATTCCTTCTGACTTCGACGACGGGCTCTGCGAGCTAATGCTTTTGCTCTTTTAAAGGCGATAAGATTCTCCGTTGTGGGGTACCTCCTAAATATTCCCCATAACTTCCTTTGTTTTTTATATGTTTCTTGGCATTGTTTGTTCCACCAAGGTTTGCAACGCCTGTGGGGTATAGAGGAACTCTTAGGTATTGATGCATCAGCTGCATTCTTAATAGTTTCAGTGACTTTAGATACGGCATTATCAATATCATCGATCATAACCATTTCATTATCAACAACTGCCAATTGTGTAAATAACGTCCAATCTGCCCGACTGTACACGTAAGTAGGTAAGCGTTGTCTTACACTACTACCTCCAGTCTGGGAGATGACGAGAGGAAAATGATCGCTGTTATGCAGATCATTTCCTCCATTTAAATTTAACAATCGCAGAAGAGATGGAGAACAGATGGCTAGATCGAGAGAATGAAACGTTCTTGTGGGTACATGGAAATATGTCTTCTCGTCGGTATTCAGCAGACAGAGACTATTATCTGAAATAAACCGCTCTATCTGCAGACCGCGAGAATTAGTATAATCATTTCCCCACAAAGAACTATGGCCGTTAAAGTCACCTAACAGCAGAAATGGTGTTGGCAGCTGATCTATTAATGCATCGAGTTCCTCTTGGCGGATGACATCGTGTGGCGGCAAATACAAACTACAGACTGTCAACAAGCATGATGTATGAATTCGCACAGCTACAGCCTGTAGTGTAGTATTTAAATGTTGGGCAGTGCTGGGATAGTTGTTGGATGTTAATATGCAAACACCTCCAGACACTGCACCATCGTCACCACAGTCTTTTCTAAAGCTTTTAAACCCACGCATGGTGAAACTATTGCTTGACTTCAGGAATGTTTCCTGAAGTGCAACACATGCGGGGTTATAAACTGAAATTATAGACTTGATGTCATCATGATGAGAACGCAAACCATGGCAGTTCCAAGAAACAAAGGAAGTTATTGTTGAATTTTAAAAGCTCCTTTCCCGGAGCTAGAAGGCATGTCATCTGACATCTCCTCAAGTGACAGATCTTCGTCAGAGGGATGCAGAGACACAGCATCAGCTTCCAGGGATAAGGCTTTACGGGTGGATAGGGAGGGCCTAGAATTGCCCTCCTTTGCAGATCTTAGTTTTAAGGCCTTTATACCTTTTGATCTGGAAATAGGAGCTTTTTTGCGGGTAGTCGATATGGAGGTCGATTTTGGCCTTTGTGCGGTAGTAGGGGGTAATTTAACTATCGGAAGTGAGAGAGCATCCGTTTGTGTGCTAGTCGTTCTGGTGATCTTGGCAGCAACAGTAGCATAGCTGACTCCTACTTGAGGTGTGCGAGCTGTAACAGCCCGTCTCGCCTCAGGATAGGAACAATTACTCTTAACTTTGGTGGTGGTGATCTCTTTTTCTAGTATCCAGATAGGACAACTTCTAGCGTAGGAGGGGTGGTCACCCTTACAGTTGACACACCTCTCCTTTGCAGTGCAAGACAAATTGTCGTGGCCAACTGCTGCGCAGCGAGCGCAAGTCAGTTTGCCCCTGCAAGTCGCTTTGGAGTGACCAAATCTCTGGCACTGGAAACAACGCAAAGGATTTGGTATAAACGGCCTAACGGATAGATGCATATACGCAGCTTTAATATGCTGCGGTAGGTCTGGCGTCGCAAATGTCAGTACGAGATGTTTAGTATTAATAGTCTGCCCATCCCGTCTGACAGTGATGCGTTTTACTGCTCAGACCTTTTAGATTATCTAAGATCTCGTCCGCAGGCGAATTTAACAAATCCTTGGCGGATACCACACCACGTGAAAAGTTAAGATTAATATGAGGTTGGACGGACACCTCAAGGTTAGCTAACGTTTTCATGTTGCTAATCAGAGTCGCTTGTGCTTCCGAAGCAACTTCTACCATTAGATCTCCAGAACGAAGTTTCCGGATGCTCTTTACTTCTCCGATATTTCCAGAAATAGCATTTTGAATTAAGAAAGGGGATACAGTATCAAATGTACCCTCCTTTAATTTCACAATATAAAATTTAGCTTTTAGTAATGTCAATGTGTGCTCCCGTGGGAGAGAAGAGAAAGAAATGTTTCCATATTAGAGATGGAATATTCGGGACCTGACGGCACCACCCACCACCGAGTCCAACAAGGGGATGCAGACCAGCTGCACCAGTGCTAGCCAGGTCCTATACGCTCACAGTACATCCCTGAGATGGCCTCCACCCTTAACGAGTCACCCAGTAGATGTACCGATCGCTTGATCCATAAAGCCGATTGATGTGCTGAGGACCACAACACACCTCCCGTTTACCTGAAGCAGAGGCCAAAGTAATGTGTTGGTCTCTGAGGGCCTCAATTACCAGGACCCTCTTTTCTAGGGACACGGGCCTCCACGCACGGCAAACACGTGGGTGATTTAGTCCCCAAGAGTAGCTAATAGCAACAGAACGGCGAAAGCTACTCAAGGGGAGCCCTCAACCTCTTGCGAGGCAACCACACTGAGGGAGAAGAAGAAGAAAAAGCAGAAGAGTAGAGGAGAGAGAAAATTAAAGCAGAGGACAGATCACTGGGGTACCTCGGGATTGTGACACCCGTGTTTACCTAAAGAAGGTAAACCCCCTGAGGGGGATCTGGGCGCACGCAATAAATTTGCATGTGACAGAGTCAAGAAACCAATCACAGAACGCCGGTCGCCAGATATTCAGCGTAGGAAACCTATAAAATACCAAGCGGGTATGCGAAGTCGTCATTCGGGAACTCGCACATGCTGACGATATGAGTCTTCCTAGGAAAGTTCGCGGTGAATTGATCAAACTCTATTACCAAAATGGGATGAACGCTGCGGAAGCCTTGCGTGTGTATCGCCGCAATCATCGACAACGACGCGGCCCATGTACTCTGCAAGCTCTGCGTGATTTAGTGCGGAAATTCGAAGATACAGGCTGCACCTGTGACAAACAGCGCTCCGGACGGCCAACTGTTTCTGAGGACGTTGTCATGGAAGTGCACCATACAGTGACTGCAGGACACACAGAAACCGCAAGAGGCATAGCGCGCGTGTTGGATATTCCGAACTCAACGGTCCGCAACTCTTGCGCTCGGTACTTCACATGTTTCCCTATCGGTTCCAGCGCGTCCAGATGTTGGAGCCGGGTGACCCACAACAACGTCTGGACTTCGCAAATGCATTTTTGTTACGATATGATGCGGATAACGACTGGCCACTTCGCATAATATGGACGGACGAGGCGCATTTCACCTTAAATGGCAGCATTAACACAAAGAATTGTGTGCACTGGGGAGAGACGAATCCTCATGCTGTGGCGCCAGTACCATTATTTGACGCCAAAGTGACTGCGTGGTGCGGCATTACAGCTACATTTGTTCTGGGCCCGTTCTTCTTTGAGGAAACGACCCCGACTGGCCCTGCAACATATTCTGTAACGGGCCCTCGGTACGCAGCCATGCTGAAAAATTATGTCTTACCGGAGTTGCGTCGGCTGAATGCACTCAATGACATTGTTTGGATGCAAGATGGCGCACCTCCACATATAGCGAGGTCAGTTAAAAGGCTCCTGGATCAGCATTTTGGTGATCGCATCATCTCACGCTATTATCCTTTTCCGTGGCCTGCGCGATCCCCAGATCTGACGCCTATGGATTTCTGGTTTTGGGGCTATCTCAAATCCAGAGTTTATCTGTGCAATCCTCAAACATTGTCGGACTTAAAGGATTCTATACGGCGTGATATTGGAAACATCCCTCGTGCCATGTTGCGTACAGCGACATTGTCCACCGTCTCCCACATGCAATGCGTAAATGCCTGTCATGGCACTCATGTGGAAAATGTTTGAAATTAATAAAGATTTTTTTCTCTATGTGTTCTCATCATTGAGCAGTGTCTTGTCTCTGTCGTATGCATTATTCCTCCGTGCGCCTTGAAGAACTGTTTGTATGTGTATAACACGTCGGTTTTCGGACATATCGGTACCGTTTCAACGCTGTTTAGGGTTTTCGCATGTGCTGAACATTTTGCGATGGTAAAAAGTAGACGTTGCCATTCGAAAATTTCGAGTTTCTGTCACTATAACTGTAACCGCGAGGGCCACTGTGTTGCCATTCACAGAATCTCGAGCGCATATCTCAAAAGAACTATATTTGAAGTATCATCTTGATCGGTTAAATAGAATGGACGCTAGAAGTGCAGATGTTGGCAAAGTTTTTTTATAATCACCCTGTATATATTTTTATGATGCTATTGTAACAATACCAACAATTAAAATTATTTTTTATTTAAAGATGTTTCTTCCATGACTGTTGTACTTGTTTAGATGGAGACATAGTTAAACCTTTTACTGGAAACACTATGGGAGAGCTTTTCTTACGCAGTGAAGAAACTACCGCCTAACTTCGGTGACGAGGCTATAGCGTTGTTGAAAAATGGAAACATGATTTCAACGAAGAGAAAAAATGAAGACATTCAAGCCTTCCTGCCCCTCAGGGGGTTTACCTTCTTTAGGTAAACACGGGTGTCACAATCCCGAGGTACCCCAGTGATCTGTCCTCTTCTTTCTTTTCTTTTCTTCTCTCCTCTACTCTTCTGCTTTTCTTCCTCTTCTCCCTCAGTGTGGTTGCCTCACAAGAGGTTGAGGGCTCCCCTTGAGTAGCTTTCGCCGCTCTGTTGCTATTAGCTACTCTTGAGGACTAAATCACCCACGTGTTTGCCGTGCGTGGAGACCCGTGTCCCTGGAAAGGAGGATCCTGGTAATTGAGGCCTCCAGAGACCAACACATTGCTTTGGCCTCTGCTTCAGGTAAACGGGAGGTGTGTTGTGGTCCTCAGCACATCAATCGGCTTTATGGATCAAGCGATCGGTACATCTACTGGGTGACTCGTTAAGGGTGGAGGCCACTTCAGGGATGTACTGTGAGCGTATAGGACCTGGCTAGCACTGGTGCAGCTGGTCTGCATCCCCTTGTTGGACTCGGTGGTGGGTGGTGCCGTCAGGTCCCGAATTTTCCATTTTACTCATGGAATCAAACATTTCTATTCTCCCACGGGAGCACACATTGTCTATTTTGAATGCACAATTTTATGTAATCAAACGGAAAGAGGGTACTTTTGATACAGTATCCCCTTTCCTCATTCAAAAAGCTATTAAAGGCACAATCGGTGATGTGAAGAGCATCAGAAAATTACGTTCTGGCGACTTAATGGTAGAAGTTGCTTCAAAAACACAATCAAATTTAATTGAAAATATGAATATGCTAGCTACTCTTGAGGTGTCTGTCTCGCCTCATACAAACCTTAACTTTTCTCGTGGTGTGATATCCGCGAAGGATTTGTTAAACACGCCTACGGATGAAATACTAGAAAATCTTAAAGAGCAAAAGGTCTGCGCTGTAAAACGCATTACTGTCAGGAGAGATGATAAAGTTATTAACACAAAACATCTGATCCTGACATTTGCGACGCCAGACCTACCGCAGCATATTAATGCTGCGTATATGCATCTCTCCGTTAGGCCATTTATTCCAAATCCTTTGCGTTGTTTCCAGTGCCAGAGATTTGGTCACTCTAAAGCGGCATGCAGAGGCAAACTGACTTGCGCTCGCTGCGCAGCAGTTGGCCACGACAGTTCGTCCTGCACTGCAAAGGAGAGGTGTGTCAACTGTAAAGGTGACCACCCCTCCTACGCTAGAAGTTGTCCTATCTGGATACTGGAGAAGGAGATCACAACCACGAAAGTTAAAAATAACTGTTCATATCCTGAGGCGAGACGGGCTGTTACAGCTCGAACACCTCAAGTAGGAATCAGCTATGCGACTGTTGCTGCCAAGGTCACCAGATCGACTAGTACACAAACGGATGCTCTCTCACTCCCGATTGTTAAATTACCCCCTACATCTGTACAAAAGCCAAAATCAACATCCACATCGACTATTCGTAGAAAAGCTCCGATTGCTAAATCTAAAGCCGTAAAGGCTTTAAAACTAAAATCTGCAAAAGAGGGCCATATTAGGCCCTCAATATCCACCCGTAAAGCCTTAACCCTGGAGGCTGACGCTGTTTCATTACATCCCTCGGACGATGATCTATCGCTCGAGGAGATGTCAGATGACATGCCTTCCAGCTCCGGGAAAGGAGCTTTTCAAATTCAACAATAACTTCCTTTGTTTCTTGGAACTGCCATGGTTTGCGTTCTCATAATGATGACATCAAGTCTATAATTTCAGCCTACAACCCCGCATGTGTTGCACTTCAGGAAACATTCCTGAAGTCTAGCAATTACTTTTCCATGCGTGGGTTTAAAAGCTTTAGAAAGGACTGTGGTGATGATGGTGCAGTGTCTGGAGGTGTTTGTATATTAACATCTAATACTTTTCCCAGCACTGCCCATCCATTGAATACTACTCTACAGGCTGTTGCTATAAGAATTCATACTTCATGCTTGTTGACAGTCTGTAGTTTGTATTTGCCACCACACGATGTCATCCGCCAAGAGGAACTCGATGCATTAATTGATCAGCTGCCAACACCATTTCTGTTGTTAGGTGACTTTAACGGCCATAGTTCTTTGTGGGGAAGTGATGATACAAATTCTCGCGGTGGGCAGATAGAGCGGTTTATTTCAGATAACAGTCTCTGTCTGCTTAATACCGACGAGAAGACATATTTCCATGTACCCACAAGAACGTTTCATTCTCTCGATCTAGCCATCTGTTCTCCATCTCTGCTGCCATTGTTAAATTTAAATGTAGGAAATGATCTGCATAATAGCGATCATTTTCCTCTCGTCATCTCCCAGACTGGAGGTAGTAGTGTAAGACAACGCTTACCTACTTACGTGTACAGTCGGGCAGATTGGACGTTATTTACACAATTGGCAGTTGTAGATAATGAAATGGTTATGATCGATGATATTGATAATGCCGTATTTAAAGTCACTGAAACAATTATAAATGCAGCTGATGCATCAATACCTAAGTGTTCCTCTATACCACACCGGCGTTGCAAACCTTGGTGGAATGATGAATGTCAAAACACCTATAAGAAACAGAGGAAGTTATGGGGGCTATTCAGAAGATACCCCACAACGGAGAATCTTATCGCCTATAAGAGAGCAAAAGCATTAGCTCGCAGAGCTCGTCGTCGAAGTCAGAAGGAATCATGGTCCCGCTATGTATCATCAATAACTTCTTCCACATCCAGTAAACAGTTGTGGAGAAGAGTGAAAGCAGCCAATGGAATGTATAGGGAATTCTCTATTCCTATTCTAAAATCCGGAGCTGCTGTGCACTCTTCTCCTAAGGATATCGCTAACGTCCTTGGTGAAACCTTTGCTAGCGTCTCAAGCAACGACTCTTATAGTCCTTCGTTCTTAAGGACAAAGAGTCGTGCTGAGCGAACACCAATTCGTTTCAACCATGGACAAGCTTTGCCTTACAACTGTGAATTTCGGATGTTGGAATTGAAGAGAGCATTACAGCAGGCCCATGATACTAGCCCAGGACCAGATGGAATCAGCTATCAAATGCTTCGCCATTTAAGTCCAGATTCCCTGTTGAACTTGCTGTTTTTGTTTAATAGGATCTGGACTGAATACCAATTTCCATCACTTTGGAGCGAAGCAATAGTGATTCCGATCCTTAAGGCTGGTAAGGATCCTTCTGCTCCTTCAAGTTATCGACCAATTGCTCTGACGAGTTGCTTGTGTAAGACTCTCGAACGTATGGTCAATGCCCGCCTCATCTATGTCTTAGAAATAAATAAATATATCCATATCAATCAGAGTGGCTTCCGTAAAGGAAGGTCCACTCTTGATAATATTACATACCTGGAAACGCAGATCCGCAATGCCTTTGTGCGGAGAAATCATCTCGTTTCCATTTTCTTCGACATAGAGAAGGCTTATGACCGTACGTGGCGTTATGGAATTCTCCGTAGGATGTATGATTTTGGCTTTAGGGGTAATTTGCCAATATTTATAGAAAATTTTTTGTGCTCCCGTGGTTTTAAAGTTCGTATTGGTTCAGTTATGTCCAATACTTTTATTCAAGCCGAGGGTGTACCCCAAGGCTCTATTTTAAGTGTCACACTTTTTAACTTGTACATAAGTTGCATCCTTCATCAAATTTCACCTCCTGTATATGGCACGCTTTATGTTGATGACCTGCAAATTTCATGTGAGGGTTCTAACATGCGTTTAATTGAGAGACAACTACAAACAACTGTTAACAAACTTGCTGCATGGTGTGCTGAGAATGGCCACACATTATCTCCTAGTAAGAGTAATTGTATCCATTTTTGCAAGAAGACCAGCCTACATAATGATCCTACAATCTGCATAAATAATACACCTATCCCTGTTGTCAACGAGATAAAATTTCTGGGAATAACTTTTGACCGGAAGTTAAATTTTCTTCCGCATGTTCTTCATTTGCGGAAGAAGTGCGAGCGATCGCTTAATATCCTCAAGGTGCTTTCTAATACATCTTGGGGTGCTGATCGCACGGCACTACTTCGTGTCTACCAATCATTAATTTTATCTCGTATTGACTATGGGTGTGCTGTGTATGGATCTGCTAGGTCTTCCGTTCTACGCAGATTGGATACAATACATCACTCTGCTTTGAGAATATGTTCAGGCGCATTCCGCACATCACCCGTCCAGAGTCTATATGCGATTTGCGAACAACTGCCTTTAGACCTGAGACGAATGCAGCTGTCTCTCAATTATTATGCAAAAATTATGGCTGACCCTCATCATCCATTAAGATCCATGACTGCTACTCCTGCATTAATAAGGCTGTATGACGCACGCTCATACAGCATTCCACCTTTTCTCACTCGGACAAAGTCCAACTTATTATATTCAGACCTATGTGATGTCCGTTTTGATAAAACGGACCTTCTTCTACACCCACCTTGGTACGATCCACAGATTAAAATCATCAATCCTTTTGCTCGTTTTAGAAAATCAGACACAGCAACTACTGTTTTCCAGCAGCTATATGCCTCACATCGCTGTCAGTATACCACGTATACACCAGTTTTCACTGATGGTTCAAAATCTACAGGACATGTTGGTTGTGCTGTAGTTATTGAGAACAAAACACTTAGCTACAGCCTCCATCCATCCTGTTCCATCTTCTCTGCTGAAGCAAGTGCTATTTACCAAGCTCTTCAGCAGATGAATACATGTGATAATTTTAAATACTGTGTGTACACTGACAGTTTGAGTGTGTTGGAAGCTTTGCGGAACAGTAGCTTTGACTGCCATCCTGTTGTGTCTAGAATTTTCCGAGCATTAGATTCCCTTGCTGGCAAGGGATATGAAATATTTTTCTGCTGGATCCCAAGTCATGTAGGTCTCGATGGCAATGAGAGGGCTGATGCAGCTGCTAAATCTGCATCTGGCCCGTGTCTTCCATCAGTTCCTTTGTCTGACGTGAGAAAAAATGTTAAAATATTAATCCATTCTCTTTGGCAGGAGTCATGGAACATGCAGGTCAATAATAAATTGCGTGCCATATTCCCATACATCACCTCATTAACAGTTTTACCGATACGAAGTGCTGATGTAAGATTAACCCGCCTTCGTATCGGACATACACGTTTCACACATAGACATTTGTTTCTAAACGAATTAAATCCATGGTGTGAAACGTGTGATGAACCATTCACTGTTTATCATATTTTAATTTCATGCAAATATTTTAACCAATATCGTTTACTCTTTTTTAAATGTGATATCTTAAACTTATTTGATTTGCTGGGGGAGCCACCCCACGGGAACCTATTTGCCTTTTTGAGGGCAATAGGTTTTTTATATTATATTTAATTTACAATTTTAAATTTTAAATGTATATATAATTTTGTTTTACCATTTATATTTTATAATTGGATTTTAATATGATATATATACACTAATTTTTGTTTTTTATAATTTTAATGTTGCTTGGGTTTCCAAAAAAGTAAATAAGTGAATAAATAAAATAAAATAACAATAAATTAAAAAAAAATTAAATATCTTCTTCAAAACTTATTTCTTGGCGCAGCATGTCCGATTTTGGACCTTGCGCCATAAAACCCAACCAACCAACCAACCAATCAAGCCTTCCTGAGAAATTATAAAATTTACGATCGCCTAAATCCTCGTGAAGCGTGTTTTGGTGGTAGAACGGATGCTGTGAAACTATTCTACGAAGGAAGTGCCAAATGTGGATTTCACGTCGTTGTATCCATGGATAAAATAATTTGGTTTTTCACTTACGTAAATTGTTACTTGCAAAAATAATTTTCTATTACTAATAAAATTTTTCTTTTTTATTTAGGTAAACAAATATTGTAGTTATCCTGTTGGTCACCCTGAAATCATTACCTAAAATTTTAGTGGGTTGGAAGACTATTTTGGTTTGATATTATGGCGTATTCTGCGTCCCCGTGGCTTGTACCTACCAGTATTGCGTTATCGCTGCAATCAAAAACTTATGTTTCCACTGTGCAGATTGTGCGCGGAAATAATGCAGCAGGAACCATGCGAACATAAGGATGAAGAAAGAGCTATTGTTGATACTTGGGTCACGGAGGAAGTCAAAATGGCAATTCAAAAAGGATATCAAATTATTAAAGTGCGTATTTTTGTTCGACTGTTCTCAATATATGCAATTTCGCTTGTTTACTAAATATTTTTTCTTTTGCAAGTATCTAACACATTAAATTTTTATTTAACAGATTTTTGAGGTGTACCACTTTATAGAGAAAACTACTTCGCTATTTAGGTCATATATAGACCTATTTCTTAAAATTAAACAGGAAAGTAGTGGTTGGCCTTCAGAATGCATAACAAAGGAACAAAGCACTCAATATATTGTAGAATATGAAAAACGAGAGGGGGTCAAACCTGACCCAACATCCATTTCAAAAAATCCTGGAAGACGTCAAGTTGCAAAGCTGGCTCTGAATAGTTTTTGGGGGACGGTAAGAAATATTTTGATAAAAAAAAACAATTTGTTTTTTATTTTATCTTGGTTTTAATTTTCACAATATTTAGATACCTTTTTTTTTACTTTTATATTCTTTACAGTTGGGGAATGAATGTGAACAAAGGACAAATAACTTACGTTCATTCGTTACCTGAGTTCAATAAATTATTATCGGACCCTAATAAAAATGTAAGTTATCTGTTATAAATGATATTTGTTATCGGATAAAATTAAATTTTGTATAGTTATTTCGATTACGTATTATTGATATTTTAGATAAGAGACATTTATTTCGCTACTTCAGAAATAGCTGCTATTCATTGGGATAATACCGGAGATTTTATACCCCAGGATACTACTACGAACATTTTTCTGGCAGCCTTTACTACAGCATGGGCTCGCCTAAGTCTTTATTCTGAAATGGATAAATTAGGAAGAGCAGTTTTAAACCATGATACAGATTCCATAATATACCATAGTAATGGTATAAATGATCCTCGTCTTGGCAATTTCCTTGGAGATTTCACTGATGAATTAAACGGGAAAACCATATCAATTTTTGTATCTGGTAAGTTCAATTCTGCATGCTCATTCGTTTCTCATGAAATTGTGCATTTTTTTAATACTTTCTTTTTTCAGGGGGTCCCAAAAATTATGCTCATAAGACAACATCGAATGTCACATGCTGTAAGGTGAGGGGGTTAACTTTAAACTTCAGAAATTCACAATTTCTAAATCTAGAAGCGATGAAAAGATTGGTTTGCACTAATGATTTTTTTTCAAAATGTTTTTCATTTGTGTGTTTAATTCACTCAAATGTTCCTCCTCAAATTACTGCAAGCGATCTATAGTGAAGACAACCAGGTACACTGAATCAAAGTTTCTCAATATCAAGAGCCATATTCACTTTATTGGACCATTGCCTCCATCTGAGGACCAAATGTATTGCTTGACATGTATCGACAGATTTACATGCTGGATGGAAGCCATTTCTTTGCAGGACATTACAGCAGAAACTGTAAACAAGGCTTTCTATAATCAATGGGGATGTAGATTTGGGGTACCTGGCAGTATCATTACTGACCAAGGAATGCAGTTCAAATCTGAATTGTTCAAAAATCTTGCTTTAATATGTGGTGCTTAAGTGCGACATTCCACACCATATCATGCTCAGTGCAATGGAAAAATTATAAGACTGAATCGCACATTAAAAATAGACATCAAAGCACATAATAGTGTCAAATAGACTAAAATTTTGCCAACAGTGCCCTTGGGTCTTAGATCAGCTCTTCAACTTGATTCAAATTACTCGATTGCACAGATGGCGTATGGCACACACATTAAAGTACCTGGTGAATTTTTTGATAAGAATGGATAAGATTCAAGAATGGAACCTGGTTGGTTGGGTTTGATGGCGCAAGGTCCAAAATCGCACATGCTGCGTCAAGAAATAAGTTTTGAAGAAGATATTTAATTTTTTTAAATTTATTCTTGTTATTTTATTTTATTTATTAACTTATTTACTTTCTTTAAAAACCCAAGCAACATTAAAATTCTAAAAAACAAAAATTAGTGTATAGATATCATATTAAAATCCAATTATAAAATATAAATGGAAAAACAAAATTATATATACATTTAAAATTTAAAAAATGTAAATTAAATATAATGTATAAAACCTATTGCCCTCAAAAAGGCAAATAGGTTCCTGTGGGGTGGTTCCCCAAGCAAATCATATAAGGTTAAAATATCACAATTAAAAAAGTGTAAACGATATTGGTTTAAATATTTGCATGAAATTAAAATATGATAAACAGTGAATGGTTCATCACATGCCTCACACCATGGATTTAATTCGTTTAGAAACAAATGTCTATGTGTAAAACATGTGTGTCCGATACGAAGACGGGTTAATCTTACATCAGCACTTCGTATCGGTAAAACTGTTAATGAGGTGATGTATGGAAATATGGCACGCAATTTATTATTGACCTGCATGTTCCAAGACTCCTGCCTAAGATCTTGAGTAAATTTTTTAACACACCTTCTCACGTTCTACTACAAAAAGCTGATTTCTTTAACGTAGTGCTACTAAATACATACCAAAAGAAGCGGAACCTCGCGCTGATTAATTCGGTGGTTGTTTCATCAAATTCGGTGAATTACTGCGATTTCTGTGTGTGACCTAGTGCTTTGCGAAATTTTTGTGAAATATTTTCCCAACATGGCGGAATAAGTCGCGATATCCCGTAAAGAAACACGCCATTGAGTTGGCTATCTTGTTTGTGCGACTTTTTTTTCAAAGTGCATTTTGTGTTTCCCACCATAAAATTCTCAATTTTAACCCCAACTGACTATTTCTGATTTCATTAAATAAGTATTTCTACTTAGTTTTCTCCGCCACTATCCATTTTTATTGTGCGACAGAAGTTTACTATTTTGTGTGTTTAAGTGATTATTTTGGATTTCCGGACACCATTTTACTCCTAATGTCAATCGTCAACAACAACATGTCTGGCTAAATTTTTAGGTAAGTGCCCAGATGTCATAATATCTCAATCCGCATGATTGTTCTGCACATTTTGTTAGTTAATTTGTAACGATAGGACAATTAGGGCCGGAGATATTGAACTCTTAATGTTTATAAATTTTTCATCTTTTTTGTCGTTTTCTAAAACTTTTTATTTGTACTTTTTTAATTATCATTCAGTTACTCTGGCCCTGATTGTCCAATCGTCGTGTAATTAATTTTATCTTGGAGTGGACATTTTAAGCTTTTAATATATTTTTAACATTTGTCTGTAACTTTAATAGTTTTTTCTCTATAATTTTTCATTACGTAGCTTTGTTTGTGAATTTTCATGTATTTTTGTATCTTTTTTGCACCTATTTCTTTTCTAATTTACTCTAAATTTTTAATCAATCCACACCAATCTTTTTATTTTTATTCGGAGCCGATTTCTGTGCTTCTGAAAATGTTTTTCATTTTTCAAAATAATTATTTGTACTTATGCTATTACTATTTTTATGCAATTAGATTTTATATTGTTCTCTGTTTTCCCCCCTTTTCGACCAATGGTTCTTCATTGCTTCCCTATGTATTTGCATTGCTGATGTAAATTTTTCTATGTCCAGCTTTTCGCAGGGAGACGGTCCCCCTCTTTCTTCTTCCACTTAACCCTTTGTGTACCAATCTCCGGCACTTAATTATTTAAATTACTCAACTTTAATTAGCATTTTACTCGCTTCCTAAACTGCGTAGAGTCTCCGGACTAATTTTAAAGCTCTCCGCTTTGCCTTGCGCTTCTTTTGACACCACTTTGCAGCAAATTTTTAATTGTTAAATTAACTTTCTCTTTTTGGGCCTTTATAGGATTTTTTTTTTTTGCGTACATCGCTTTGCAAAAAAAAAAGGGAAAATAGGTTTCAACCTATTTTTTTTCTCTCGATCCTTGACTTTGTCGTCAACTCTTCAGCCCTCCTGGCCGGTACCATTGTTCAAGACTTAAACAACTGTGCAACCTGCCCTACTAATTAGCCTGATTGGCTAAGTGTAATCAGTGCTCTGAGCCCCCTTTTTATCACAGCGACTGGAGTAATTTCAATTTTCTAATTTTTTTTTTTACTCGCTCCTTACGAGGCTAACTTAGTTACTGGTGAGGGAGTAACGTAATTACACAGTTTCTAAATCATAAATTGACCACTAGATGGCTCTACCAGCCAAGCTTTCTTTGAAAGGATATCGATACAGGTTCAAAGATAATCGATATCATATCATTAGAAAAATATTTTGCAATGAAGTAAATTAAACAAAGTGTTAAAATATTAATTAAAATAAATAATAAATCTTCATGTAAATTTTAAAGATAAAATTAATGTGTTATTTATTAAATTATTTGTTTATGCATGTAATATGAAAAAACAAGTTGTAACTGTAGCTGAAAATGTATTTTCTTTTGAATAATGAGTTTAGCAACAATATAGTTGTTGTGAGTCAGTGGAATGTAAACTTCGATGTGTGAGTAGAGAAAAAATAAAAATGTGCTGTAATCTTGTATCCTATTATTCTAGTCTTAAATTTTAATTACACTGTTCAGAAGAACAGTGCTGAATAATCATTTTCCATGTCATGATGCTTTGCAGTAATTGGCCGATAAATTCAGCAATAATTTCATGATGAAATTTGGTTCAATTTTCATTGGTGCTGTGCATGCACGTGTAGCAGGCACTAACAAATCTATCCTATAATTGGCCGATAACATGTATTCATCCGCAGTTTAATGTTAAAATATATCTGTAAACTGGTTTTCTAAACTTGTTTCAGCAATCAACAAGACATACAAGAATGAATATGGTTAAACAAGAACAAAAAAATGTTAAGTACGTCTAGATAACCTTTCCTATAATGTCACCAACATTCTATTTCAAAATTTAAAAAAAAAGAAGATTTAGTTATGAAAATAAAATTTAGTATCAGTTCCTGGTCCAATGGTTAAAGTATCTGACAAAATTATTTTGCCACGAGTTCATTTTGTTGATGTCAGTTCGAATCTCGGTAAGCACAATTTAAAAAAAGTTTTTTTTCTTTCATGAATAAAAAATATTTAAAACGTTAGAATTCCTCAACAAATAGAATTATAAATACATTTTAAAAAAATATTTAATAACTGGCACTACTAGACATATTGATCTTGATTTTAAAAAACCAATTAATAAAATTAACAAATTTTAATTTAAAAATATTTCTTTAATAAAGTGTACATTTTATTCCTTTACACATTTCATCAATAGATGGCACAACTAATTTTTGCCACGTGACAGCACTGCTGATCTTGAAACCAAATTCTAAAACATTGTTTTCGCAAAATAATTTGTTACTTCTCATTTAAACATTAGATTGCACTATAAAACACTCAATTCCAAAATTAACATCTAAATACCCCCGTACTATTACACGAGGCATGACATCACATACTGGAAGTCACGTGAACAACGGTCACGCCCCCTGATCACGTGACGTCCGCTTCGTATAGTGGAGCTATTACTACTAATGTATTTTGCATTTTTGTAAACTTTTTTCGTGAGCTAGGGCACCGTACGTACCTATTTTGTTCCATATTTACGGCATTTTTTCAGTTTTTAAGATTTATTATTTAATTTTGTTAGTATTATCCTTTTAATATGAATAAATATTAAATAATAATAGTTTTAACTCATTTTTAAGTTTCCCTTTTATCATTATGAATTTTGCGTGACAAATTAAATTTTGATTTGCATTCGTATCTGCGTACGGAGACTTTTTTAATCACTGTAAATTAATTTCAAAACCTAGTTTTACCCATCGAACGATATTTACAGAAAATTTAATGACGATACACATAAAAAAAGTTTTTGAAGCATTTAACATTAAAAATCTAGGTGAATACTGTGATATGTACTTAAAAACAGATGTAATTTTGTTGGCAGACCTCTTCGAAAACTTTCGTAACATCTGTTTAGAAACTTATTCATTAGATCCCTGTTGGTATTACACATCGCCGGCCTTATCATGGGACGCTATGTTATTACATACTAAATTAGAATTAGAATTGTTCACTGATTATGAGATGATTTTGTTTATTGAAAGAGGTATTCGGGGAGGAATAAGTCAATGTGCAAACTGGTATTCAGTAGCAAATAATAAATATATGTCTTCATATGATCCATTTAATGAATCAAAGTATCTAGTTTATCTTGATGCTAACAATTTGTACGATGGGCGATGAGTAATGCACTTCCTCTTAAATATTTTAAATGGCGAACCGATCCAGTACCTTCTGATAGTAGAAAGCCTGACTACCACGTGACCAACAGGATTGTGACGCTGCTTCCGGAGGCTGATGCTTTCTTCTAAGTGACGCTACTGAGATTGTTGTTACTGTATTGTTTACAATTACACCATCATTCGTTTTCGATATATTTTATTATATTTTTATTCTGTACAGTAATCAAAAAGATGCCTTTTAAATGTTGCGTAACTGCCTGTAAAGGCAATTATGACACTGGACCCAAAGTTTCTCTCTTTCGATTCCCACGTGAAGAAGATTTAAAACGGCAATGGATTCGAGCAATTCCGAGGGAAAACATGGAAGTAACCAAACATTCCAGGGTAAGTAAATTAATTTTATTTATTGTTTTATTCGCATCATTCTTATCTTCATATTTTATTTTTGAATTTTTTTAATAACATTAACTGTAATAAAAAAATGAAATCAAAAGTGAATTCATATAAATATTTTAAAATTTGTTACGCATAAAATCATATCGTTCAAATACCAATTTTCATAGAAAAATAAAATAATCATTAATTATTTGATTTATTAATAACAATAAAATGTGTAGGAGTAAAAGAGAACTATAGTAATAGCTAAACTCTAAGGTATTTCGAAATTAATTTCAGAATGTTCTTAATGTTGTTTCTATAATCTATTATTATTAAAGAAAGACTGAGATTTGTTTGTTGCATATATATCAGTTATCTTATTAATTTTATTTATTGTTTGATATGAATGATTTTTTTCTAATTTTATTTTTGAATATTTTGATAACATTAATAATAATAAAAAACTTCAAATAAAAAGTGAATTCCTGTGGAATTTTCTTTAATTTGTTACAGCTAAAATCCTATTTTTAAAATAAAATTTTTATAGAAAAATATACATTTGTTTTTCAATTTATCAATAATAAGAAAATGTTTGTTATTAAAAGAGAATGAGTAATATATTAATAGTTAAACTCAGCTATTCGGAAATTAATTTTAAATATATCTTTATGATCATATTAAATAGAAAATGTATTAGTAAAGAAAGTCTTATTTCTTTGTTTCGTATATATTTACTTTCTTATATTTAAATTTTACTTCTAGGTGTGTGAAATGCATTTCAAACAAAGTGATATTGTAAGAACTCGTGAAGCTTTTGATGAGAAAAATGGTAACAAAATCATCATGAACCTACAACATCCGAAATTACATCCTAATGCTGTACCTTCTATCTTTAATGGATGCCCAAAATATTTGTCAAATGAAGTATGTCATCGAGAGGATCCTTCAGCTAAACAGCAAAGACTTGAAAATAAGCAACTGTATGAAGCAATTGCTCAAAGTAAAAAGAGTGATTTAGAATATAAACAAAAATATTATTTTGCAAATTTAGATGAAATGGAAAAATGCTTAAAAAATATAGATATTCCAGATTTTTGGACTGTAGTCAATAGAAAAAGCAATTTTATGTTTTTGAATATTGATTGTAATCCATATCCAAATTTGTGTGCTTCTGTTGTCATTGATGAAAATTTAACTATAAATGGTTTCATTAAAAATGTGCCAATAAAGAAGGTAAGTAAGTATTCTTTACCATTTCAAATTAATAATGTTATTGACATTACTAATATACTACAAAATATTAAGCAAATTAAATTAAATGAAAATTATGAGGATAATGAAACAGATTTGTATAATTTAATTGATAGTATGTTATCCTGTTTGACAGAAAATACTGTAAATAAACTGCAGAGAGATGTTTTATGTTTTGTAAAGGAACAAATTTCTTTGTTAAAAGGTTATGTTACTCGTCGTCGTTATAGTCCTAATTTTTTAATTTTATGTACCTTATTACACTCTATTTCCCCTCATGCATACAGATTTTTATACAATTGTTCTTCTTTAATTTTACCACATCCAAATACAACTAAAAGATTATGTTCAAACTATAATTTAAATCCTCAAATTGAGCAAACAGATATAAATATGCTTTCCTATATTAAAGAAAAATATTTATTTTTGGAAGAAAAAGATAAAAAAGTTGTGTTATTAATGGATGAGATCCATATAAAGCCATATTTAGATTACAAAGGAGGACATTTATTAGGTACATCTCATAATTGTGATTTGGCAACAACTGCATATGTATTTATGGTGCAAAGTATTACTTCCAGGTATAAGGATGTGGTGCATATTTTTCCTGTCAAAAAAATAACAGCTGAAATTTTATTTTCAATTTTAAAAAAACTCTTTATTGGCTTGGAAAAAATTGGCTTTATTGTGTTTTGCATATCTAGTGACAATAATGCGATTAATAGCTGAGCTGTATCTTTTTTCTCAAATCCCCCAAAACTCTCTATAGTCTACAAACACCCTTCTGATATAACAAGACCTTTATTCTTTATTTTTGATAGCGTACATTTATTTAAGTGTATACGTAATAATTGGTTAAACCAAAAAATTCTGAAGTTTGTATGTACTATCCAAATTTTAATAGACCTGGTGACATAAGTCAGAAACTAAAACCTGCATCTTTAACATTATTGAGAAAAGTACATGAAGCTGAGTCGGTTGGTTGGTTGGTTGGTTGGTTGGTTGGGTTTTATGGCGCAAGGTCCAAAAATGGACATGCTGCGCCAAAAATAAAGTTTTGAAGCATATATTTAATTAAATTTTTATTTTATTTTATTTACATTATTTATTTATTTTTTTTTTAAAAAACCCAAGCAACATTAAAACTTTAAAAAACAAAAATCAGTGTATATATTTTACATTAAAATCCAATTATAAAATATAAAATGAAAATCAAAAATATATATATTTTTAAAATTTAGAAAACACAAATTAAATATTATGTAAAAAACCTATTGCCCTCAAAAAGGCAAATAGGTTCCTGTGGGGTGATTCCCCAAGTAAATCATGTAATGTTAAAATATCACAGTTAAAAAAGTGTAAACGATATTGGTTAAAATATGAACATGAAATTAAAATATGATAAACAGTGAATGGTTCATCACACGTTTCACACCAAGGATTTAATTCATTTAGAAACAAATGTCTATGTGTGAAACGTGTGTGTCCGATACGAAGGCGGGTTAATCTTACATCAGCACTCCGTATCGGTAAAACTGCTAATGAGGTGATGTATGGAAATATGGCACGCAATTTATTATTGACCTGCATGTTCCATGACTCCTGCCAAAGACAATAGATCGATTTTTTAACATTTCTTCTCACATCAGACAAAGGAACTGATGGAAGATATGGGCCAGATGCAGATTTAGCAGCTGCATCCGCCCTTTCATTGCCATCAAGACCTACGTGACTTGGGATCCAGCAGAAAATGATGTCATATCCCTTGCCAGCAAGGGAATCTAATGCTCGGAAAATTCTAGACACAACAGGATGACAGTTAAAACTACTGCTCCGCAAAGCTTCCAACACACTCAAACTGTCAGTATAAACACAGTATTTGGAACCATCACATGTATTCATCTGCTGAAGAGCTTGATAAATGGCTATGGCTTCAGCAGAGAAGATGGAACAGGATGGATGGAGGCTGTAGCTAAGAGTTTTGTTCTCCACAACTACAGCACAACCAACATGTCCTGCAGATTTTGATCCATCGGTGAATACCGGTGTATACGTGGTATACTGACAGCGATGTGAGGCATATAGCTGCTGGAAGACAGTAGTTGTTGTGTCTGATTTTCTATAACGAGCAAAAGCATTAATGATTTGAATCTGTGGATCATACCAAGGTGGATGTAGAAGAAAGTCCGTTTTGTCTAAACGGACATCACATAGGTCTGAAAATAATAAGTTGGACTTTGTCCGAGTGAGAAAAGGTGGAATGCTGTATGAACGTGCGTCATACAGCCTTATAAGTGCAGGAGTAGTAGTCATGGAACGTAATGGATGATGAGGGTCAGACATAATTTTTGCATAATAATTGAGAGACAGCTGCATTCGTCTCAGGTCTAAAGGCAGTTGTTGGCAGATTGCATATAGACTCTGGACGGGTGATGTGCGGAATGCGCCTGAGCATATTCTCAAAGCAGAGTGATGTATTGTATCCAATCTGCGCAGAACGGAAGACCTAGCCGATCCATACACAGCACACCCATAGTCAATACGAGATAAAATTAATGACTGGTAGACACGAAGTAGTGCCGTGCGATCAGCACCCCAAGATGTATTAGAAAGCACCTTGAGGATATTAAGCGATCGCTCGCACTTCTTCCGCAAATGAATAACATGCGGAAGAAAGTTTAATTTTCGGTCAAAAGTTATTCCCAGAAATTTTATCTCGTTGACAACAGGGATAGGTGTATTATTAATACTGATAGTAGGATCATTATGTAGGCTGGTCTTCTTGCAGAAATGGACACAATTACTCTTGCTAGGAGACAATGTGTGGCCATTCTCTGCACACCATGCAGCAAGTTTGTTGACAGTTGTTTGTAGTTGTCTCTCAATTAAACGCATGTTAGAACCCTCACATGATATTTGCAGGTCATCAACATAAAGTGTGCCATATACAGGAGGTGAAATTTGATGGAGGATGCGACTTATGTACAAGTTAAAAAGGGTGACACTTAAAATAGAGCCTTGGGGTACACCCTCGGCTTGGATAAAACTATTGGAAAGAACTGTTCCAATACGTATTTTGAAAACACGGGAGCGTAAGAAATTCTTCAGGAATATCGGAAGATTACCCCGAAAGCCAAAATCATATAGTGAACGGAGAATTCCATATCGCCATGTACGGTCATATGCCTTCTCTATGTCGAAGAAAATGGAAACGAGATGATTCCTCCGCACAAAGGCGTTGCGGATCTGCGTTTCCAAATATATGATGTTATCAAGAGTGGATCTTCCTTTACGGAAGCCACTCTGATTGATATGAATACATTTATTTGTTTCTAGGACATATACGAGACGGGCGTTGACCATACGTTCGAGAGTCTTACATAAGCAACTCGTCAGAGCTATTGGTCGGTAGTGTGAAGGAACAGAAGGATCCTTACCAGCCTTAAGGATCGGAATCACTATTGCTTCGCTCCAAAGTGATGGAAATTTGTTTTCAGTCCAGATCCTATTGAACAATAACAACAAGTTCAACAGAGAATCTGGACTTAAATGACGAAGCATTTCATAGCTGATTCCATCGGGTCCTGGACTGGTATTATTGGCCTGCTGTAATGCTCTCTTCAATTCCAACATCCGAAATTCACAGTTGTAAGGCAAAGCTTGTCCATGGTTGAAATGAATTTGTGTTCGCTCAGCACGACTCTTTGTCCGTAAGAACGAAGGACTATAAGAGTCGTTGCTTGAGACGCTGGCAAAGGTTTCACCAAGGACGTTAGCGATGTCCTCAGGAGAAGAGTATACAGCAGCTCCGGATTTCAAAATAGGAATAGAAAATTCTCTATATATTCCATTGGCTGCTTTCACTCTTCTCCACAACTGTTGACTGGATGTGGAAGAAGTAATTGAGGATACATAGCGCGACCAGGATTCCTTCTGACTTCGTCGACGAGTTCTGCGAGCTAATGCTTTGGCTCTCTTAAAGGCGATAAGATTCTCCGTTGTGGGGTATCTTCTAAATAACCCCCATAACTTCCTCTGTTTCTTATAGGTTTTTTGACATTCATCATTCCACCAAGGTTTGCAACGCCTGTTTGGTATAGAGGAACTCTTAGGTATAGATGCGTCAGCTGCATTAGTAATTGTTTCGGTGACTTTACTTACGGCATCATCAATATCTACGATCATAACCATTTCGTTATCAATAACTGCCAATTGTGTAAATAACGTCCAATCTGCCCGACTGTACACGTAAGTAGGTAGACGTTGTTCTACACTACTACCTCCAGTCTGGGAGATGACGAGAGGAAAATGATCGCTATTATGCAGATCATTTCCTACATTTAAATTTAACAATGGCAGAAGAGATGGTGAACAAATGGCCAGATCGAGAGAATGAAATGTTCTTGTGGGTACATGGAAATAAGTCTTCTCGTCGGTATTAAGCAGACAGAGACAGTTGTCTGAAATAAACCGCTCTATCTGCCGACCGCGAGAATTAGTATCATCACTTCCCCACAAAGAACTATGGCCGTTAAAGTCACCTAACAGTAGAAATGGTGTCGGCAGCTGATCTATTAATACATTGAGTTCCTCTTGGCGGATGACATCATGTGGTGGTAAATATAAACTACAGACTGTTAATAATAATGAAGTATGAATTCTTACAGCAACAGCCTGTAGAGTAGTATTTAATGGATGGGCAGTGCTGGGAAAAGTATTAGATGTTAATATACAAACACCTCCAGACACTGCACCATCGTCACCACAGTCTTTTCTAAAGCTTTTAAACCCACGCATGGAGAAGTTATTGCTGGACTTCAGGAAAGTTTCCTGAAGTGCAATGCATGCGGGGTTGTAGGCTGAAATTATAGACTTGATGTCATCATGATGGGAACGCAAACCATGGCAGTTCCAAGAAACAAAGGAAGTTATTATGTAGTTTGAAAAGCTCCTCTCCCGGAGCTGGAAAGCGTGTCTTCTAACATCTCCTCGAGAGATAAATCCTCTTCCGAGGGATGTAAAGATACAGCGTCAGCCTCCAGGGACAAGGCTTTACGGGTGGATATGGAGGGTCGATTTGAACCCTCCTTTGAAGATTTTAATTTATAAGCCTTGGTTACTTTTGTTTTAGTCAAAGGAGCTTTTCTTTTGCTCAATGTTGATGAGACAGATTTTGGCTTTGATGTTGAAGTTTGGGGTAATTTAATAAGGGGGAGTGGAACCGATTCGGTTTGTGTACCAGCGGATCTGGTGACCTTTTTTGCAGCGGCCGCATAACTCACACCAGGCTGCGGTGTGCGAGAGGTAACTAGTTTTCTTGCCTCAGGGTAGGAACATTTATTTTTCACCTTATAAGTAGTAATTTCTTTTTCAATTACCCATTGAGGACAACTTCGAGAGTAGGAGGGGTGGTCACCATGACAGTTGACACACCTCTCCTTGGCTGTACAGTTTGAGCTATCGTGGCCAACCACCGCGCAGCGAGCGCAGGTGGGTTTGCCTCTGCAAGCACCTCTCGAGTGCCCAAAACGTTGGCATTGAAAACAACGCAAGGGATTTGGAATATAAGGCCGAACGGGGAGGCTCATATAAGCAGCTTTAATGTTGTCTGGAAGGTCTGGAGTCGCAAAGGTCAGAATGAGATGTTTAGTGTCTATGAACTTATCATCTCTTCTGACAGTAATGCGTTTAACTGCACAGACCTTCTGACTCTGCAAATTTTCGAGTATCTCATCCGTCGGCGAGTTCAACAAATCCCTAGCGGAAATTACTCCTTGGGAAAAATTTAGATTACCGTGAGGCGAGACAGTTACCTCCATGTTAGCTAACTTTTGCATGCTACTAAGCATAGCTGCTTGTGTAGAGTTAGCAGCCTCTAGCAATAAGTCACCTGATCTTAACTTACGTACGGTCTTCACTTCCCCAATTAAACCAGATATTCCCTTTTGTATAAGAAAGGGAGATACTTGTTCAAAAGAACCCTCCTTTCTTTTAATAATAAAAAATTTTATTTCTTTATTGTTCAAAAATTGCTCCCGAGGGAGAGTAGAATAATTTTTATTCTCCATGAGATTAGAGATAAAATTTCGGGACCTGACCGCACCACCCACCACCGAGTCCAACAAGGGGATGCAGACCAGCTGCACCAGTGCTAGCCAGGTCCTATACGCTCACAGTACATCCCTGAAGTGGCCTCCACCCTTAACGAGTCACCCAGTAGATGTACCGATCGCTTGATCCATAAAGCCGATTGATGTGCTGAGGACCACAACACACCTCCCGTTTACCTGAAGCAGAGGCCAAAGTAATGTGTTGGTCTCTGGGGGCCTCAATTACCAGGACCCTCCTTTCCAGGGACACGGGTCTCCATGCACGGCAAACACGTGGTTGATTTAGTCCTCAAGAGTAGCTAATAGCAACAGAGCGGCGAAAGCTACTCAAGGGGAGCCCTCAACCTCTTACGAGGCAACCACACTGAGGGAGGAGAGGAAGAAAAAGCAGAAAAGTAGAAGAAAGAAGGAAATAAAGATGAGGACAGATCACTTGTGTGGGTATCTCGGGATTGTGACACTGTTTACCTAAAGAAGGTAAACCCCCTGAGGAGGTCTATTAGCTGCATTGTTAATTATTTCAGTGACCTTGCATACAGCTTCATCAATACTCCTAATCGAAATCACTTCATCATCAATGACTGTCAATTGTGTGCATAATGTACAATCTGCCCGACTGTACACGTAAGTAGGTAAGCGTTGTCCTACACTACTACCTCCAGTCTGGGAGATGACGAGAAGAAAATGATCACTATTATGTAGGTCATTTCCTACAATTAAATTTAACAATGGCAGAACTGCAGGAGTACAAATGGCCAGATCGAGAGAATAAAATGTTCTTGTGGGTTCATGAAAGTACGTTTTTCGTCGATATTAAGCAGACAGACAGTTATTAGAAATGAATTGTTCTATCTGCCGACCGGGAGAATTAGTATCAATATTCCCCTACAAAGAATTATGCGCATTAAAGTCACCGAGTAACAAAATTGGTGTTGGCAGCTGATCAAGTAAAACATCAAGTTCCTCTTAGCGAATGACAACATGTGGTGTCAAATATAAGCTACAGACTGTAATTAAACAGGATGAGTTTATTCGTTCAGCTACACCCTGCAGAGTATAATTTATAGGATGAGCAGTGCTGGGAAAATAATTTGATGTCAATATACTAAAACCTCCAGACACTGCACCATCATCACCTGTCATTTCGAAAGCATTTAAATCCACGATTGCAATGTTATTGTTGGACTCCCGGAAAGTTTTTTAAAGTGGAATACATGCGGGATTATTAACTGAAATTAAGAGACTTGATGTCATGAAGATGTGAACGTAAACCATGGCAGTTCCAAGAAATGAAGAATGTTATGTTTAAGATTGAAAAGCTCCGGGAAAGGAGCTGGAAGGCATGTCATCTGAAATCTCCTCGAGTGACAGATCTTCGTCAGAGGGATGTAGATATACAACGTCAGCTTGCAGGGATAAGATTTACGGGTGGATGTGGAGGGTCTAGACTTGGCCTCCTTTGCAGATTTTAGTTTTAATGCCTTTAGGGCTTTAGATTTAGCCATCGGAGCTTTTCTAAGGAGAATAGTTGTGGATGTTGTTTTTCACCTTTTCTCAGATGTAGGGGGCAATTTGACAGTTGGAAGAGAAAGAACATCCGTTTGCGTACTAGCCGTTCTGGTGACTTTGGCGGCGACAGTCGCATAGCTGACTCCTACTTGAGGAGTGCGAGCTGTAACAGCACGTCTAGCCTCAGGATGTGAGCAGTTTTCTTTTTCTAGTATCCAGATAGGGCAACTTCTAGCGTAGGAGGGGTGGTCTCCCTAACAGTTGCCACACCTCTCTTTTGCTGTACAAGACGAACTGTCATA
>CM075854.1:2278711-2574897 GCA_037975125.1 Latrodectus hesperus | reverse complement strand
TAAAATAAATACATACTGTTTAAGAAAAATTCTTTGGTGTCACATTTTATACCAGTGTAACCATATTGCACTTATAAATAAAATAATTCTTTTAAATTTTTATAGGATCTTAATAAATGTTTTTTAATAAGCACAGTTGAAATTTTAAAGTTTACTTTTAGGATAACTATTAATTTAATTTACTGTAAGTGCACACATAGTTTATGCCATATTTTTCACACTGGACGTGAACACATGTTCTCCAGTCACAAATATCTACAAAATTAAAAAAAATCATTAACATAACTGGGATTATAACATAGAATAAATTATATATATATATATATATATATATATATATATATATATATATATATATATATATATATATATATATATATATATATATATATATATATATATATTTTATATTTATATATATTCATACATACATTTATCGTATTTGTCAACGTATGAGACGCACCCCATTTAAAATATTTAAATAATTATTTTTTGTATTTTAGGCTGCAAATTTATTATAATGATCAAACTTTATTACTGATCATTATAACAAATTTGCAGTAAATAATACGAAATATATACAGAATAAATTGTCCGTTGTACCGATGCATTACTAATACCCTACTTCTTAAATGATGTAACCGCTGTCTCAATTATATACATTAGGTTGGGGAATAAGTTTGTAGCGTTTTTACCAAGGACTTTTATATAAACAAAAAGCAATAATTATATCAATAAGTAAATCAATTATATATTCGCTGTTGCTATTTACAATCTCTTCCCACCTCTCGACCCATTTGTTGATGCCGTTCCGCCAAAAATCGCCTAGCCTGGTATCAAAGAAGTTGTTGAGCCAGTTTTTAAGGACCTCTTGGTGCACTGGGAAATGCTCGAAAAGAATGCCACAGTCAACAAGGAGCTCTACATTGACCAGCGTGAATGAAGCTATTCGACTGAAAAGACCTGATTGACATAGTCAAACCGTGCTCCTTCTCGCCAGGCCCCTGTTGCACAAGTCGTCAAAGCCGCACACTCTAGGAGCTCGAATGGGAGGTTCTTATGCATCCGCCGTATTCTCCGGACCTTGCACCGATCGATTACCATCTTTTCCGCTCCTTGTCAAACCATATGAAGGGCGTTACCTTTGATAACAAAGAGGTCCTTAAAAAAATTGGCTCAACAACTTCTTTGAAACTAGACCGGACGATTTTTGGCAGAACGGCATCAACAAATGGATCGAGAGGTGGGAAGAGGTTGTAAACAGCAACGGCGAATATATAATTGATTAACTTATTGATATAATTATTGTATTTTGTTTAAATAAAAGTCTTTGTGTTAAAAACGCTACGAACTTATTCGCCAACCCGTAGGTTATGTTTACCGTCAGCTTCTTTTTTTTAAATCCTGATTCCGCCAATTTCTTATTATTTCCACAATCGGAGCCAGTCAGCTTTTCTGCAGCCCTGTGTACATGTTCTTTAGGACGTAATTTGTGTATTTTATAGCAACGCCGACATCGTTTTTTGAGCAATAACTTACCAACAAATTTAAGAAAATTAAACAGCAAAAATTCCACATAAGTCTTTCACAAAAATTCAAAGTTCAAGCGATTCAATCATAAATGTAGATGAGATCCGTTGGTCCACATGATGCTGATGTGGTGTTCAGCTCGCGCCATTCACTTCTTTTAGAGTGAAATGAGTCAGCACATGATTGACAATACTAATTGCCTGTTATTGGTTGGTTATAATGGGTAATGCAATTTAATTGAAAGATAACACAGAAACTACTCCCATGTGTAATGTGCATGGTAATAATCTTAAAATTAATGAACTCCTATATATATTAGTAATGTGTTTAAATAATAATTAAATAAATAACTTTTTTAAAATTCTCTAATTATATATGAGAAATAATTATTGTTGTTGATGTCGCGTGCCAAGCATTATGGGGTGCGCTGCTCCACATTTCCAACTGAACCATATTTAGGTGTGGAGTCCGACTTCCTCAGAACACACATGCTATAGGTACCCGTTTATAGGGTAGGCAACCATTCACACCTCATTCATACAAGGAAAGGACAAAGACAGGATAGATAGAGAGAAAAAGTACATCCATGCCCGAACCGGAATTCGAACCCAGGACCTCCTTATCCGCAGTCAGGCACACTGATCACTAGACAAGTTGGGCGGCAAAAGTAATTGTTAGTTATATATTATAAAAATGTTAATTATTTACACTATTAATATTTCTTGTGTAAATATAATTCGTGGTCAATATATGAGTAACGAGAAAGGTAGTTAACACAATTTTTATTTACAAGTATTAAAGCAGGAAAAAATTCGTAGAGCCGGCCATCATTCTTCTGCTAAAGCAACCAGACTTCCAATGCTTATTTTAAAGTGGGAATTGTTTCCGCTTTCCCAGTAAAGGAAATAATTCTCATTTCATTACTTTTTGAAAAAGTTAGTCTTATGGAAATAAAAGCAATTATTTCTATCAATTGAAATAAATAAATTAAATGCATAAAATAAATCTTTCAAATGTCGCTCGTCTAATATTACGTAAAATTTTCTTTCGTTTCAACTTTGTGTATATTTAGTATTAATTCTAATTTACATATAAATTATTAAAAAATGAAATAGCAATTGAAGAATATGGACTTAAAAAGGATACCCTCAAATATATGTAACGCATTTCTTGATTCATAAATTTTTTAATGCCCTATTATTTTCAATTTTTACATTCAACAACCTCTTCTCAAAAATGTTTTATTAAAACAGCTGGAAAATCCCAGATGTCATCTTCCTTATATTTGAAATTGATCCCATAATAATCACATTGGGTAAAACATTCAAAGTATCGATTCATCCAGAAGATAATGTGAATATTTCTAATGGAATTCTATTTATGGACTTTCTAGGAGCTGTGGTAGCTTAGTCAAAAGAGCGACGTTCTCGTGACCCAAAGGAAGTGAGTTCGATCCTGGGATCGTTTAAAGATGACCGTGTTCAGTAATGGCGACTTCTTCTTCTTCATTGGCCTAACAGCCCAGGATGAACCTTTGCCTTCCTCGGAAGTGCATACCCCCTATTTTTGGATAAGGTCATCCAGTTTGTCACTTTTAGTGTTTTTAGGTCGTTTCCAAGGCAGTCACGCCATTGAAGTTTCGGTCGTCCTCTTCTTCTGGTGCCAATGGGGCGAGCCAAGAAAATTTTTTCGTCACCCGATTGTCGTTCATCAGGCTCAAATGTCCTGCCCATTTTAATCTCTGTATGGAGATAAATTTAACAATATCTGATTCTTTATATAGTTTATAGAGCTTAGAATTAGTTCTTCTTCGCCATGTATTCTCACATTTTATTCCACCAAAGATGCTTCTTAAAGTTTTTCTTTCGAAAATGGCGATGGTTTCTTTGTCCTTCTCGTCAATGTCCACGTTTCAGATGAGTAAGTGAGAATAGGCCGAATAAAGCATTTAGTAATGGCGACTGGGACACGTTAAATATGTCGTGGACACAATGTTACTTCAAGTTCCCGTCCAAATCAATACCTCAAGAGAAAACAGAAAATCCAGTTGTAGTTTTTAGTGCTGCCATCTGGTGCCTTCTATAAGAGGGAGAAATGAACTTGAGAAGGAGCTGCACTCGCTGTTAGGCGCAATCAAACGCCAGGATTGAACTTGATTGGATTTGGGCTTGGTACAAAATGCTAAATAAATAGCAGTTGAGATGTCTTAGTCTCTAAATACCTGTGTACAAAGGCAAGACAAGACCAAAAAATTAATTATTGATCCAGTGGCGTAGTGAGCATAATTGGCGCCCGGGTACTATACCTTTTTTGGCGCCCCCTTGAAATGAAAATAATGCTACAACATAAATATGGGCATAAGATGTATTAAGTAATAAAAGAAATATAATAATATAACGATATACTCTACATTATAATAAATAGAGTATAATTGCAATAAGAATACAATATAAATAATAACAAAATGTTGTACCTACTATAAAATAATGGAAAATATATTAATTTAAAGTATCAAGCTCAGCTTTAAATTTAAACAAAATTAAATTCTAATTTAAAAAAACACTTATATTGAATTCGGAAAAGTGTCATTAGAATAACCGGACTTATGTAATTTAGAATTAATTATAAAAAGACATAATTGATTTTGATTGATAATAGATTTTATATACTAATACAATTATTTTAAAGAAACACATAAAAAAATTTTAAACCGGAAATAATTGGTTACATATCATAGATATAAGCAGATGTAATTATTCGTAATCTAATATACTACACTATTTACATTTTTCTTGCCTTTGCTGAAGCGAATTGATCAATTAATTACTTATTAAAGTTGATCATTTCAAATTTTTCTTTTTCTATACTTAAAATTGTTAAATCACTTAGACGGTTTTGACTCATGGTGGATCATAAATAAGTCAAAATTAATTTTATTTTGTTGAATGAACGTTCACAGCTTGCAATTGATACAGAAAAAGTATTTGAATGGCAACCTCTTCTTCTCTCTATCTTCACCGTTTGAGATAAGGCATGTTGGAATTTCTAATAGAGTTTTTGTTTTAATTTCTTTTCTACTGCTGAGTAACATCTTTCAGTCCCACATTTCTCTATAGACTTCTGTTCCATGGAAATCTGTATGACAAAATTCACCCAAACTTTTACATTTGTTAAGCACGGTGACTTAGTGCTCCCAAGATACAGGTCCAAGGTTCGATTCTCAGGCTAGGTCAACTCAATCTTTCATCCTTTCAGTCAATCGATTAACTGAGTACCAATCATGCTTGGGAACTAAACACCGAGGGTTTAGCTTTAGGCTGACCACCTAACCGGGACATATGCTTCGCACCCCAGGGCCCTCGGTTAGGAAAACAGATATGGGCACTGTAGGCCTTGTGATCCGGATATTACAGTTTTGAAGTCAGGATATTTATTTATTTATCAATTAATTTTTAACTTTTAAGAAAATTTATTTTAATGATTTAACATTTCCGTAACAATGTCTTACAAAATTTTTAATGTTTTTTTTTCTAGCTTGTTAACCAATTGAAACAATTAAGCATTTTTACTTCCTATTAATTGTGCATTAGCTTATTTAGGAAAGATTCTATAAACTGTTGGTCATTTGGTGTGGAACGTATGGTATATAACTTATCTTAACACACACATATTTTCAAATATTCGATAATATTACTAACTTTACAAACTTTAGCTATTTATTGCAAAATAATAATTATGTAAGATTTTACACTCCTAATTTAGGATCAACTCACTTGATTTTTCACAATGATATATTTTTAAACATTTCATTTACCCCAGATTAAACAGAAAATTTTATTTCATTTTTTTATTTCAGAAAAATTCCAGTGAAAAACAATTTTAACTTTATGGGAAATTTCGCATTTAAAATAGTTTTTTAAATTATATCATTAAGACCATTAAGGTAAACCAAAATTATTTTTATTGTAAAAAATTTAAATCACAAAACGTAATATTGATAGTAAATATTACGTTCATTTTTATACAATAAAACCAATTTTTCTGATTCCAAAATTAGAAGACCTTTGTTAATAAGTCTTCATCTAATTCAGTTTAGATATCTAAATTATGCCATAGCATTATCAATGCAAATATCTGATGAGCAACGGAACGTTAATACAAACAACAAAAATATTTTGCAAATTTCTTAAATTAAAAAACCAAACACACATAAGTTCAAGTAAAATTATGTATATCTAATATAATCAAAAATTTTCAGTCAAACAATATATATTATGTTATTAAAAATAATTTTTTCTCCAAACTGATGCACTGTATATTGTACTTTCAAGTTTTTCATTGATTCAAAATATTATCAAGAATTAAAAGTGCTGAGACAAAAATATATTTTAATTGTTATATCGCATAATTTTATTTACAGAAATTTTCTCATTTAGTTATCACAGTAGTGAAAAATTTTTTCTTCGTATTTAAAAGGCATTTTTTAAAACTGTTTTTTTAAGATATTGAAATATATTTTATTATTAAAATAAGGTCTGATTTTTATTTAAATTAAAATTTATTTCTATTAAGAATCATTTTGGAAGTGCTGTTCATGCAATGGCATGAGGTTTTTTTCTTTCAATAAATTTAAATCATTTAAAGACGATCTTAAAATTTTACAATGTAAAAGGAGAAATATGTACGATTTCTTTATAAATTTCTTGAATGAATTTTTAAAGTTAAAAGATTTGTTTTTTATATAAATTGAACCAATTAATTAAGAAATATATTCTGTATGTTTAAGGAATGCTGTAGAGACAGCTAAAAAAAAGCAATAGGTTGTTACGCTATTAAAGAAGATTCTGTATGTTTAAGCATACAGAAATTTAAAAAAAAAAAAAAAAAACATTTAAAGAGTCAAAAACATCCATAGATTTTTAATTTCTACCATTTGAAAAAAGAAATTTTACAATATAAGGTTCTAATGTAAAGCCAAAAAAATTACGTGTCAAATAAAAATTATTTCTCCAAACAAAAACATTTAAAGATTATATAAATTACTTTTAAATGAATAGTTTTAACAAATATGTAATTTAATATTTAATTTTCAAAACTCTGCAAAAATATGTTAGTACCAATTTCATACCAGCAAAAATATGAAATAAATATTCAAATTGAAAGAATACATAGTAGACAGAAAATATAACTTACGACAATAATATTTTAAATGTCAAAACTCCAGATTTTCAAAAGTATACATTCTTGTTTCCGGTGAAGCGATGTTTTGGAAGAAACGAAATACTAAACCGTGTGAACAATAAAAAAGGAAGGAAACTTTATGTGTTTTCCTAGAATTTGGAGGTAATTAGCTCTCGATCCCCTCCATTTCTATTCCAGGAAGGCAATTCCCTAGGGGGCATACTGTAGTGCTATATTATGAAAATTTTCCTCCCTTTCTTTGAAGGTCAGTCTGGTGCCGGACACAGTATTTTTGACAAAGGGAACCGCTGATAGGAAACACGTTTCAGCATAAATTTTCTCATGAGTGTAACGCGACACTAGACTGAATGGCTACAGCAGTAAAAGCCTGAGGTTTTACTGCTGTAGGTACAAGGGTTTTATTTTTATTTTGGGACAATGAATAGTACTATTTCACTAAGTCTCAATAACTACTGAAACTGATCTTATCGCTTCTTGATAACTAAAGTAAAATCTGACTTTTCTGTTTTTATAAGTACATTTAAATTCTTACACAAGTTTCCATTATTAATATTTTAGTTATATGAAATTTTCTTTTTTTGCGCATAATTATTTATTACGTTATTATAATCAAAACGAGATTAAATTTTCACATTTTTATCATAAAGGGATATCAAAAATATTAGTGAAGTGCTGCTTGTTAAATAAAATGATTTAATCTGTTATGAGAAATTAAAAATAGCACGTCAAATATTATTTCAAAACACTGAAATTTCGACAAAAATCTTTTAAGTTTTGAATTTTTGAATAATTATAACATCCAGAAGGGTCCAAAAAATTATATTCATTGAACGTTTTTTTAAAAATTTTATTTTTTATATTGAGTAAAACAAACTTATTTGTTTTGTTAACATTATTGTTGACTTTTTTTAATATGTAACTTGACTTTGATAACCTGTATAACAATTTTGTCATAAAGGGCATTGTGAATCTTGGCATATTCACAAAATGAAATAGGTGTCTTTCCTGAGCTTACTCTTCTGTTAATCTCTCTAAGTTAATAGATCCAAAAATTACCATATAACATTAACACAAATAATTTGGTAAATATTTTTATACTGAAATGAAAACCTTTCATATGCGTTAAAATAGAACTGATCAATCTAATATTCCAGAAATTTTATATGAAAAAAAATCATGATATTTTCGTTATTTACAATTTTCGTTATTTCGTTATTTTACAAGATTTTTAGTACAAAACAATACTATCACAAACTTTGAGCAAAGTATGAAACTTAAAAAATAAAAGGATTAAAAGAATAAAAATCGATAATCTAACTAGTTAAGAAATGAAAATGGAAGCATGATTAAAAGAACCCACTTTTTAAAAGGAACTAAACCATGCAAAATTATTATTAATAAAGAAATATAAGAGTAAGAAGTTTCTTTTATGGCTAGCTCCTGCAGCTCTTCCTCATTTTTCATCAACAACCTCTTCTCTTTTCCAAATCTGATTTCTCCTTGGAGCTTTTTTTTTATTTTGCCCTGGACATGACACAATGATTATAAATTGCAAAGTTTATTTCTCCGAATAAAATTGATATTATAATAAAACTAAAATTGAAATTTTCTGAAAAATTTTATTTAGCTTTGAAATGATTTGGCGCCCCTCTGTAAGCTGCGCCCAGGGCATGATAGCCCCCTTCCCCCCCCCGTCACTACGCCACTGTATTGATCATCATCCCTTTGTTTTATTTTCGCTTTTAAGCTAAAAATTCCTTTTCTAGAAATGCAGCTTTTTCTGTAAATACGTAAGAATGAGCTGTGTGAAAAGATTATGAATTTGTGTTGAGGATTATTACATAACAAGCTGAAATGGTTAAGATAGATTATGTTAAATATTTATTATTCCTTAAATAATTTTTTTCAATCTGGATTTAAAGATTTCTTTGAAACGTCATAATTCTCAGATTTGAATCAAAATCTTAGGATTCTTAACGATAACTTATTTAGAATGCAGTGTAGCATGAAGTTTCGTATCTTTAGCCATATTTTTTCTTGTAATTAATATAAAAAAATTGCCACACTACATATAGGAAAAAATAAAAACTTTTTTTACAAAATAAAAATGTTGGATTTTTATCTAATATTTATTTACTGCACCAAGCAAAGCAATATAATATTGTTACTGCAATTAAATGAATTATTCTGTAAAAAAACGACATATATGGAGCTCAGTCAAAGACAATTTTAAACACAGGAAAATATTAATTGGATAATAATCGAAATTTCTTCGAAGTAAAATGATACTTATGAGGGTGGCAAGTCACAAGTATTGAGATTCTTCTGCTCACTCCCTGTTTCTAAATTATGAAGACTCCCACGCAGCAGCTTCTATGAAACTGGTAGCCTCAGATCTAGGTACGGGAAAGTATTCCTGTGCGCACACCCAGTATGTGCACATCCATTACTTCTGGATGCTAATCACAAAACATGAGATACTTGAAAATATTTTTATAAAATAAACACAGAAGGCATTCTATAATTGCAATCTAAAGTTATTCATCTCATTTTTACATTACTTTAAGAAATTAAAAATGAGTAAAAATGTAAAATTTCTGGAATCAACACTAATCGACATTCAAATCACAAAATTTTCACTGATCAACATTCAAGTGTTTTCAAAATTGGTTACATTCACAAACTGGAAAAATCACTATTTTATGAGATGATTTGGCTCAGGAAATAAGAACTGTGAGACTTAATGGTGTTGTTGCTTCCCTGTACCAATCCCAGAGTTGAGTCTTACCAAAGACAGAAGCAGCCGGGTGGAGTCTTCGTGATTTTGCAGTAAGGACCAAGCAGAAGACCATCAATACTTGGCCTGCCACTCGCAGAGGTATCATTTCACTTGGAATACATTGCGATACGTCCAGTTTTAACGTGTTCAACGCACTGTTAGCAAACACTATGGATCTTAGGTTAAACCGGTGCTAGAACTCAATACCTTCCAATAAGGAGAGCGACACCCTAACCAACCAGACCACCACGGATCTATTGAATGATTGATGTCATAGCCACTTTCAGTGAACATTGCAACCACTTTCAGTGGCTGAGATAGTTGAAATGTTGCTGTAGCACCAGCATGCTTCACATGTACCTCTCTCTGAGTTGGGCTCTACCACTTAGATAAAAGCAACCTGTTGAAGTCTTCGTGATTTTAAAGAAGGGACCAAGCAGAAGACACCCAATACTGGGCTCGCCACCCCTAGATCTATCATTTTACTTGGAGGACATTGTAACCACGACCTATTTAACGTGTTCCATTCGCCTTTAACGAAGATGACGGATCTTTGGTTAAGCCGGGATTCGAGCTCACTACCTTCCGATAAGGAGAGAGATACCCAAACCAACCGGGCCACAGCAGACGAACAGTTAAAACGTAAGACCCACTTCATGAGGGCCTTCATACTCTGAACTTCACTCGGAAGATGCTTAAATTCCACAGCTAGACACTTATTTTTCTTGTGTGACCACCATTCATCTAAGCCCTTGGACATTTCATGATTTAAACTACAGCAAATCTAATCCTTAATTCTGATTACGCGACACACAAAATACCTTCTCTTAAAAGTAAAATGACTTAATCTAATTTAAATGTTAATAGCCAAGGAATGCAAAAAATGACCATATTCTTTTTTTAAAATGGCATTTCGAATGAGTGCTTGAGATTTTATACTTGTTCTGATGAAAACACTCAAGGAGTAAAACTAAAAAACTTATTTTGATAACCAAAACATTGATTTATGAGATTGTTATCCATCCTTTTGACCATTCTTTAATTGACAGGGTTGTACATTTCCAAAAATATATCTGAAATGTTAAAAATTGGAAGGGCACAATCATTGTTTTTTTAACTGTTGAACAAGATAAATTTTACAACTCAAATATATATACATATACATATGTGATATTTAAGTACAAAATAAACAAGAAAGTTCTAGCCATTTTCGCGTTGCCACTGAATGAAGTCAGAATAAGTATGCAAACTAATGTATGGTGTGGTTGTGTTCCCGTCAGTCGAGAGTAAAAATATCATTAGTTGTAAAACCAAGTCTCACTGCGCACATCCATCAATCGCAACTCGTACAGTAGTGAAGAGAAAAGAATGTGTCGAAAGACTTCATTCGGTGTTGTTTGCTTTATGATTTCAAAATGGGCTCATCAGCTGCTGCATCAAGCCACCGAATATGTCAAGCGTTTGGGAATAGTAATGTGAACGAACGTACTACAAGATATTGATCTCACAAATTCAGGTCGGCAGATTTGTCCCTCTTTGATCAAGCTGGTGTCTGGTGGTTTAGTCATCAAGGCATTGGCCCATATGACTTGATGACTAAACCACCAGACACCAGATTGTTCACAGCTCATCAAGTCATATGAGCTACTACCAAGGGCAAAACGATAACTGCGTGTCTGTACTCGCAGCAGTTGTAACATATTCAACAGGTATTGAAACAGATGAAGCCTACACTGGTTAATCGGAATGTTCTTGGCCGATAACGTGATGCAGGATGTGGTGCGGGTGGCCAGGAATACCATACAGTGGCTTGGTTGGGAGATTTTGTGCCATCCTCCTTACTCAGTTGACCTTTTATCATCTGCTTTTTCATCACTGACTATCATCTTCGTGGAATATCCTTCACCAATGAAGCAGACTTGCGCCAAGTATTCACGAGCTGATTCGTGTCCAAAATCCCCGAGATTTACCTCAAGGGGATTGCATGACGTTGGCAGAAGGTGCTGAATGCCGACGGTGATTACTTCGAGGGCAAACAATAGGCCACACTTTCTTTTGGATCATTATAAACACCAAGAGCTTTCTCGTTTACCTTGTAGAATGAAAGAAATTTTAAAACAGTAGAATTTTTTCAGAATAAAAGAAAATGAATAACAAAACGAAATATCCAGGAAGTGATCAACCATAGAAAGTTCATCGAACCAGATCAAATTAAATAAGGAAGCTCGAGAAATAAACGTGACACAGCTATAAAAATCCAAAACCACAGCAAAAAGATTGAGTTAATCGAAGACTGAAGAGAACTATTAATAAAATTTTAACACTATATTTGTCTATGGTTTCAAAGCAGGGAAAAGCATATTTTAAATATAAGTCCCATTGATATCAAAACAAACTTGTGTTTATAGATTGAGAAAATATTCCTTCGGATAAGCTAAGCACAAGAAAAAATAATTTAAAGTTCACTTATCATTACTAAATTATTTTAGCTTCAGCAGCTTGGGTACAATTCTTTGATTTAATGAAATACCAAAAAACACCAATTATCCGAATAACTTTTAGGATTTCAGAAAAATATATTAAACTAACGAAGAGATTGAAAAAAAAGGAAAGGTAAGAGAAAGTGAGGATAATATGTCATTTGAGGAATTTATAAATACTGTTTTTGAAATTTTTAATGGATGCTCAGAAGTTAATACTAAAAACATTGGAGAATGAAATCCAGGGTCACACTCGTAATCCAAATTGCAAATGATGGTAAATTGAATGGAAGTATCGAGGAAGAGAAAATGACCTCAATGTTCAATTTGAAGTAAACACGAGATCATCATCTAGAGATGTCTTTGACGGCTTTGAAGTGGATAAAGCTTTACCTTAAGTGTGACCACAGGTCAATTCTTACTTTCAATCGAACGTGCGACTTGGCTGCCCGAAAATGGATGAACGCAGCGAAACAGCTCACTGTGACTGTGATGTTCAGCAAGCAATGACTTTTATTTACAGCGTTGTACATAGGTACTGTATTAACGTACAGCACCTGTAGGTACCTTAACATGTAAAAGCATTGCCTTCGAATTGAATTTATTATAAGTTTTTTTACATTTAAAAATTTGTATAATATTGTTGGCAACAAATCTGGATCTTACTTAGTGTAAACTACCGAAAATAAGGGGCGCTCCGTGGCTGAGTGGTTTAAGGCAGGCCGCAAATTCGGTAGACAGTTTGATTAAGACGCCGTCTTATAGTAGACAATGCTGTCTCCTCGATGTCTTAGTGTGACGTAGCTAAAACGTTGTATCTGACGTCAGGGAATTTTAAACCAATGAGAGCGCTGTCTCGCGGAAAGTTGCCCGATATTTCGAACCTACTTGAAATCAAGAATCGTCTCGCGCTCCACCCCTTTTCTAACGTAACTAAGACATCAATGACTTCATTTGGTCTGATGCGATTCTCGCGAGACAAGTCTCATGCGATCATCTACGAATTTGCGGACTGCCTAAAGCATCACCGCTAATCGCTTGAGAGCGTAGGAGTGTGGGTTCGATTCCCACCATGGCCCTGGGTGTTTTCTTCGTTATTCTTCTGTGGTTGTACATCTGTCATTGTGCTATTTGTCCTATTATCGACGAAGACTTACAAGCGGATCTCAAGAATCAAGCATACAAGTCTGAATATATTTAATGTAATAAAAAAATAATAAATAAATAAATGAAGATTAATGATAATACTTTTTGGTAACATGGACATTTTTTTTCTAAATAAGAGATGATCCCCATGAGCGACTTTCTGTATTATGGATTGGTCTCATAACATTTTCCTTTCATTATCTCATGCAGGTAGGGAAAAAATCACAAGAACTTGCAAAAATCCAACTATTGTTTATAATGCCCTATCACTGGGAGTTTCACTGTTTAGTGCTACAAGGAGTGGAAGTGATGGTTCTTCTAATGTAGTGGGTGCCCAGAAAGGGTGCCATTGCTGTCCCAAAAGTGGGTCTTTATTCTAAAATCAGGGATCAAGCAGAAGTCCCCTAAGACTTGGCCTGTCATTCCCAGCAGTATCATTTCACTTGAAGGATATTGCGACCATGACAGATTTCACGCGTTTCAGCATTAGCGAATACGGTGGACCTTCGTCTAGTTGAGTCAGGACTTGAACTTATTACCTTCCGATAACTCTAGCGTTCAAAATCCTTTCGCTAGTGTGGCGTTCATGTGGGGAGGTGAGTGCCAGCTCAGATGGGACCTTGTCACCTGAGCGTGGTTCAAAATTATGAAGCACTTGGGGATGAGCAAGAATTCCAAACCCTTAACCTTAAGATACTGACCGTGTCCCACCTGCACAGTATCTTCCGATAACGCAAGTGACGCGTTAATCAAAATCAGGTTCCCGTAACTTGCACGTAAAATATCTATTATTATAATTATATTTGAATCTTATTCACCATAAACGAGATTATTATTTTTTAAGAAACAATTATGTCATTAGAATAATAAGAATTGTTAAATTTCTCGCAAAGTTGCCCATAATAGAAAATCGGACAGCTACAGTTGAGGAATTCACCATCAGTTTTGCAGGTTCCACCATTTTTGCAGGCATTATTCCAACATGCATCTGAAAATAATCTGATTGATTAGGTTAGAGCACAAATTATTTTAGATGTATTTTAGGCAGAATGCAAAGGGTTAAACATTGATATTAAATCTGCTGTAGGATTATGATGTTAAAGACACTTTGTATTAATACCTTTTCTGCGAACATCATATATTCTTTTATGCTAATCGTAGATAATAAATATTCGTGATGTAATTCGTGTGTAGCATAATTGCAATAAAGGCAGTAACATAGTAAGATTAACTTAGCAATACCAGAAATGCTTTATGTGAAATATGTTCTATAAATAGAAAATATGATTTCTGTTTAGCAACGAGCAGGAAACTAAAGCAAATAATTATTTTAGAACAGAAACAATTCTGTAATTAACAGCTGGTTAGGGCGTCAATTTTCCTTATCGGAAAGTAGTGACTTCAAATCTCGGTTTAGCGAAGATCTGTCGGGTTTACTAAAGGCGTCTGGGGCACGTTAAAAATGGGCGTGGTAGCAATGTCTTCCAAGTGAAATGATACATCTGGAGGTGGTAGGCGGAGTATTGGGGGTTTTCTGTTTGGACCTTGTTTCCAATTTCATGTTTTTATATATTGATTGTAATCCACATTCAAATTTGTTTACTTCTGTTATTGATGAAACTCTAATTATAAAAGGTTTCATTCAAAATGTGCAAAAAGAGTAAGTATTCTTTCTTCTTCTTCTTCATTGGGTGGGCCTTTGCCTTCTTCAGAAGTGCATACCACGACCCCATTTTTTGGACAAGGTCATCCAGTTTTTCACTTTTAGTGTTTTTAGGTCGTTTTCAAGGCAGTCACGCCATCGGAGTTTCGGTCGTCCTCTTCTTCTGGTGCCAATGGGGCGAGCCAAGAAAATTTTTTTCGTCACCCGATTGTCGTTCATCCGGCTCAAATGTGTCCTGCCCATTTTAATCTCAGTATTGAGATAAATTTAATAATATCTGGTTCTTTATTTAGTTTAACGAGTTCAGAATTAGTTCTTCTTCGCCATGTATTCGCACACTTTATTCTACCAAATATGCTTCTTAAAGTTTTTCTCTCAAAAATGGAAATGGTTTCTTTGTCCTTCTCAGTCAATATCTACGTTTTATATGAATAAATGAGAATAGGCCGAATAAAGCATTTGTATATCAAAATTTTTGTTTTTCGACTGACGCAAGTAGATTTTAGGTACTTTTTTAAGCCGAAAAAGCATCGGTTAGCAGCTGTAACCCTGCTGCGAATATCAGGTGCGATGTCGTTGGATGCATTCGATTCAGATCCCAAATATTTAATGTTGCGAACAGTTTCAAATTTGTAGTTTCCTACCTCTAGATAGGGAGTGCTATAATTTTCGGTGGTCATGTATTTTTTTTTTTTTTTTTTTTTTTGTTTTGGTTGATTGCAAGAAACATTTTACTTGCTGCAGCTTCTAGTGACGTAGAAGCCACTTTTAAGGCCTCGGGCGTTCGTGCAACAATGTCTACGTCATCAGCATATGCGAATATCTGTACAGACTTGTTGAAAATCGTTCCTCGAGTGCTTATGTTAGAATCTTTTACAAAGTATTCTTTACAATTTCAAATTAATATTATTCATATTAGTAATATTGTATACAAAATATCAGGTATATAAAATTAAATGAAAACTATGAAACACATTTGTATGATTTAATTGACAATATTTTTTTTTAAAAATACTGTAAATAAAATGCAGAGAGGCATTTTATATTTTGTAAAAAAGGAACAAATTTCATTCTTAAAATCTTATATTACTCGTCGTCGATTCAGTCCCAATTTTTTAGTTTTATGTACCTTATTACAATCATTTTTACCTCATGCATACCGGTTTTTTATAGAATTGTTCTTATTTAAATTTACCACTAACAAATACAACAAGGGATTAAGTTCAAATTGTAATTTAAATCCACAAACTGAGCAAACAGGTAAAAACATGCTCCCCTATTAAAGATAAATATTTATTTCTGGAAAAAAAGATTTAAAGTTGTGTTGTTAATGGATGAGATCCATATAAAGCCATATTCAGATTGCAAAGATAGTCCTCCATTAGGTACATCTAATAATATTTTGATTGGACAACAACTGGATATGTATTTAGGGAGTATTACTTTAAGGTATAAATATGAGGCGCACATTTTTCCAATCGCAAAATAACAGCTGAAATTTTATTTTAAGCATGCTGCTGAAGAATTATTAATTTAAAAAAATTATTTTTTTAAATGTAATTTGAATTAGAAATTGTATCTAATATCTTTATTTCCTTTTAAAAAACTAAATAATTTTAAAAATAAGTTTAATTATAATCAAATAGTTTATTTTTATCCATTATTATGAATGTATTAAAATAAATTGAATAAAAATGTAGTATAATTTAATTAACTTTGGTCTAACATAGATTAATAATTTTTAATGTATATTATATATACATATATTGTAATAAATAATAATTTAGCTTTTGAGTTCTAATATGCAAAATTATATGTGAAATCTTGTTACACACACACAATATTTATCTGTGGTTTTCATTAACATATAAAATCTACATAAAAAAATTATTTATCACACTTTGCTGATAAAAAAATTTTTACCTGTAGATTTTATACATTAATTTATTATTAATGCAAAATTATATGTGAAATCTTGTTACACACACACACACACACACACGCACAATATTCAGATAAATATTTCCTTTGAAAATACATAAATGAGAAAAACTTAAAATACAATATTTAATAAAACTTCATCGACTTGATCTTAATAGTGAGTAGAAAATTTGTTATTCACAATAAAAGCTATACTTGAATAATGCAATATATATATATATATATATATATATATATATATATATATATATATATATATATATATATATATATATATATATATATATATATATATATATATATATACATATATATATAAATATATATATATATATATATATATATATATATATATATATATATATATATATATATATATATATATATATATATATATATATATATATATATATATATTACATATAGTTGCTATTAATTTTTTAATATTCTTCGTGGAACACAATATTAAAATTAATTTAAAAGCATTAAATTGAAAGATAGGAATTTTTTTAAACAACAAAATCAGTCTCATCGAAATGTTTTGTTCCTGAACGAACCGCCTGATGACGTCACTAGAGAGTGGTCTGGCATTTTTAGCTACAGAGGGTGATGGTTGTGAATGCGGTTCCCTACTCAATAAACGGTACACCTATGGCAAATGTGAATACAGAGGAAGTCGGACTCCGCACTAGGGATGGGAACTTGTTATTTTTCTTGTACTTGGTATGTACTGAGTACAGTTGCTTTTAAAGTAACAAGTATTTTACCGATTACATTTTGTACTGCCATCTGTCAGATTCAAATAATAATGACAAAGATTTTAAATTTTATAAATTGAATTAAAGCTAAATTTTAAAAAAATTAATTAAAACTGTATACTAAAATTTATAATATATATCATTCCATTAAATTAATTAATATAATTAATCTTAATTTACTTATCATTTACAAATAAGTATTCACTTAAACAATAAATAAAAGCTTATGTGTGATAATGTATGAAAAATAATTCTTAGTAATTATGCAACATTTCATTAATTGCAATTATTTGTTTTTCTTGTAATGCTTTAATTTCCAGTATCAGGCAATGAAATACAAGTTATTTCTCAACAAACTGTTTTTCTCCGAAATATTTTGCTTATAAATTTTCTTAACCATATTTCATTCAATATGAAAATCATAACCTTTTGTTACTTATATTTGTTTTCAGAATTTACATCTGTTCTAAGTAAATTTTCAAATTATACTGAATTGTAATTATCAAAGATTTCCAATGTTAATTAAAGTATAAAATTAGACTGGATAATATAAGTTCTATTTTTCAACCTAATCAGCTTAATTTTTTGTTTGAACTTGTATCTATATTTTCGTTTACGAAGTAAAGGCTTGCTCCTTTACTTCTTCATCTGTGATAAGTCCTTCAAGGAAGACATTGCGGTTAACATTCTTATACTAACTCTGGTATTCATTTTATTACAAAAAATATTATTTAGGAGAAAAATGAATTTTCGTATAGTGCGCCCATATGGTACGTAAAACTTCTGACTCTCACTGTTTGATTTCAAAATTCCAGGATATCTTAAGAAATACCCTATGGATATACAAATAAATGATTTCATTTAGTAGTAAATCATATTTTTAGACTAACTGTGATATTCACTTTATTAAAAATATATAATTTAGGAGAAAAATGAGTTTTTGTATACTGCGCGTATATGGTACGAGAAACTTCTTATTCTCGGTAAGTTTAATTTCCAAATTCCAGGATATCTTAAAAAATGCCCTATGGATATACAAATAAATGTTTTCATTTAGTAGTAAATCACAATCTTAGACTAACTCTGGTATTCAATTTATTACAAAAAATATAATTTAGGAGAAAAATGAGTTCTTCTATATTCGCCCATATGGTACGTAAACCTTCTGATTCCAGTTAAGTTTGATTACAAAATTCCAGTATATCTTAAGAAATTCCCAATGGATATACAAATAAATGGTTTCCTTTAGTAGTAAATCACAATCTTAGACTAACTGTGGTATTTATTTTATTACAAAAAGTATAATTTAGGAGAAAAATGAATTTTTGAATAGTGTGGCTATATGGTACGTAAAACTTCTGATTCTCACTGTTTGATTTTAAAATTCCAGGATATCTTAAGAAATACCCTATGGATATACAAATAAATGATTTCATTTAGTAGTAAAACACATTTTTCGGCTAACAGTGTTATTCATTTTATTACAAAAAATATAATTTAGGAGAAAAATGAGTTTTTGTACAGTGCACCCATGTGATACGTGGAACTTCTGATTCTCGTTTATTTTGATTTTAAAATTCCCGGTTATCTCAAGAAATGCCAAATGGATATACAAATAGATTGTTTCATTTAGTAGTAAATTACATTCTTAGACTAACTGTGATATTCATTTTATTACATAAAATATAATTTATTAGAAAAGTGAGTTTTCTTATGGTGTTACTATATGGCGCGGATGACTTCTGCATCTTGCTTATATTGATTTCGAAATTCCCATATATCTTAAGAAATGCCCAATAGATACACAAATAAATGGCTTAACTAAGTATCAAATTACATTCCTAGGCTAACTGTAGCATTCATTTTATTATATAAAATATAATTTAGGAGAAAAGTGAGTTTTTGAGTAGTACGCCCATATGGTACGTAAAACTTCTGATCCTCGCTGTTTGATTTTAAAATATCACTTTATCTTAAGAAATGCCCTTTGGATATACAAATAAATGGTTTCATTTAGAAGTAAATAACATTCTTAAACTAACTGTGGTATTCATTTTATTACAAAAAATATAATTTAGGAGAAAAATGAGTTTTGTACAGTGCACCCATGGAGATTTTTATGAGAACTGGTATTCCAAGTGTTATTGCCAGTGATCAAGGGACTAATATTACTTCTAAATTAACACAAGAATTTATCAATCTCTTAGGATGTTCTTCTAGATTTGTAGTGCCAGCGTATGCTGCCAGTAATGGATTAATTGAAAGGTGTAATAATGTTCTGAAGAACTCTCTTCACGTCATACGATCAGACCTCAGCAATTGGGATAAATATACCCCTTACTTACTCTTCGCTTACAGAGAAGTGCCAAATTGTACTACTGGCGTTTCTCCCTTCAAGCTTTTGTACGGTAGAGGAGCAAGAGGACCTTTAATTATTTTGAAATCAAGCTGGACTGGGGAAATCCCTATTCCATTAAATATGACTAAATCTAATGTTGATTATTTACAAGATCAGAATGTAAAATTTGAAAGAGCCATTGAACAAGCCTCATTGATAGCTGAAAACAAGCCTACACCAACTACTTCAATCACTGGACTGTTCTTAAGGAATTTAAGGTGGGTGATCAGGTTTATTTATTGATTCCAGACTCTTCTAACAAATTGTATGCCAGATGGACAAGTCCTGGTGAAGTAATTGAACACTGCCTACCTAACTCCTATAAATTTAAACTCCCAGATGGAAATATTAGACATGTAAACAAAATCAGAAAATATTGTCCAAGGGTCAATGCTGTGGGAATTGTCTTTGAGGATGACGAAGAATTTGGTGAAATCCATGCTTCTCCATGACTTACTGGTGAATTACATGCCGGGGATCCTTTGCAAAATGTAAACATGCAACATATATCTAGAGATGACATGGAAAAGATTTTGAGTTTATTACGTAATTATCAAACTTTGTTTACTGGAAATGTAAAAATAGCCAAAGTTAATGAGCATAAGATCATATTAGAGGAAGGTGAAAGAACGTAAAAAACCTTATGTTTACAGAATTCCAGAGATTCTTAAATCCCAAATAGATGACTAGATTGATAAACTATTGGAATTAGATCTCATAGAAGAGAGCTCGGCGGAAATAGCACATCCAGTGGTAAGTGTAAACAAGAAGAAGGGAGGAATTAGGATGTGTATCGACTACAGATCTCTTAATGCTGTGACAAAAACGGATGATTTTCCAATAGAAGATTCAATGCAATTAATTCATTGTATTGGAAGGCTAATATTATTTCCCCATTGGCTCTACTGAAGGGTTACTGGGCTATTCCAGTAGAAGAAGCTAGTCATGATTTTACCTCATTCAAAACCCATAGATCTCAATATCGTTTCAAAGTCATCCCGTTTGGATTGAAAAATGCCTCCGCTACATTTCAAAGGGTGATGAATAAAGCGCTATCTTCCTTTAAGGAATTTTCACGTGCTTACATTGATGATATAGCTATATTTTCGAATAATTTAGAAGAACATTTATTGCATCTAAATATTATTTTAGGAAAATTAAAGGAGCTCAACATTATTCTCAATATAAACAAGTGTGATTTTGCCAAGTGGCTCTGGAGAACTTCAACCTGAGCCAGAAAAAGTGCAAGTTATACAGTAACTTAAAAGACCAACAACCAAAAAGGATCTTAGAAGTGTGTTAGGGTTGTGTAATTTCTATCGTGAGTACATTCCTAAACATTCTGAATTAGTATATCCATTAACTGAGCTTACTAAGAAACGTGTGCCTGACAATATTCCCTGGACTGAAATGCACGACACAGTGTTTATATCTCTAAAACAAGCCCTAGTTAAGGCACCTTCACTTCACACTCCATCACTAGGTAAGCCCTTCATAATTTACTCTGATGCTTCTCAAATAGGAGTTGATGCCTGCCTGTCTCAACGTTCCAATGATAAAATTTATCCTGTTTCATATGCTAGTCAAAAATTGACTAAAACTCAACAATCCTGGTCTACAAGTGAACGTGAGGCTTACGCAATAGTGTGGTCGTTATAAAGGTTTGAATCAATAATTTTTCGTTCAGAAATTCAGTTTTATACTGACCACAATCCCTTACCATACTTGACCAAATGTGCATCTCAATCACCTCGTCTTCAGAGGTGTGTGTTTGCTTTTCAGAGATATAATATAACTATCAGAAATTGTGCAGGATCTAAGATGCCTCATGCAGATGCTTTATCTAGACTTTTTCCAGATAAAAACTGACTTAAGTGCTTAGTGCAAAAACTCTATATTAAATAAATTTCAGTAAAAATATTTTGTTTTACTTTTATCTTTATTTGCTATATTGTTTGTTTACATCAATTGTATTGGTATATTGTTTGTTTACATCAATTATATTGGTATATTGTTAATTTGCATTAATTGTATTGGTATATTGCTTATTTACATTAAAGTTTTTGGTATATTGTTTATTTACATTAATGTTAATTTATATATATTTAGTAGATAGATTTATTTTAATTTTGTTTTATATCTTTTTATATACATATTATTAATATTGATTATTCTATGCATACTTGTGAATTTTAAGTAATTCATTTGCAAATAGTTTTTTTCTATACACCTATAATTATTTCCTAATTCCAAGTTCATATTTATTTTGTGTTTAGTATTTATTTAATTGTTTGCAAAAATATTATTAAGTCTGTGTTATTTTTTTGTATCCCAACATATTTAATTCAGTAATGTGTTTATGTGAAACATAAACCCAAAACTTGCGGGAAGGGTGTAGTGTTAGGATACTCCTCATTCTCTTCACATGATGGCGCTGTAGTCATTGGGAGAGAGGAGAGGAGGAGTCCGCTCCGGTGGAGAGAGAGATTGTGGTTGATCAGCGAACGAGGAGGTTTAGCTGGCTCTCCTTGGGTGTTTGTTCTGTTGGCCGAGCAGGGCCATGGTCAAATTTCCATTAATTATAATTTTAATATACAATACTATTAATTATTAATTTTAAGTTTTAAATTAATGTTTGTATTTGTTCGAGTTGTGCTTTCTTCGACAGAACAGACACTACAACATCAAAAGCCCCCTAGTCTTTGGATTTTCATCACATGTATTCCTCAAGATGCAATTCTATATGATCCCAAGCCATACTTTGAATATTTTTGCTTGCAACTTTTCACATCTCATCCATTCTAAAGTGCAGTGAAACTTAGTTAGTTATGGATAAATAAGCCTACGATTTGAAAAATTTTATAATGGAAATTAACATGCAAATAAGTTTATGAATGCACAATATTGAATTTAAGAATAATTTCATAGTTAATGTAAACATATTGAATTATCTATTGCACATAATTCTTCATTAATAAAATATAAAAATTGAAAAAACGTGGTCAACATTATAAAAAGCTACTATGATGTTTAACTTTTAGTTGATGTTTAACTTTTTTCAGAAGTCATTTTTTAAAAATAAATAACATTTATTGCAAACAACACAACTTACATAGAAACAAAGAAATTTCGGAGGACTGAAACAGTGTTAGCATGAGATTTAGAAAGCAAGTGTTCTGTGTTCGGTTCAGATCTCACTGAGAGAGTGTATAAACCGCACCTACAAAGCGTGCTGATTGGTTGGGTACATTTCATGAAGTTAAAAACCATTGGCACAGAAATTTGATCGACACTTTTTTTAGTTTCACTTCGCAATTCAAGTATTTTGTAAAAGGTCAAGAGTTTCTCGGAAAAAATGTGATGGGTCACCTCAATTTCTTAGAAAAGTCGCGATGAGTCACCACACTACAATGATCTGTAACTTACTGACGACACAAATGGGTTAAAAAAGTTTTTAACATTTTGTGTATCCAGTGAGATTTTTAGAGCATTATACAGACACTATTTAGTTAGCTAATTATTAAATACATTTTTGATATTCAAATTTGATTTAAATAAATTAATTGAATTTCCCTGCATAATGAAACAAGTTGGAAATTTAAAGCTGTTTTTTAATATTTACATATAACTGACAATTGTTGTCTATAGATTAAATAATTTACCCATTATATCAAAATATGTATAAGTAATTTTCCAATAAGTAACTCAGCAATCAAATAATGTTTTGCTAAAGAAATCTCTAAGCAAAATTTCAAATGAAAAATATAACTTTACTTAAGAAGTATGTCGAATGGAAGCTGTTTATATTACGATTAAAAAATACAGCATAAAATTACAGTATACTTCCAGTACATAGATGCAATGAAGGTAATGGGAAAAATAAACAAATGCCAGCCAAATAAATTGAAACTCAAAAAGACTTAAGGCTTTTGAATAACGTTCTTAGAACAGACAAATTTTTTAAAAAGAATAGAAATTTTCATGATAACCATACGTTAATACAAATGTTAAAAAACAAAAACTTACTAATTAGCAGCTTTTTCAAATCGGCCTTCATTGTGAATGTAAAACGTAACTTTACAGAAGTATATGAATTAATCAAATTCAAAATGCTAACATTATGATATAAAGTGCAGTAGAGTTATTATACATACATAATTATATCGTACAAAATATAACACTGAATTCCAGAAGCATCTCCAAACCCTAGTAGCAATTCAACACTAGGGTGGTGATTGGGTTAACGACTTGAACTCAGCAGAACTCAGCGGCCCCTGTACGGCAATAGTGCATGGAACAGTGCACTATTTGTCACATTGGTTGGAGAGCGGTTGAGATATCCCCACCCGTTCAGTTGAAGTGCACGGTGTGATGAGCTTATGGCATATGGCCCGGAGAGTTTTTTAAGATTCGATGAAAAGGGAGTGAGTGCAGCAATGATACTATGCCATGTAAATTTGTATTCTACTCATATAGCAATGCTGTGGCTTGCTTAAGTAGCAAATATACATAATCGTTTAAAAATAATTTAATGATACTGTAATTTAAGTTATTAAGATTAATTTAAATTGTAATTTAGGCTATAGTGTAATTTATCTTAAATACACACAGAAAAGGGAGTAAATACCACAACGATTTTCAAATATGGCCGCCACGCATACGTAGACCTTTTAATAAGTCTGCGCATAATTTTGCTTTCCTTCAATCTCAATGGTAAATGCTGCAGCCGCCGTCCAGCGATCACTCTGTTAGCAGCCGATGACGGTGTTGTGCACAATATGCAGTAGAAATTTTAGTAACCATTTCATGTATAAGTTACTGGGCACTTACCACTGAAGAAATTAGGTGTAAAGTGAGTTACCAATGAAACCAGTAAATGGCCTCTGTAATATCATTGAGGCTCTGCTACTAGGGAAGTGCTATAAGAAGTCAAATAAATCAAAACAATAGTTCTTTTCGAATAATATTTTGTAAATACATTTATTAGAAATTTATATGTGAATAAATAAATATAGATAAATATTTGTACAGCTAGTTTATCAATGTTACTGTATGTATAACAATAACATTGGATTTTGGGCTTTGGAGAAGTTTCATGTTTAATAATATACAAAACAATTCCAAGTAAAAAATGAAATATATTGTATATAAACATAAAGATATGAAATATTTTGATTTGGATTATAATTGTAAGTTCAAATAGATTAAAAAATTTTATGGTAACTAAAATTTGTTATTACAAATATAAGGAAAATCAAACTTACCAACAATGAGACTTATTGAAAACTTCTTGGTAAATTAAGGAGTTTCTAAAACGGTCGCGATTAAACTTCAAGAATCGAAGTTTTAAAATTATTAGAATTTAGGAAGATTAATCTCAATTAGTAAGAAAATTTTTGATAAACAAAAATGCATCTTAACAGCTTGAAAAATTGGCAGCCATATTGGATTTAATTCTACATATGACATATTTTAGCAAAATCTTGGAATGCCCAAGATTGGTAGTAACTTCGCTACCTTTGTAGGACTAATAACGGCTTATCATTGCACACTGGGGAAAACTCTATTGGTCCAATATTGGCTTATTTTGGCATGCCCAATATTGGGAAGAACATGGTGCTTATTATCGGTTCATTATAGGGCTTATCTTGGCACGCTGTATATTGGAGAAAACTTGACACCCATCGTTGCTTCATGATTGTGGTTATCTTGGTAAGTTAATTTGCTTTTGATTTTAATGTACAAAATTAAAGTTATTTTATTAAAAATTTATAATGCCTAAGCAATCTCAATAACATATAACATATAAGAAAATTATTTTTTTCAGTTAAATTTATATAACACGAGAATCAATTTTTTTAATAATATTAAATAAAATATGTTTAAATGTAGAATATGTTCTTCTGCGCATTTTATCTAAATTAATTTAAAAGTATATTTGAATAAAAGAAAAGAGTAAGATTTTGAAGAGTCAATTTATTTCCTTTTCATAAAAAAATCTATATTTAGTATTAATACAAATTATAACCTGTCACAGATTTCTCATATGTTTCACAAAACAGATGGTTTATTTCGCTGATTGGAGCATCATTTTTATTTGTCAAAATAACTTCTATCTTTTGAGTCTCACAATCTTCAATGTACATAATTTCATAAAATTAATAAACTTTCTAAAATTCAATACAAAAAGTTAATTTTTAATAAAACAATTAATTATATTTATTTTATAATTACTAATAAATAAATTAATTAATTTTTAATAACGAATTTAATAAATGGTAAATTTAATATCGAAAGTTATTTTAATGATCTGTGTAAAGGTTTAACATAAATTATATATAATCTTCAACTTAAAAAGAACTTGATAAAGTTAATCGCAAACATTATATTATAGGGAGAAAAAACAAGAGAAAAAGAAATAATTTGTCACCGACGCCTTGCCAAATATTTCTAACGAACTTGAATCCTTGAATTGTGGTTTGGAGTGTCTATTTTCTGACGTATCCTGGAGTAGCTCCTTCGCCAGCGTCACTCTACCGGCGAATTCACTATCGTTTGCTACTGGGCTAATGTAGTTTTTCAGACTTTATATGGTTCTAATACAGAATGGCAACATGAAGTATTCCATTAGTTCTCACTTTTCTACTCTACACGTGAATGTGATGTATTGGTTTGATGTTATCAATAAAAATAGTTTTTTGAAGTAATTAACTATTAGCATATCAGGAAAAATTAACACTTGTAATTTTTCTTTATAATCTTACTTAGTTATAATGGAAGAAGATAAAAGAGCTGAGAATTTCTCTGATGCTTTATTTACATACCTTTGGTATACTGAAAATCTCATCACCGAAAGCACTGCTGCTGAAACTGTCGGTGAAATGTCGGAATTTATTGCCGAAGTTGCAAAAGCAGTTGTAGTATTATCTGCTTTAACTGTTCCATCCTTTAATGACACAATGGATGAATATTTTTTAAAGCATGAAATGTCTAGGAGAACTGTATTTACATTTTTAGCTACTTACTGCTTTCAGAACCATGAAGAAAATGATGACATTTTTGCGGTCCTGCTGAACACTTGCACATTCGTGTACAGGCTTGTCATATATTGTCAGCACAAGGGCTTCTCGGAATTCATAAATTTCGCCTCCATGTGTTGGACAGAAATTTTTAAATCAGATTTAAGGAAAGACTTCTATGCCAGTGGAGGTTGGGATGAATTGGAGAGATACGTGAATGAAAATTCCTACGTACCTAAGAATAAAGACACTGACCATAAGGCTTTTATGACATTTCTGGATGAAATCAATTATCTTTTTCCTAAACTTAAAGTATGTGAAGAAGATGAATTTTCAACTCCTTGTGCTGAAAAAATGGTCAATTTTGAAATGAGCCATATGCTAAACAGAGCTAATGTGTTGACCACTGATTCTATTATAAACCAAACAGTTGACTTTCAAAATTCTGTGCATTTAGTTAGTACAAGTATCTGTGAAGCAAATATAACTGCAGAAGAAGCAATAAGTGCTTATGAGCTCCTAACAAATTTTTATGGGCAAAATTGTGCAGGACTGAATTGTGAGCAAAGTTCTTGTGAGAATAAGTCAGAAATTATTGATATGGCTCATGTTTATAAAACATTATCAAATTTTATTAATCAAGGCATTCTTGAAGTAGAAGCAGCTACTGGGAAAATAATTCAACCAAAAATTATAAAAAATGCGAATATTCAACATGCTACACTCTGCTGTACAAACTGCCAACATGAGGAGCAAGTGACAATCATTAGTAGTGACACAGACCAAGCGAGAGTATATCCTACATCTGTAATGTCTGAGATAGTTCATGATGAAAATTCCTGTCGGGGAGAATCTACCGAGCAGATAAATTTACAGTAGATGTCATTGTTCAGTTCTGGAAGCTCTAATATTTATTTTCAATGTAAATATAGACGGATGCTATTTTTCCTCATAGCTAGGTGTGATAATTGTTCTCAGGTTTTTTAAGTTAGAAAAGATTCATGTTCAATTATTAATACAATCAATTTCTATATATTAAAGTAATTGTGCTAAATAAAATTATTTTTAAATGTGTGGAATAATTAAATCAAATATTTAAATTGTGTTATTTTTTCTTAAGAGTTTAAATTAAATTATTTGTGTAACAAATCTGCTGAGAAACCTTGCATGTCCTTTGAGTCTGATACTGGTAAAACTGCAGTTTTAAGGTGCCCCATTCTTCATAAAGTGACAAACTCCCATAATATCTTTGAAAATGCAATGATGGGCTATATGCATTAAAATAATAACACTAAAATAAATTTCATTGTACCAAATGCCAAAAGCATTCTAAATTGCAGAAATACCTAAAACTTGTTTATCCTAGTTTCCTTGTTAAGTTTTCAATGCCTGGATAAATATGCCATGTTTTTTCTTATCACTCTTTCTTTAGATTTTTGAAATTTATTAAGAAATATTTACTTAAAATAAATTTATTTATTATTTATGCTTACAGTATGCTGAAATAAATGTAGTTGGAGCAACTTATATTTTAACAATATATGATCAGGTTATTAAAGTGCCATAATATGAAAGTACTGTATGTTGTAGAATTATACTTGCTGTATTCCTTCTGCAAGTTTCATAAAAATTTTAATTTTTCAATCAGTTTTTTAATATTTATTAACTATTTCTAAAGGTAAAATCCTATGAGCTGGTATGAATTTTGCAGGATTTCAAATGTTCATGTCAAGTATTGCACAGTTATCTAGCCAATCAAACCTAAACACTTTTCAAAATCCAGATCACAATCATATTCAAATAGGTTAAATCAAATACTTATGCTATTTTCAATTTCAAATATTGAAATATTTCATTCCAATTAATAAAGTATTACAAAGCAAATAATTGAAAATCAATATTACTATTACTCAGTAATTGAAATATGCATATTTTCTTTCAATTAGTCAGAAGAATACAGATACACCATAACAATACCAAGTAGGTATTAGCTACAGTTTTATAAATCTTAATAACATACATTTTTAGGAAAAACTGGTTTTAATTAACAGAGCAGTGACATCTACCATCAAAAAACATCTGTATAATTTAATCTGGAACAAGGGCCATCTGTGCACTGAAGCTAAATCAATAGCATACATTTTTATAAAAACAAGTATTACAGTTAATCAAATTACATATGTGTCAAATGTTTCCATACATGCTTGATAAATTTTATGAATTCTGACATACCATGGAGATTTTAGTTGAATGAAAAAGAATTATCACTTGTAGCAGAATTGTTTTTACCCTTCGGACAATTCAGATATTCCATATTTTAGAAATAATCCCAATTCAATTTATCAACAGCCATATCTTAGATCAACTTCGTACAAATTTGAATTTCTTCCAATTCAAAAATAAAACTTAATTTTTCAATATTACAATTTCAAACATAAAAGAATGAAATCACAACTTCAAGAAACCATAATGAATTTCACATATCAGGTTTTGTCATAAAATCACAAGAATCCATTCTGACGCTGTAATCTATATCTTTGGCAGCTTTACCAGCTTGTGGAATTTTGCCTAAAAATTTATTGGAAACCAACTATGCTTAAAATCCTAAAGAAAATCGTTAAAATTATCTTTTCATTAAATTATATTTGAAAACAAAAAGAATTAAAAAGTTCAAGAGTATTTTCTTTATTTATATTCACTCTTGATGCAAATTTGATAAAATTGTCAAAAATAGCATCTCATTTATCTACTATTAAATGATCTAATTAATAAATGGACTTATTCCTTTATTAAATATTCTTTGAAATTAGAAAGTTTAATCTTTATAACCATTAAGATGACTGCTTTAAAAAATTTTATTTGTTAATTTTAGTTAAATTTAGAATTCCTAAATTTTTTTTATTTATCCTTGAAAATAAAGTAACGAAACATTTTATAAATTACTCACATTTTTATATTGATATAAGGGTATTTTTTTCCGTCTTAACTGGTTTAAGAAAATCAAGTCAAACCGTTGAGTGCTGGGATTTTCAATTTGTGAGTTTGAATCCCACCTTGGGTTTTATCAATGTTTCAGAATACATTAAAACTGTTGATTCCTGTCTAAATAATCTTCATCAGAATGTGACATACCAAACTTAAGAAAATCACTGAAATAAATTTCTCAAACTTAGATATGTTGTAAAACTTAGATAATTTTTTTGTCCCTTCTAATTTAGATAATTCTAACAAGTAAACACTTGTTCCTTGCTTCTTTATTTAGAAAATATACTTTTTTCTCCTAAAATGATTTAACTAATTTTTTTCAATGCTGTTTGATTTTATCCTTCTGTTATTGAAACATTGCAAAGTTCACAAGTTGGAATTATTCACATGTAAGTTGTCGCTAATCCATATGTTTGTGGTTGTCTTTAATATATTGTCAAAAGCATATCTTCCTTATAACAATTTTGTCATGTGAATTCTGCTAAATATTATTCTAGATGATAATCCATATTTCTAATGCTCTTTACATATATATAAGCTCCATGTGCTTTTGTCTACATATAATTTCACTTCGTATCCATTTATGTGTACTCAATTCAAGCATCTTTTCAATGGAGAAATGAAAATATGCATTCTAAACTCTTAATGTCTTAATAAATGAAATTTTATCTGCAGCTTTTTATAGTTTAAATGGAAAATTATTGCTGCATTATTTGATAACTATGAATAAAATGTAAAAGTGCTTCTTTCATTTGGCTGCTTTTTACACAATTTGTTAGAAATAATATGATTTAACTAATGGGCTGTGAAAATCAAATAGTGCCCTTTTTCTTACTTTAGTATAGAGTCATTGAAAGATCTGTGCAATTAAAGCATTATGTATGTGTAATTTATTACTCAATTGCTTTGCTTATTCTATATAATTAACATATATGTGTATTTTATTTATATAAATTTTAATATGTAAAATTTAAATTAAGTTGATAGTAATAATTCATTCAAATTAATAGGTATCAAAATACTTTCATTAAATTTTTCAAATATGCTAGGAATTATGTAAGAATAATAGAAATGATGGACTTCCAATAGAGGTTACAAAATCATGGAATATTTTATTTACTAGAATTATAGCATTGTTTCTATTAAATCAAAATTCATTTGCATTCGCTTTAATTGAGCTACATAAATGCTAATATATTTTTAATGAGAAATATGTGTAAGAGATGTATAATTGAAATTTATCATTACTTAATTTAAAATTAGTGTAAAGAAATTGCATAGCAAATATAATAAAAATTTATCATTTATATAGAATAAAACTTGAGAATATAATAAAATTATATTTTATAAATTTAATATTAAATATTTAGTATTAGTTATATTTATGAATAAATATATAATTTAATTAATAAACTTAATGTATATAAGTAAATAGAATGATAATAATTAAGGATAATAAAATTGATATTTATAGTATAATTTTATCAAATTTTACTTAAAATATAGTTGTTCTCATAGAATATTATTATTATTTAATATAAAATATAATGAATAAAAGCAATTTATTTTCCTAAATTTTTCAAAATTGAATATTTTTATTATTTTTTTTCTAATATATATGAGCATGGTTTGAAAATAAAAATATTCAAATCTTGTGTGAGAGGAAAACAGATACAAATGAAACTTTCCAAGAATTTTGCTTTTTCTGTATGCCAGCTACATATGAAAAAAGCTATCTTATTTTGATTAACTTATGATTATTTTTCATATCAAATAAACATTGGAGATTTTAATATATTAGTGTGATCGTAATTAAAATAAAATTTTATGGAAAGTTTTATTCACCAATTTCATTTTGCAGTAAAACTTTCATGTATTTAACAAACAGTACAAGCAATTGGAAAAGATTTGCTTTTCAATTATGGAATTATACTGATATATTATATTTGCAACATGTAGAATATTGATAGAAACTACAGTCTTTTTTCTTCATTTAAACTAATGTTGATCACATTCAAATATTCATATTTTAACTTTTGTTAATGTTTAAAATTTTGTGTAGTTTGCTCAATATACCTCTTAAATATAATATTTAAATAATTCTTTTCATGTTTATCAATTTGTTTATAATCTTATTTAAACCTATTTTCTATCATTTTGTCCTTTCATTACCATAAATATGTGCAGAATTATTAAAATTAGATAAATAAAATGGCTTTTTATTCTTTAAAATTTTTATTCAATTCATTATTTTTTAATTACTTTTTTATAGACAAACTTTTTTTACAGTATTTATAAATCATTTTGTAGCAGAAAACTAAAACTGTACACGTACATTTTCTGAAGTTTTTTTTAGAACAGTGATTCTAAAACAGACTGATCCAACTTAATAAAAGAAAACATTATGCTTCTGTAAAAGAATCAGTAGACACTGATTACATTTGGAAAGAATTTTAATAAAAATTTTTGAATAAAGTATGAAAAACATTTGCAAGTCAATTTGCTGATTATGTGAAGTGAATAAGACTGAAGCTTATAAATTTCAAAATTACATAAATTATAAGGTATTAAAATATAATTTTAAAAAATGTGACATTTTACCTATCTCCTTCAGTTTATCACTTTGGAATACTTTTAAATATCATAATTTGGAGTATTCATAAATGTAGTGTTTTTCTATTCCCTACACTTTTATTTGTTCACTTTGTATTGTTATGCTGCAGTTCCAAAGTTATTTGAGCTGGTAACCAAATGATAAGCGATCTTGTCTTAAGCTTAATAATTTAGAGTTTGATTCCCACTTCGGTTATAAATGTTTATCGTATTTGGGAACCATTTTAAACTGGAAGTCCAGGTCTTATCAACTCTAGTGTGTTGAAAATGACTATTGAGAAAAAAATAAATCAGATGAAGTTATTTTGATTCTTTATATTTTTATTGGGGAATAATTCATTCATTTGGAAAACTTATGAAAAAGAAAATTTGTTTCTTTTAACATAGAGAAGTCTCCGAAAATAATTAATGGCCTTATTAAGTAGACCATAATAGCCTGTTAGTGTTTCTAAAAAATCTTAGAATCTCAAAAATAAGATAAAGTTATCTGATTTTTTTAATTATTTAAAGTTCTACAACTTTTAAATAACAAATAGAAGCTTGTCATTAGATATTTTCCATTTTCTCAATCTATATATAACTAAAAATATAAATAATATATTTGCAATATTAATCTTTGTATTATTGCAATACTTATATTTTTCTTTTATAAATTAATTAATAACTGCTCATAACACTAATTCTATTTTATTATAAATAGTTGTCTCAGAAAAAAACACTTGATCTTTAAGAAAGTATAGTTTTGGCATCAGATGAACTTTTAGAACAAATGTAGTTTAAAAGTTTCTCAAAAAACTGAAAAATTCAAAACTTTGAGGATAATCTTTTTTGTCAAAAGAGAAATTTTTGTGTGATTTAAAATGTTTTACAAAAATTACTCATATCAGCTCTCTATATTGTTTTATTTAATGGGACATTGATAATCGAATCTGTGTGTGTCAATTAATAGAGATAATTTATTTCAATTAGTTAAAAAAAAATTGATTTTGAATGTATAAACATGAGTAATATGTCCATATAGAATTGCAAGTAATTTTTAATTAAAATTTGAATTTATTAAAAAAACAGATCATGATAGTTTGAAAATGTTTGATTTTTCATAACTGCATTGATATTTCCAAAACAATTTTTGTAATTCATCAATAATCAAATACCTTTTGTTGTGTTTACAGCAAAAAATTTTTACATATTGATGCAGTATTATGGTTGGAAAAGAAACATTATAATTTATTAAATATCTTATAAGTATATTATTATAATTTATTAATATAAATATATATTATAAGTGTTGATATTGTTAGAATAAATCAAGATTTCTGTTTATCAGATTTAGCTTATTAAATTTGAAACCATTTTGTGCCTGCTTATGAATTAGGTAGCTAAAGAATAATTTAATAATTTTGTACTGAATAGAATTTAATGTATATAATTGAAAATAAATTATTTATATATCTGGTAAGGCATAGTAAATTTTCATATTGAATGTTTATTTATTTTATTTTTTATAATATTGATTTTAGAGGAGAGTTAAAAAAGCATTTCAATTGCTTTAACAAATTTCAAATAATATTTTTATTTGTAATTATTTAAAAAAAATGTTCTTTTATACTTATGATTTTCCCCCATTAATGAAGAAGTTTAAATTCTTTAATACACTTTCTCCACCAATTAAAATGTTATTTTCATATAAATAAGTTAAAACTCTTTTTCCTTATGGATTTTAGCTTTAAAAATGTGTTATTAATATTTTCCTACTTTTCTAAACTTTGTGATCATTTATTCAGTTTGTAAATAAATAATGCTTAATTATTAGCTGCATTAAATATCATTTTTTATTTTAATAATAAAAATAATTGAATACAATTTATATCATTATCTGAAGATTGTAATGTTTGTTAGAAAAATTGTTCAATGTTTGGTTGAATAAATATTTTGTATTATATTCCATGACGATATATCAGATAATGTGGTTTGTTATAAAATAATTTCTGGCATGTGTTTGTTGTATACAATAGAATTTGTTATTTTATTGCTAAATGTTTCTATTGCTAAGTCAAAGTTTGTGCAGTCAATAAGTTATAAATGTTAATTTCAGTGCCAAATTTGCTTTTTGTCTTTCAGTTGAATAAAGTTCTAGATTCGTCTATATTTGTCATTAATAATTAAATTAAATGAGAGAAAATGCTTTTTTCCAAATTTAATTTATAAATTGTTTCTATTTTCTTTTATCATTTTATTGGTTAAAAGGAAGAATGCTCCATCTCGCCTATATTTCATTGTTTGCTTTAACTTAAAAGATATTTAGTTTACCAGAAGAAAATTCTTTAAATCATTATCTGAATACTAAAAAATATGTATTAAAATATATATGTATGTATATATATATATATATATATATATATATATATTGGGTTGTTTGGGAAGTAATTTCGTTTTTCATGAAAATGTGAAAAACGTATAACGAATAAATTGCCTTGCATATTGTCCATTCTAGACTAAGTCAAAGCTTTTACCATATTTCTGGTAGTAGCACGATTTCACACTCATAAAGTGGGTGGTTTTTACTAGCAAAAAGCTGATCCAGGTGGGAAAAACGAAATGACTTTCAGAACAACCCAATATATATATATATATATATATATACAGTATAGGATTTTTTATCCGGCTTCCTAAAAGCCGGAATGTTCCGAAAACCGGCATTTTTCAGATTGTAAATTTTTTCCCCCTTCCTTTTTTTATTATTATTATTATTTTTTTTTTGTAGGCTTCCCGAGGCAGAAACTCTTGAAAAGCACAACGTCCGATTTGTCTTTATAACTCCAAATTGCACATGTTTGATACAGCCAATGGATCAGACTATTCTAAATTCGTTAAAATGCTTGTATATAAAACTTCTTTTATCCGTAAATATTTAGAATTCTGCAACTTCAGAGAGGGAATGATAGATTTTCAAAAAAGTTTACTATCAAAGATGCCCTTTGGAGTATTGTTAATTACTGGAATTCCTTGAATTAGAATACTCTGATCAATGCTTGGCATAATATCTGGCCTCTTTCAATTTTTCTTGAAGGGGAAGAAAACGAGGAATTTTGTGATTTTTGCGTGTCACAAGAAAAAGAAATCATTCAAGATTTGTTAGAGTATGCCAAAAGCATTACAAAGGAGGAAATATCGATGGAAAAAACTATACAAGATTCCTTAAGTGCTGACACAAATGCTCTGACTGTACTTCAGATAACTGATGACGAGATCGTCAGTGAAATGCTCAATAGGAAAGACACCGATTCTTCAAGTTCTGAGGATACCGATGTAGAGGAAACAGAAAATACGGAAAACATTTCCATTGACCGTTGTCTCGAACTAACGAAAGAACTTATCCACGGAATGGAACGAAAATACACTAAAACATTCACAATTGAGTATTTTGACACTAAACCTATATTATGTTCTTAATTTTAAATTTTACAAATAACCAAGAATAGGAAAATTTCGTAGCATCAGTTAACACCGAACATCTGCATTGACAAAACAAGAATTCGGTGACTTTTTATTGCTCTTGTGTCCACCATGTTTGACATTCCCACTGTTTACCGAGAAGTTCTTATTTGTATCGAACAATCTGGTATGTGGACAAGAGACCATCTCGGAATTTCCGTAGATGTGAGCACATGTTTTCATACGGAGAAGGAGAGTGTTCAATAACTCCAGTTTTCATTCCAGAAAGTCTCATTCTAATTTATCCTTCTGTCGCTATCGAATCGATCGTAAATGGAACATTTATGCAGAATAATGGATATATTTTTAAGTTGGCGTAAGCGAGCATCAACAAGTACTCTGATGAGCGGGATTCCGAAAATAAAGTCAACAAATTATTTTCAAAAATACTTAAATTCTCGGTTTATTAGTATTGAAGTAAACGAAGAAGAAAAGGCATGTGTGTGTCATTTGCTCAAAAATAGTGGCGATAGACAGCATAAAACCCAATAAATTTAAATGACGTTTGAAAATGCTTCAGTACGTCTCAATAAACCCAGATAATTCTTCGAATTAAATCATATCAAAAACAAAAATCATCTTTTAAAAACAATTTGTGAATGAAAAGTTTATATTAACTCCAACACAGTTTCCTATGAAATCGTTATAATGTCACACCATTCTTGAAGAGTTTTTTTGTCAGCAACAATTGAGATTGTAGAAGCTATATTTGGATATAATTTTGCAAAAAAATTGCAGTCAATAACTTATTCAATTTATACTGTTGCTCGATGCCAACATATATTTTGTTCTATATGTATGTGTGCTTTTTCTCCAGTTAGTGAATCAATTTCTTTAAATAATTCTTTGTCTTGAATATGCTCGCCCTTCCCCTTTAGTGTGCTCACGACCCTAGGGGCGTGCCCCACTGGTTGTGAATCGCTGCTCTCTATGTAATGTTGATAAAAGTTTACGATAGAGTACCTCTGGATTCTTTGGCGATTTTTTGATACCAATATAGGGGCCAAGATGTTGCAGTATATCTAAAGTTTGCTAGGTCTCTAGCCGCGTCACCCCTTGTTTTTAATGCAAATGTTTACGCACCTAAACGAAACTTGTAAATACACGTAATTATTAGTTTTAAATAAATTATAATTAATTGGTTATCCTTTAGTAAGTGCTCCCAAGATGGAAGTACTCTGCATAGGAACAGCTTCATTTATAATGATGAAAAGTAATGATAGTTCTAGGCTATTTATGTAATAGAACTATTTACACACACAACAAAAAAAATTTGTACAGAGATTTTACACATTTCTTTTTTTCCCTTATTTCCTATATATATATTATTTATTTATTTATTTTTTTACAAAATAAATAAACCAATAATATATATATATATATATATATATATATATATATATATATATATTTATATTTATATATATATATATATATATATATATATATATATATATATATATATATATATATATATATATATATATATTTATATATATATATATATATATTTATATATATATATATATATATATATATATATATATATATATATATATATATATATATATATATATATATATATATATATATATATATATATTTATATTTATATATATATATATATATATATATATATATATATATATATATATATATATATATATATATATATATATATATATATATATATATATATAGGAAATAAGGGGAAAAAAGAAATGTGTAAAATCTCTGTACAAATTATAATTTTTTACAAAATATAAATCATTTTATATTATGTTAAGAAAAGGAAACAAAGAATTAACACGTAACATATAGAAGATAAAAATGTTTTGGTAAAAAATAACTTAAGAGTCATGGACAAAAAAGCCAACAAGTGGCTCCATAAGTGAGTCAGAATTCTAGATTGTTAGTAAGCACAGTACCCTTGTTTACAAAGAAATTTGAATGTTTACAATGTGCTATTCTTTAAATATTACTATTTTTTCCCTGGTATATGGATCAAAGATAGAATTGTTGAAATATGGGTTAATCCGCAGAACTGATGGTGCCCTGTAGAAATTTATTATGTTATGGAAATTATAATTTTCTCTCTCTCTCTCTCATATATATATAATTAATATATATATATATATATATATATATATATATATATATATATATATATATATATATATATATATATATATATATATATATATATATATATATATTTGTATTTCAGTGTTTTTTATGTGATAGAGTTTATTATAGAACCTAAAAGCAAGGTATTTTATACAGCGTGAAAACGTTATCATTCCAAAATTTTCCTAATTAGATCATTTCTAAAATAGTATTCTCTGATTTCGTAATTAGTCACAGTAATTATTTTGCTGTGCCCTTCGAGCATCTTTAGGTTCGTAATTCGCCCCACCTTAAATTGGAGCAGCATAAGTGTCTACTGGGCACAAGTCGGCCTTATATATGAGCAGTTTGTTCATTAAGGAGAGCTTAGTGGATATGCAAAAAGTGGATATAGTTTTGACTTCTATAAATTAATTTTTTATTTTAGTTATGTGGGATTTCCATGTAAGCCGTTTATCAATTGTAAGACCCAGATGTTCCCAACTTAAGGTTGGACCAAACTAATGGTTGGACAAGATAAGACCCAACTTTGGGTGACCATGGGATTTCTATTATCTTCATTCTGGGGCATTGGTGTAGCTTCCTCGTAAAGAGGACTGCCTGGGATTTCATTGCGTTAATTTTAATTTTCCAGACTTTTAACCACTCTTCTATAGGTGCTAAATGTTGGGATAAATTGCCATGAATTTTGAGATAGTCCGAGCTTGTGGATAGAACAGCAGTGTCATCCGTAAACAGGCGTAACATTGTATTTTGATGTTGGGGGATGTCATTTATATAAATATTAGACAAAGGGCCCGGCAGTTATCTACGGGACGTCTGCAAGAATGGGCTTATCCCTTGAAAAGTCGTTTCCTAGCTTAACAGCAAAAGTTCTTCGATATAAGTAATTATTAATTAATTTAGCTAAATAATGGGGGTTTCCATTTGATGAGCTTGTAAATAAGGCCATACTCGGTCAAAGGCTTTCTCAATATCAAGAAAGACTCCGCCAGTAGATTTCTTATGCGCCGAGTGAGATTTTTCCAAGGCTCTAATTCTGCAGGTGGTGAGTAGTGAAGAGTTTTTGTCTGAAACCAAATTGCTGGACATTCTGAGTGCAATGCTCTTGTGAATGTGTTCTTGGAACGATGTTGCAGGAAAAACGATCTCTCTATAAATCATTTTCATCTATTTCCTTTTTTAAATGAACCATTATAACTGAAGAAAAGCAAAAACATTTCTCGGACAACTTGTTCATTTCTTTGCTTAATCTCTTCTTTAGTAGTTTAATCTCACGAGCTGCATCTGGGTTTAACTTTAAAACGCAAAGCAAGTAAGCAATTAGAAAACACAAAAAACAATAAGAAGAACTTAATTGCCGATTCGCTTATTTCTTCCTGTGGCAGCACTAATTCGCTAGATTGCAATGCTCAGAGAAAGGTTGGTCCACTCACACATTTATGTTTAATAATTCGCTTTTTAAAAATAACTTGGGTTTATAAAATGATCTTTAATTAATAATTTGATACACTTATTATTATTTATCCTTTTGCAATATATTCTCACTCTTAATTTCAATTTAATTTCTTAATTTAGGTCTACAATAGGTCAAATAATAAACTTTGCAATTTTTTTTAATGTTCTTATCAAAATGGCGTTCTTACGAAAATAAATGACATCGATGGCATAAACCAGGATGCCAGATTCTGAGATTGGTAAATCTTTGGCGGATTTTCTTATGTATCTAGCAATCTGCTTTTTATTACGTCATAAATAGGGAGACCTATAATAAGTATTCAGAAAATTCTATTTTGGCAACCCTAGTATTTACGTCATCGCTCACGTCACAGTATGTCACCTTGGCAACATTTCTGCACCGCTAAAAAAAAAAAAAAAATCAGAATTTAGAATACTGGATTATACGGCATCTGTGCTCAAGAAATTTAATTCTCCATTAATGTGTAAATTAATGTAATTAATTTTTTTAAATGTGTTTAATGGTTTGTCTTTTATTTATAAATTAATGAATTTATAAATAAAAGACAAACCATTATAGTAAAAAGAAAATAATAAATGGCGTTGTTGTTACTTATGACATTTAGACAAGCCAAGCTCGCTTTGCCGTTATCTATGGGAATTTAAGCCAATAGGGTGCGTCTTTCGTTTAACGAGAGCATCGCGAAGGTGAAAGTACGACTTCAAACGTCTGCAATAGATGGCGCCACCAGAGGATCCACTGCTTTAATTTTGACATTGATCTTGAGGGGGGCCAAATTTTCTCCAGACAATTACACCCATGGTAACTGCTCAACGACCAACCACAGGACTTTCGATTTCACGATTTAACGAGCACATAAATCGCAGGTACTCTGTGGGAATTCAGCAGCAGTGGGAGTTGAACCCCAACCCTTCCGGATGGAAGACCGATGCCCTAACCACTAGACTACCACAGCCAAAATAAATGGCGATAATGATAAATTGCTGTTAAGTAAATGGTAATATTTAATATAAATATTAACATTTAAATTTCTTTATTTCATAGAAATTTCTTTATCTCATAGATTTTATTTTATAGAAATTCAGATACTGTTGATAAATTAGAAGATCAATTTATTGATGAAATTTTTAAAGATATGTCTTTGGTCGTGGTGTCTTTGGAAAATGAATAAATGGAAAATATGATGGGTGGAAAATAAAAACTTTTTTGTTAGGTTTGCCTTCTCTTCAAAACATGCAGTAAAAAAGATAAGTAAATAATAATAATGAACTTACTTGATATGACGTCAAGTTCACATGTCGATTATGCTCGGTGATATTATGGAAAAATATATTATAAAGAAAATAAAAAAGATATAAATAATAAATAAATAAAAATAAATTGGAGAAAAGAACAGTTTAAGATGTTTAGACGATGGCGACAATGAAACAGAACAGCAAACGTAGAACAAAAAGTTCGAATTGAAAGTAAAACAAAAATTTCAAATGCCATTGCCACTGAAAAGAACCGTATAAATGACGTAAAATAGATCGAGAAAACACGAGAAAAACCAAATCAGACAACAAAAAAAAAATCTGAAAATTAATAAAGACTTAAATTGGCAACACGATAATCAAAGCAAAGAACGTTAGATTTGGAGAGAAATCACTTGGGGAGTGGGATACCTTACTTACACCGTTTTGTCTTGTCTTTTTCATTTTGCTTCTTCTTCTGGTATATTGTCAATGTGTTAATGGCTTGAATCAATGGAAAGCGGTATCTCAAACCCATGCTTTGGTCCTTATATCTGAAATTTTTTATTAACATAATGAACTTCAACACTATTTTCAGATCATTCGATGGTGAACTTCGCCTTGTTTGCTGCCGCTCGAAGAAAGCGTTCTGAAGGCAGGCAGCAGATTCATCGACAATTGGGATGTGCGACACCGTCTCTATAGGATGTCGTATTTAATCATGTGTGACGCAGATGAAACGTTATCTGATATTTGAAACCAATGAGAGTTTTAATAAAGTGATGCAGCCATGATCTCAACTGGAACGACAGAAACAACCATTTTACGGTTAAAAAAAATAGCACAATCATTTTTTATGCCTTTATATTTCATATTCGTGTATCAAGCAATCCTGCTTATTGCAATCGAAATGCATGCATTAACTTTGCCAAAAATCTTTTGAAAAGTTTTGTAGAGGATTATGTTGTTGTTACTAATGACACTTGGACGAGTCAAGCTCGCTATGCCTTGGTTTTGCGAATTTAAGTCAATTGGGAGCCTCTTTCGTTTAATCAGATCACCATGAAGGTGAAAGTATGACTTTTGCTCTTCAAATCTTCCGATAGATGGCAGTACCAGAGGATCTACTCCCTCAATTTTGGCGCCGAGCTGGCAGCCGAATGGTTAGTGCTCTTGCCTTCGGTTCAACAGTTCGTGGGTTCGAATCCCACCTTGGGCATGGATGTTTGTAGTGGTTCGGAATCCACTTTAAACCGTAAGTCCCGGTCTAATTAGCCCTCGTGTGCAAAAAATGACCGTTGAGCGACAAACAAACCAACCCTCAATTTTGGCATTGATCTGAAGGGGGATTAAATTTCTCCAGACTATTGCACCCGTGGTAACTGCTCAACAACCGACCACAGGATTTTCCATTCCACAGATTTGACAAGCACGTATATCGCATGTACTCGGTGGGTTTTTGGCGGCATTGGGAATCGAACCCCATCCTTCAAGATGAAAGGCCGATACCCTAACCACTAGGCTACCACGGCCCGTAGAGGATTATTATATGGTAAAGCAGTTTCTTATACGCCAGAGCAAATCACAATCTGTGCATGTAGAAAAAAATGGAAGATGTAAAATGGTTGCATCAGATATATGTATTGGTGAAGAGAGTAAAACTGTTATTTTAGATGATTGACATAGATGCCGTATAATACAGAACTCCAAATTCTGAATTTTTTTTTGGAGATAAAAATGTCTTGCCAAGATGACACACTTTGACGTGCACAATGACGTAAATACTAGAGATGCCAAAATAGAATTTTCTGCATAATTTTTATGTAGCTCCATATCTATGACGTAATAAAAACCGGGTTCCCAGATAGATAAAAAAATCCGCCAAAAAAATCACCAAACTCACAATTTGGTATCCTGGATTGTACAGCATCTGTGCCAGAAAATTTTAATATTATTAATAATCAATGTGATAACTGTGTTTAAAAGATCGGAAAATTGTAATTCTTAAACATATTTTAAAAAATTCAAATCAAGAATACATTTGTAATGAAATTATATGTACTGGAAATTATTCATCAAATCCTTGTGAATTCATTTTGTCAAATTCTTGTATTGATCAGATTCATCAAAAACCAATTTTGTACTAATTTGCCGTGCGTTGTGCAAATTCCTTTTTAGTTGTTAGCATAAAGTTGTTTTTGGATTAGTGCATAAATTTGATTAACTAATAATTCATTTTATGAAATAAATAATGCAATTGACACATACAATTTAATTTAAAATAGGAATAACTGCCTTAAGTTTTACATTTCAAAGCTATCCATCTTTAAAATATTATAGTCTCAAGAATAGTATCCTATATTTATTCCCGTGTTAACATTTTCTAATTGCCTAGAAGGGTTTGTTCTTAAAATTATAAGTATACTGAATTATGGTCAAGCTTGTGTTAAAAAATAAAATGTATTTTGTTGATTAAAATAACCAATAAGCTTTTGAAAACATTTGTTATTGTTTCTTTTATGGAAAAAAGTTCTACCAAGACAAAATGTTTCTGATTCACACATATAATAACCTCTAACTGGATAATATATTAATCAGAGGAACATTTTGGTCCATCTTCAGTTATTATTGATAAATATATCAAAAAAACTGCACGAAAAATCAAATTTTACAAATAAATATTCTCACTGTATTTTATTCTTCTTATTTATTCTTCATAGAAGTATATGTAATTTTGGTTCAAATTTAATTCCATGTTTCATAATAATGAATGAAGTAACTAAAAACATTTGGTTAAACTATATAAAATTATTAATTAGGCTATAGATCAACTAATTTTTGAGGAAACATTTGCTCTTTTTTTCTGAATTTTAACATTTCTTGCTAAGCATATTGAAAAAAAAAAAGTTGATAATCAAAGCATTGGAAATGTGAATCATTTATCATCCATAATTGTAAATGAATTTTGCTTTATTATAACTAAAATTTTTAATTTTTTTGTCCCAAAATTTCATTTTTGAGTACTGCTCACCAACATTTTAGATGCATATGTCTCCAGTTATCCAGTGATTTGCACAACTAAGGAGTTTAATGCTTAACTTTAACAGTTTTTTGGACTGCCTTCAAAATGTAGTATACGGAACACGTTTGGCGCGATTTTCAAAAATGTCTCATCGCAGAAATGAGGCATCGACGATTGTTACCATCGAAAAATCGCTTATTATTTACACTACTGGCCATTAAAATTGCTACACCAGGAAAGCGGCACACCACACACATGAAATTTGCATGACAGGTAGAATTTTCTGTGATATGCAAATGATTAGATTTTCAGCGCATTCATACAAAGCAGGTGACAGTAGCGACATCTACAATGTGTATAAAACCAGAGATTTGGCAGCAGTTTTCTCACACTCAATTTCCGTTTCAACGTTGTTTTCGGCAAAGAAAGTTGTTGTAATGCCTCGTGTAAGAAGAAGAAATGCCTATCAGCACGTGTCTGACTTTGATCGAGGAAGGATGATAGCCTACCGGGATTGCGGTTTATCGTACCGCAATATTGCTGCTCGCGTCGGTCGAAACCCCATGACTGTTAGCAGAATATGGAATCGATGGGTTCAGGACATTCATACGGAACGTCATGCAGGATCTCAGCGACCCCCAAATCACTAACAGCAGAGAAGACAGACTTCTTATCCGCATGGTCACAAGGGATCGTACAGCCACGTCACGAACCCTGAGTTGAGAAATGGAGTCATTTGCAAGGCAACAAGTTTATGCTCGAACAGTTCGACGACGCTTGCAGCAGCATGGATTGTCTGCATGGCGACCATGGCTTCGGCCACCATTGACGCTGCGTCACAGACAGGAGCGCCTTCAATGGTGTGATCAGCGACGAACCTGGACGCGGGAATGGCATCACGTCATCTTTACAGATGAATCTCGGTTCTGTATACAGGACCATGATGACCGCATCCGTGTTTGGAGGCATCGTGGAGAACGCGCATTGCCAGCTTGCATTGGACATCGCCATACTGGCCCATCTGCTGGAGTGATGGTATGGGGTGCCATTGGATACACGTCTCGATCACCTCTTGTTCGCATTACCGGCACTTTGAACAGCAACCGTTACATTTCCGATGTGTTAAGGCCCGTGGCTCTGCCCTATCTTCGAGGCCTCCCTAATGCTTTGTTTCAAGAGGATAATGCACAACCGCATGTTGCCCGTACCGTTCTGAACTTCCTTGATACAGAACAGGTTTGACTGTTACCCTGGCCAGCACGTTCTGTATATGTATGTTCTGGAAGGTTATCATTCCTCTTGAGCTTTAAATTCCATGTTTCTTGTATAATTAATTTTGGAACTAACATTACTGGTTTGGTATAACCTATTATGTCAAAAACTTGATTAGCTACAGCTAAAAGCATTCCTTTCGTAACCGATTCTTGCTGTTGTTTTTCTTTCTTTATTTTGCAAAACAATGTATCATTACCAATATGCCATGTAAGACCAAAAACGTAAGCATTACCTTCCCTATAGGAACTATCTTCTAACAATTCACTGCTTATATTAGAATTCCAACATCTTAGATAAAGAAACCAGAGGCCATAATTATTTTTGATTCCAAGAAAAACTTTTTTATTCTCTCCTAGAATGGAGACTCGTTAAGCAGTTATCTACGTAAAATGCTGTTTTCAAAATTTCCGCAGTGTGCTTTAAGTTTTACGGAATCTTGTTTAAATGATACTTTAATGTAGCAGCCAATAAGTAAGAGCTACAAGTTAAACCAAATACTACTCTTAGATGGCAATATTCTACTTCATGTTCCCCATTTTCATCATCGAACCAAAAAAAAAAAAAAAAAATAAAAAAATCCCTATCTTTTTTCTCTTATAGCAATTTTCCAGAAAGCTTTTTCAATATCTGATGTAATGTCAGCGCAATTCTTACGAAACCGATTTAATGAAGGAATCAGCTCTATTAAATTTGGCGCTCAGAATAAACAGTCGTTCAACGACGGAGAACCAGGTGGGTGGCTACCCGCGATAAATACCGGTCTAACACTCGTTTGTTTGTTTGTCGCTCAACGGTCATTTTTTGCACAGGAGGGCTAATTAGACCGGGACTTACGGTTTAAAGTGGATTCCGAACCATTACAAACATCCATGCCGAAGGTGGAATACGAATCCACGAACTGTTAAACCGAAGGCAAGAGCGCTAACCATTCGGCTGCCAGCTCGGCAGTCTAACACTCTCAGTGTTGTTCTCTGTTATTACAGCACTATTGGGAAAATAATGAACTTCTTTTACTTTTTCACTAAATACTTTTTCAATAATGCCAAGATTCCACCAATCCTTAAAAACACTGCAATATTCTTCAAATCTTCCTGAAATCATTAATTTTTTTCTTGTGCTTAAAATACATTTATCTGCGCTCATCTTATTATCAGATAAAAGAAAACTTTCAAGTACCCAAGGCAACGCGACCTCATATCTACCCTCATGATTCATAGTAAGAGTCCCTTCAAAATATTTCTGAGTGTCCTATTGTAACTGAGATTTACTTTTTCTAAAGAGGGTTCATTTATTTCCAAAACACCCAACTTCCACAGTTCTCCAATAAATCTATCATTTACTAGTAGAGATGAAATAATAAAAGAAGCTGAACTTTCAGAGTGTCGTTCAGAGTCAGAATCAAATTTTCCCATAATGGTCCAAGTCTAGTCTTCCTGCTATAGTTCCTGACTTCAGATGAATAATTTCACCAATTATTCAATTCCTTGAGACTTGAGCTCATTTAACAACGGACCACATGGAGTTTGTTTAATTTCAGAACTAATGTGTTTCTTACTAAGAACTCTTCTATTTTACATATGCATTTACATTCAGTATCACTTAATTCAATTAAATTATTTTTATACACCTTTTCAGAAGTTTCAATACCTCCAAATAAAGATAATTTAATTTTAGTTTCACCAATGCAATTAAAATTCATTCTTTTAACAATATCTTCAGATATATAAGATTTCATAGAACCGCTATGAAATATAGTTCAAATAAATTTTTTCTTTGAACCATTATGAACTTGGATAATTAATGTTTGAAGCAAAACATCTGCAGATGTTCTATAATTATTAAAAGTGCTTGTTTTGCTTTTACATTTTTCTACGTTTGATTTATCATCTGTTTTATGAGATGGTAAATCCGGGCATATATAAATAATAAAATGGCGATTTTTACATAAAAGACACTTATAACCAGATCTAAACTGTTATCTTATCTTTCTGTAAACAAACCAAGCACATTCTTCTTTACAATATCCTTCTTACATTTAAGATTCATAGCAAATGCCTCATTCAGACAAATGAGATGAATTATCACAAAAATGCATGCATTGTTTTTAAACTTAATATAATAATAATAATTATTATTATTACTATCTATACTTAATAATTCACATGCAATAGGAACAAATTTAAATTCATTAGATTAATTCTTTTTAACATTTACTTTTTACACAAAACCTCATGTGTCATTTTAGTTCTAAATTCTGCATCAACTTCAGTTTTAATAAAATCGATTAATTAATCCAAATCACCCTTACATGAATTATCAAGCGTCATGCTTCTCTGTCTCTCCCAAATTTCTATTAAATCGATTGGAAGAACAGATTCTACCCACGGATACAATATGTGAGCAAATTTATCCTTTGTGAGCCCTAAAGACTCAAATGCGCGAAGTTGCGTTTGCAACTTATCGCGTACAGTATTATTAAATTAACTCTTGATTTGACAGTTTTTTTATTACTAGTTTTAATAATTCTCGAACATAAACTTGTATGAGAATGTTTTCTTTTCCAAATCTGTCTTGTAGATAGTCCACAGCTTTCTCATAGTTGGCTTCGGTGGCTGGAAAACCTTGTACAATTTGCCTCAGAATAGGATCAGGCTTTGTGGATTGAAGCAAGCAGTGAAACTTGTCTCTGGTTTCAATTCTGAAATCTTCATTTATCTTACTAAATATATTTCTGAAGTTCAACCAGTTCTTCGGATCGCTATCAAATTGTATGAGTTCTTTTTCAGGCAGTTTCTGTTTCGTTATTGGAATCACAGGACTGTTGAAGTACCACTGTTCACTTCTGGAGAAGCAGCGACTTCTCTGCTGTCATTTAGTTTCTTTATAAACTTGCTTACCTTAACTTTATATTCGGAAAATTTATCATAATATTCTTGTGCCGTTTCGTATTCCTTTTCGAATTCCGCTTCTTTACCACAATTCTTTTGAAAAAGTTCACAATATTTATTATCAATCAATCGTAATGTCTCATATTTTTCAATGAGTTGTTCGGAACAGATTTTTTTTTCTTCATTATCTTTCTATATTGATTTTAATAGACCGTTAAGTTAATTTACGACTTTCGCAAATATAGAACGTAATGCTTTTCTTTCTTGTTGATGTTGTCGAAATCCATTATTAATAATGGATTTCGACAACATCAATGGTTTCAAGTTATTTTTCATTTCATTTCATCCAACCACATATTATTTTCTTCATAATTTGTCTATGATATAACAGTGCATTTTAAATAAAGTTTTGAGATGATTTTTTATGTTCATTTCAAAGGTATCAAAATGTGCTTTTGCTAATAAAATCTATTAATGATGACTTTCAATCACTGCTTGAATATAATATACTCTTTATGTTTATAGACTAATAAAAACTATTTTATTCGACAATACAATAAACATTACCTCTAAAAGTGAAAATTTTAATTTTAAGCGCTTTATAGAAAGTATGCATCGTTTCATTACACAGATGATAAAATATCTGCATTAAATAAAAAATGAGTTAGTTTTCTCAGAAATTTTGTTTATAATTAAAAAAATAATATGTAGAAAAATTGATGTTAACTTTTCTTCTTGTTTTTTAATTAAATAAATGGTGACATTTTGATAAATTAAAGTAAACTAAAACCGCATATTTAAAACAGTTTTATGTAAATTTTAAAAATATGATAGTTTTCTTAAGAATAAAATTATTAAATATAAGTTAATTGATGCATTTTCTAAAAAGTGTAGATTCTCTATTGTTTTTACCTATAATAATTAAAATTCTACAACAAAATACGCGATAGCAAAATAATATCAATTATCGGGAACAAATGGATTGAGATATTTTTGCGCAAAAGACGACATATTTTTGCGTCAAATAGCCACAAGTGTATCGTCAGTCCTAAAAAGAGAATAATTGGGTAATTATCTTTCTCAATGATGTTATTTAACCGGCGGTAGTCAACCATATTTTTTCCGAACTAGGACAATAGGTGAAGCCCAAAATCTTTGATACCTCAATAATGTCACTCTGTTGTATTTCCATCAGAATGTTAGTCAGCTCTTCTGCGGTAGACTTCTCAGACGTAATTTGATGGAAGGATGATTTTCTGCATCAATTTGGTGCAGGCATTATTTTAATGCACTCAATATCATCTATTTTCCTGGAAAAGAACTTTTTAAATTCTAGCAATAGTTTTTTACAGCACTTCTCAGTTTATCATCTAACTCTGCATTCTGAAGGAGTTTATTAATTTAAGTGCCTGAAACTTTCAGTGTAACCTGAAAGTTTTGGTTAATGCAGGTCATTGGAGACCAAGTCGCAAGCACTTCTCCTTCGTTTATGACCTTATGAGATACATACTTGAAACTCTTACTGGGATAACATTTCGTGAAAAGTGAAGAAGCCACTATTGTATTCCTCTTATAATAATACTCTTTCAGCACCTGGATATTCAATTAATCTGCATTGGAAATTATTGTCTTCTGTAAGAACTCTGGAAACGGTTATCTCAGTTCTTGGTGGTAATGTAGTTTCCATCTTTGCAGTTATGATGGACTGGTTTAATATCTGAATACCTTAAACAACGAACACTGAGAACACGCCTTCTGAACAAGAATGTCAGTTTTCTTAATTTTTTGAGGAAAACAATTCGAAAATAAATTCATCTTTTATATCAGCCACACACGCCATATATGATGGCATACGGCATCTCCAAATGTGATGTTAAGATTACTTTTCCAAGAATATTAATTTTATCACAGTTTGAATAGAAATGCGGAGAGGAATATCCATATAATTTTTTCCAGTTTGTGAGCCAAGTCTGTTCTAATGATGGTTAGAATGGCTCCAGTATCGATTAACATTTTGCAGTGGACTTAGTTGACATTCTCCATAACGGGAAGTCCGTTGTCGTCGCCACTTATGGAAGAAATAGGAAAACACTTTGAAATGGGGCTTCTAACTATCAGGACATCTCCGTCCCGCGAGATGACCGTATATTAGTTTTCCTATTGAGGTGGAAGATTATTTCCACCATCTCTAGGTATCGGGCAGTTTCCATTGACGCGCGTGTGTTCATCTGCATAACAAGTAAAACAATAAATTTTCATATTTCTGACTCTCCGATAACTCACAGATTTCCGTCACAAATCTTTACGAAATTAATCTGAATCAGTTGTCAGAGACTGCTCTGATTGAGTGCCGGACCTTAGGTGCAGTCTCTATCCTATATGCGTAAACTAAAGCACATCCGAAATCCTTGACATCGGCGAGTTTAAACGCTTTCTGGTGTCTCAATTGGGCATTCCGAAAATCGCATTCTCTAATGCTTTTTCAGAATTTTCTAAAGTTTTGCAGATGTGCAAAACTAACTTGCTACTAAAGTTACCTCATGCAGGCCGCAAATTTGGGAGACAATCCGATTAAGACGTCGTCTTATAGTATACAAATGAGGTCCCGTCGATGTCTTAGTATGACGTAGTTATCTGAAAATCTTAAGCCAATGAGAATTTGTATATGTTTCATTTCCTTTTCCGATTGTTTCTATTATTTGGATATTTCAATTGTTTAGCATTTATTTTTCACTTGTTTCAAGGATTCAATTTCTGCTAATAAAATGGATAGTAAATTAATACTTGTCGTTTGTACTGCAAACTATTTGCTAAACAAATATTTCCCCCAAACTAGGAATAATAACAAATTAGTATTGATAAACATCACATTTCTTTAGGGAAGAAAATGTGAATTGCAAAACAAATTTTTTTATTATTAGTCATTACAATGTAGGTAGACACTGAAAGAAAACATAAACAAGAACTAACGAAAAACTATATTTTAATTATGATGCGATAGTTAATCTTAATGTCATTTATTTGCTGTTGTCGTGTGCCAGCTAGACTGGCATTATGGGGTGCGCTGCTCCACTTTTCCCAGCTGAACCATATTTTCGTGTGGAAATGTCATTCATTTAATAACATTCAGTATAGAATATTAAACATTTTGTCACATCATATTTTTAGGTTATTCTGTAAATCTAATTAGATATATAAACAAATTTATTTTATACCTTGAAAATATAAGTGTACAAGTTACATTTGTAAGAGATAAATCCTCACTGTTGCTACTACTAGCTTTGTCTCGCGGAATGTTGCTGGATACTTTGAACCTGCTCGAAATCCAGAAATGTCTCGCGCCCCACCCATTTTCTGATAAAACTAATAGATCAATGACATCATTTGGTCTGATGTGATTCTCGTGAGACGCTCAGCATGTCTCGCGCGATTTACGAATTTGCGAACTGCCTTATCTTCCATTGCATTCATCTTCGCTTGAATGATCTTGGAGAATTCTTTGACAAGATCTTCTGTCCAGATTTTATCTTTTTTATCATCTTGGTTTCAATTTCCTCCCCTCCAGCTTTCACCTCGGCTAGCCACAACTTTTAGAGAATACTTTACATTTTATCCATATTTCGAGTGATATTCTGCATCAACTCTTCAACCGCACTTCTAACACCAGTTGTACGAGGCTTCTTGTTGATTGAGAGTTAATTTAATCGCTTAAATATAACATGACATTTATTTATAGCAAATTCAATAAGATACAGGAAATTCCAGCAGTAGAAATCGCAATTACACAGCTCCAATTCAGCTAATACAACAGGAAACAGCTTCCAAACAAAGCAGTTTAATACCTCAGACAGACATCCGCTTTTTTGCATTAGATTAGCATTCTAGACTGATCGTATTCATTAACTGCTTCTATGTCGGATGGCGGTATTTATATCTTATTTGGCGGGAAAATCGAAGAGCTTCGCCAAGGTTTCTAGGTTATCTTGCTTAATATTGGTTTTAAAGATTCGATGATGGATTTTTCCAGAAATATCTATTTTTTGGCTAATCACCAAGAATCTCGCCTAATCATTTGAAACGCCATTTCTAAATAGAATACATCTAAATTGCGCAATTTTTGCATAAAACCTGAATATTTAAGACAAATGCAAGTAATGCTTATAAATTTGCAACGTATGCATTAAAAAATTACAAATTTAAAACCAGTTGAGAAAAAAATTGCTTCAACATATTTTGAAACACATGAGGGTTAATGCATTTGAACTACATACCTGGTACTACCGGACATGTTACCCCACTATTTACAGAGCCATTTGACATACCTTTGGGACTTTCAAATCTTCAAAAATTTGCAAATCCAAGGATTCTTTTTTAAATCCATTTATTGAGTAAACATATTAAGAGAAATATAATTGTAATATTTTAGCATATTACTAAATATATAACAAAAGAAATTTGATAAAAATGTTCTTTATTGTGTATCTAGGTTACTCAATAAATACAGAACTTGCAAAAAGCCGAACAGGCTAATGTGTTAAACAATAGAAACAATAGTTCATAATACAGTGCTAATCTGAACAAATCAGGTGTTTGTCATAGAATCTCAAGCTGATCAAATCTAACCTACAACAGAGCTAGAATAGCTGTTATCTCATACAGATTCACATATTTAGTATTTCTTCACAAAACAAGAGACCTACATATTTGTTTTTCAGTCTTTTATATGTTTTCAATATAAATTAATTACAGAAATACAAATGCAATTTAAAATTATGGAATGTAAAAATAAAAACATTTAGTATTTCATAGAATCTTTAAGCAAAAAAATATATCAATTGAGGAACAAAACAATAATTTGAGAGTAATAAATATTAATTGTAGATTTTTTTAAATGAAATCAAACTTTATTTTTAATTCAAAAATGGAAAACATCAATTTTAAAATATTCTAAAATAATATTATTTAATGAAAAATTATTAAAGCAACCTTACAATCCATACAAGGAGCTTTTATTAGACATTATAAATGTACATAAACTTCAGCATTTACTGTTACTTGCAATTAGCTGTAACTTAACATTCAAGAACATATATTTGTTAATAACAACCTAAAAATATTGGAGAAGAGTTATAGAGATACAGGTCTTAGCAATAAAAAAAAAAGAAATACTCTTGCACTTTAAAATAATTAACATTCATAACAAGCAAACATTTAGTAAAAGGAAGAACACAGACATTCATTATTCAACTTAGTTAAAACTATCACGAGATTTAAATTAATGTTAACAACAATAATTCAAATTTTCCACAACATTTTAAAATATGTTTTTCAGATTTAAAGAATATAATTTGTAGAATTTATCAAACACAAATAAATAAAACAAACACCATCACAGGCAAATGCAGTAAATAACAATTACAACAAAAAATAATACTAACTCATATATTTTAAAAATTAAAATTGAATAACAGACAAAATATACTTATCACAAGCATAAAATAACATATAATATTTTTACAATGTATAACATAATATCCTCACATTTTCACAAAATAATTTAAAACCGTTCAATAAAATCAATCAGGTATGAATATTTGTTCGGATTATTTAAGACAACAGCAGGTGCAAAGAAAGAATCAGTCTCTTGAATTCTTTTAAAAAATAAGTCCTTAGAATTGAATATATTTTGTTTTTCTAAATATTGTTTCAATTTCAATACATCTGTATTGCTGCTAGTGACGTTAAGTTCATTTGTAAAGGTTTGATTCGTCTCTATACATTTATCTCTGCAGCATAAATTGCACTGCCACCCACTAGGGGCTGAATTGCTTCCGATAGACCAACTTTTCAGCAGCCAATTATTTTTTTCAAAACTTTTTTTTCCTTGTGCATCACAGCTATTTGAAAAAAGTTTGGGTATTTCAAAGTTGCACATGGAAGAAATGAATTGGAATGTACACCCCAAAGGTTTGAAAGGCACTAATTGCAACCCAGTATTGTTAGTGAACATTTCTCGCCAGAATTTAAATAGTAAAGGTCTGAGCTCAAAAGAAAATGGTTCTGAAAATCCATCATATAATTTTAAAAACAATAAGACATCCTTAGAGATAATTGAAGACACATGTGAGAACAATAATATGTCATCTGAACGGAAATCAGTCAATCTTTTCCAACCTATATCCCACATTTCCTTAAGCATTAATAAAATTTGTTGTCCATCCATCTGGCTTGAGACATTTCTTTTCAACTGAAATGGAATGATTTTACTTTGCCATTGAGCTAAGTGCCCATTTTTAAACATGCTGAGGATAGAAGGCTGTCTACTTGATCCTTCAACAGTTAGAAACAAGTCAACAATAGCAAAACCATTGATGATATTAATATCAAGAGCATCCTGATGACCATCAACAACAAATGAAGACACAATGCGGCGTGGTTTTTCTCTCCTTCTGATTTCAATGTTGGCATTTTTCCCTTCTTGAAGAAAATTAGATTTCCAAACAGCTGCTGGAATTCCACAATCCAATCCAAACCAATTATCTAAACAAATACATTTACTTCGTTTTTTAGATTCTATAAGATCAATGCCATATAGAAAACACCAAGTCTTACTTTTAATTTCAGAATAAAAAGGTGCCATGTCTTTGGCATTAAGCAATGGTATATGAAACAATGATACATTATAAATCGGAGCTGGTATAGGTTTTACTGTAGGAGGTTTAGACTGATAATATGAAATACTTGTACTGTTATAATAAAAAAACCACAGCATGACTACATTAATAATTATGAAGAAAATAAGAATTTTCTTTCCATGTTTCAATCTGAATGGAAAATATTTTAAATAGTTCTCTTCTTTTTCCTAAAATGAAAAATTTTCATTAGGATGTTTATTTTTGATACCAATAAAGAAAAAATATTAATCCATGATTCATTAAAATTATATAATTTCTTATGTACCAAATTCTTACACACATTAATACAAAATATTTAACAGATATTGCAGCAATTCTAAAATCACAATGTTTTTATGGTAGATCTCTTTATCTCATTGATAACACATGAAAATAACATTTTATAGTAAGACATATCATCAAATGTAATATAAAAGCTAATCAATTATAATTATCTATAAAAAATATTCATTACTATTTACAGATGAAAATAAATTACATTTACGTTATTTCATGTAACATTTGAAATTATATAAAAATACGAGTTACTTTTTTTATAATATTTAAAGAATTATAAACACACTAACAGTAAAAATTATTCCCATATCATATGGATATTCAATACTATGGATATGTGATTTTGAAATTTAGTTTCAAAACCACATGTCCATAGTGTCAAAATTTCTTAACACCTACAATCATTTCAAAAGTAACATTAAAATTGATTAAGAATATTAATAGAATACAAATTATGAGAAAACTACATAAAGTGATGAATATTATTTAGAATCAAAATTAAAAATAAAGAGAACTTTTTTTAAAAAAAAGTTTTAATTTCATATGAAAATAAAACTAAATTCAACAATTGTATAATGTTATAAAAATAAAAAAATACATAAACTGCATGCAAATATACATGCATGAGTAAATCTTTATAATTTTAGAAAATGCTGTTGCTAAGTTTGTCATTCAATAACAATTTTTTTCACATGAGGGCTAGACTAAAATCTATAGTTTAAAGTTGATTCTTATCCACTACAAACATCCAAGCTGGAAATGAGAATTGAACTCATGGATTGTTCAACTGAAAGGCAGAATATTAATCATTCGGATTTCAGGCTTGGTTGAGTAATTGCTAAAAACATTGTGGATGATATAAAATAAGTTGAAATCGATTTGTGTTCATCGTGAGATCAAAAGCATTATCCATATAGAAGGAAAATTAAAAGACTTTCTAATTTATTTAAAAATATTCACTAATATAATATTGGAAAAAAATTTTCAAATTTATCTAAATCTTAAGGTTCTTTTTACATTAAATAAAAATTCTTAGCCAAATTGGTGTGAGGATCTTGCACATACAATTGTTTAATTACTTATAATTTTAAAGTTGTTTTTAACTGAGACCAAAAATTGAAAGTGATTGGATCTCACAAATATTTTAACATATTTTTTTATTCACACATTTTCAATATTCTTACATATAATTATATTTTACAATCACTAATGATAAAAATTAGTCATATTTTTCTTGCCATAATGTAGAAAATATTCTTCGGTTATATATTTATTTTTTAATGTTGATCAGTTGCAAGCAGCATTTTCTGCATGGAAGCACAAAGAATTTATAATTATAACTATGTTACACATGGTTACAGTCAAGAAAATACCTAGGGGAGCAGAAAATATTTCTACCTCTTTGAAAACCTAAATGAAATCTTTTCATTTTTTCTTTTATTAGTCAAAATAAATTTCAAATAATAATTATTTTTAATTTTTATTAGAAATCTTTGGTTTAATGATAATTTAAATTACATATTTACAGCATTTGATTTTCAAAAAAAAAAAAAAAGTTTGATTCTAATATTTTACATAAAATAACCTTTAATTAATATTCTTATACTATCAATAGTTTACCAGAAATAGATATGTCAAGAAACTAAATAGCTAATTAAATTGCTTCTCTACAGTTAAAATACTGTATTCAATATAGAATAAGATTTATTCTTACTTTTAATTAGTGTAAGATAAAATTTTAAAATTTATTAAAATTATTCTTTGGAAAATAAGAAATCTATTTCTACATTTCATTAATCTAAAAGGCATTTTTTCTGAAGCATGTACACATAAAAATTTTCAATCCAACATCTTAAAATTTTCTACTCTAGAGTAGAAGATTTTTTATTAGATATACGAATATTTTTACATTGATTCTCTTCTAGTAAAGAATCAATATAAAATATATCTATAATCATTTGATTTACTAACAAATGGAATACTTGGACAACAAATGGATACACTTTACATTCTTCATAAGAGTATAACAGAGTTATAAAATACAATTTTTTTCAAACCTTTTCAAAATTAGAGAAACATTTTTATAATTTTTCTTATTTTTTAAAGAGAACAATTAACAATTTCTAAATTTTTTTTTTAAAAAAATTCAACAGCAAAATAACCTGTTTTTATAATACTTGCCAGCAAGAATTTATCAAACTCATGTTTAAGCAATTTTGCTTTGTAAACACACGTGATTTTTTTTCAATTATTTTCTGTATAATTTAAAAGCAGATGAATTACAATCATAGATTACTTAAGAAATCTAGAATTTTACATAAACACTATAAAATAATCACAATGGATCTGAAAATGTGGGTAAAAATTTTACTGAAGAATAAAATGACTTTTTTGTTTAGACTTGTGATATTGTTCCACATAAGGATATGTATATATATATATATATATATATATATATATATATATATATATATATATATATATATATATATAAAGATGTACATTTTTGTTTAGAACTATATGAGAAAATTGCATTCTTGATTGTTATTCTCTGCATATTTACAGAAATAACAGATTTAAAAGTATTAATTGTGTGACCTCATTTGTCTCACTAGCCCAACCTAAATCTAAAGTTATTTAAATAAGTAAATGAAGAAATAAAACAAATATGTCATCAAGTAACATAAAGACAATTCAAAATGATTATCAAATATTTTCTAATAAAACTAGAACATGTACCTGGAAAAATTAGATGTTATATTTAAAATAAAATCTGTGAAACAAGATAAGAGATTAAAAACTAACATCTAAATAAATGACCGTTTAAATTACAAATGCCAATTTTACATAATACAACAGAAAGATTAATCTTTTTTAAAACTGCTAATTAAAAGGTATACTATGTCATTATCTTGAGATATTGAATATTTAGAACATGGTTTATATAGATTCTCATAAAATAAATTATATGAATTTTCTGGAGTAATATTCCAAACATTGTTTCATTTAAATAAAACTATTTTTAGCACCATATTCCTCCTTTTATGTACATAACATATTTTTCAATGCTAAATTAATGTAAATATTTTTAATTAGACTTTAACTTGAATACTTGTTTGATATTCTAGTCTTCGTTTGAGCATAAATGTAATTCAATTGGGCCAACATTTTAAAGCAGATTCTGAACTGTTAGACATCCATGACCAATGTGAAAAAATGAACTATTGAAATAAGGATCAAGTTACAAATCACTTGGCTAATGATTATTTCAAAACTTTTGATTCAATAAGTTTGCAGGTACAACAGAAATAACTCCATTTAAATATTCACAATTTCTTCCATATAAATTATTTAAATGCTATATAAAACAAAAAAATTTAGGTTTTAAATTTATTACAGACTTTTTGTATTAATTTATGAAGCCCGGTGGCTTAGTGGCAGAACTTCATGCTCCCATGACACAGGTCCGATCCTCGTGCTGGGCAGGTTGACTCAGCCTTTCATCCCTTCAGTGGGTCGATTAATTGAGTACCAAGCATGCTTGGGAACTAAACACTGGGGGTCTTACGTTAGGCTGACCACCTAACTGGGACATATGCTTCGCATCCCATGGCCCTCGGTCATGAAAACAGTTTTGGGCACTGTAGGCCTTTTCCCACATGGGCTGTCATGCCATGGAGTTTAGTTTTGTATTAATTTGTTATGCACTTAAAAAGTTTACATAAGAACAAATAATTTTTTTATATTCAAATAAAATTATGCTATATTTGTTACTAACATGTTTCAATTTAAATGTTTTTTTTATTTGGAATGATTACTAAAAAGTTTTGAAGATTTCCCTTTTATTTATTTTCCAAGCTGATCACTTTATCAAATTATTCAATAGATTCTTCTATTTTCTCTCACTCACATGAAAAATATTTATAAGCAACCATAGGTTCAAATTACAATTAGTGGCATCAACAAAGGACATGTGCAATCATTTCTCCAGCAGAGCAGTCGCAAGTGGTGTGCATGAAAGAGGGAATCAAGAACAGATTCTGTTCTTAAGAAACTCACAAAACCTGAAAGATATTGAGAATAAGGGACTGAGAAAACTACACAAAATGTTCCACTTTATAGTTAAGCTCATCTAATGATGCTTGAATACAGAAAGATGTATATACAATTAATTATTTTAAGTATGACCAGGATTATTATATTAAATATGACCAGTACTTAATTCTTTTAAATGTGACCCATACGACTATTTTATGTTCTTGAAGATTTTACTTATTATACAAGGAAAAAAATATTGCTTAATGTACCAACGAAGTAAAAATTTTTTTCATTAAATTTTTTTTCGTAAAGTACAAAAATTTCCTTTCACATCTCGGCCAGGGGGTATCCTGTAACCTTAATAACAAAGTATTAATGCAAATGTAAGCATTAGCAAACTTAAATTTGAAGGCAAGAAAACATTATTTTATATTAAATATATAAAAAAAATCTTTCGAACCTTCAAGTTTATTTGGATTTAAAATAGTTTTTTAAAAAGCAATTATGAATATAAATTTTTATCTTATGGGCTTAAATTTATGTGCCATTGCAGACATTTTTTTAGATTCTCTTACCATGAACAAAATTTGTTTATACTTGAAGTATTTATAAGTACATATTCTTCAATAACAAATTTTTACTCTTTAATCCAGTCGGAATTTTAAGAGTATTCATGTTATAATAGAAAGTATCACATATAAAAAACTATGACTATTTTATGTTCTTGAAGATATTTCTTAATACACATGGAAAACAAAAATATCAGAAAAATATAGTATTCCAGACTTTTAATTGAATAAATCTGTGTAAATTTCTTTGCTCTTATCTCAACTGTTGCCAATTTTATGAGTCAACTAAAAATGATTTTCAAAAAATCTTTTTTTTTATCTGTTCAGGAAGTTTTTCCATTTAACACCTATTCGTGCTATCCAGTAATATTAATATCAGTGTTTGATCCTAAATGCAAGCAAACTTTTAGTTTCAAGATTAATATAAAAGGAAAAACTAACATTTAATAACATCCTTTATGAATGTCAGTTCAGCTGTCAACTACGTCATCATCAGTAGTTAAAATTACGAGCGGTTGGCTATGTGTGCAGTCTTCGGTCGGCAGAAGTTAGCAGTCGAAAAAATATTGCTTTACTATTTCATGTCTGCTAATCTTTAATGAGTATTTTACGTACTCTGAAGTGAAACGGCACTTAAAAAAATTATGATGGTTAAAATATATAATGAAATTGGATAGAATTTTGATAAGCTTAAGAACAAAATTCTGTTTTGTAATCAAAACATATTTTATTCGTTTTTTATATTGCTTTTCAAAAGAATTGTCAATCTAGAACCTTTTTATTATGTAATTAAATATATTTAATTTTAACAATTTATTAATTACATTAAATTAATTAAATTTCTTTTTAAATATGTCTTGCTGTACTTACATAAAATATTTCATAAAATTGACTTTTGTAATCATGACTTTAGAAAATAAACATTAACACTCATGGAAATTATGTGTATATTATTATTTTTGTGTCAACTTCTAGTCTTTCAAAAATTAACTTCGTTTAATAATTACTTGTATAAATTAGTTATTTTCTGCATATGTATAAAATTAATTACAATCGTGGGAGCAAATGTTCATACCAATGAGTTTGCTGTTCATATTCCTAATGGAGATAATTCAGCAGATGAAGTTGCAGCTAAATTTGGCTTCCTTAACAAAGGACAGGTAATATTTATTAGTTAATGTTTTTCTTTAAAACTCCATTTCCTTCAGTTTATTAATTTATTTTATAAAGTTTAAAATTTATGTTTGGCAAAGAAGTATTTCAGGGTGCCCCTTGGTGAACATTAGCTTTTTTTTTTCAAAGGTGTTTTCCTGAGTCTTTGAAGAAGCAAAATGAAACTTAGAATATTATGTTGTGACACACAATTTAAAAAATTATGCAAGTTTTACAAACAAATATTTTTATTACCTTATTCAGCTGCATTTAACCTGGTGCCAGATTAGGAAGACCAAGAGGCACCCTGAAGTATAAGCCACCCAATATTTTTACATCTTAACATGTATTATGTTAAAAATTGGAACATTTTGTACATGATTTGGCTGTTTTTAATGGAGCTGTTAATATTGAGTAATACTGAAAATTTTTTATATTTGTTTTATTATTGAATTCATTCAATCATTATGGTATATTTTTGTAATTTTGTGTACATAAAGGTGTTGCAATCTAAAGTAATTGTTATATTTTACTTTCTTTAGAAATAAATTAATTAAATCCAATTAATAAAAAACACGAATAAAAATCTGAGACATTAGGATTTTAAAAATATCACTTATTTTCACAAGAATTCAAATGAAAATACTGTTACATTGAAGTATGTTAAATTGTCCTGCAATAGCATAAATTACAGTTGTCAAAATAAAATGCTGCAGATTATCCGTAGTGTTCTTAATGTTTCTGATGCTATAAGAAATCCAGGTTGCCTTTTCTGACAGCCTGGATTAACATTTAATGAGAAATTTACCAAATTAAAAAATGTAACAGGGGTTCAGTGTAGAAGTGGATACCTTTTGGTTTGGTTAAATATTTGGCGATAAAATGTAAATTCTAATAACTGAACTCATTCAGAAGTTAGCTAATAATAAATTACCTTTTTCCAAACTAAAGAGTAAAAATTTCTGAAATATGTATTAATGACTTATAATGTAACTAAAATCATAAAAGAGTTTTTTATGAGCAAATTTAATGATATTTTAATTAAATAATGATTAAACTATGAATGTGAAATAAAAATGAATAAGTTGGATATTTTCTATTATGAGGAGTATGAATTAATGCACATTTATGTTCTAATAGAGAAAATTTATCAATGCAAAAAATATCTATGCGTAACTAAAATATGAAAATGCTCTTTAAATTTGTAACGTAATAAAATGCTTATTTATAATTTATATATATACCCTACCATGCATAAATTAGAAAATAATATTGAAAAGCTTATTCATGAAAAAAAATCTTTAAATATTAGTTGGGAATTTTGAAATCGATGAAAATGTTTCACATAAACTGCATAGTTCTTAGAAACTTCAGTTTTGGATTTTTGATCAAATAAGTAAATGAAGAATAACTTTTAATGTAAATTTATATGTAGATACATTTGCATTTTACCAAATTAGCGAGCAACCATATTTTAAGATATTCCTTAAGAATGAAAATTCTAATTTTTTAATAATATTTATTTTTATATATGAAATCTGTAGTTTTGTCATTGTTGCTTTTTATTTAATTTAAGGAATGTTTTTTGTTAAAGATCCTATAAAGCAATTTAGAGATAAATGTATGCATATCTGTACATTTGGTTCTAAAATGCCTGTAAGATTTCAAGTTAAAGAAACTTTTTGGATAAAATTATTGCCGAAATCTCTCCAAATAACTTATCAAGAAAGAACTGCAAACTTGATGGAAAACTTTTAGTTTAATTTTAAATTAGTTAAAAATTAAATTAAACTTCTAAGTTTAATTAAATTTTTTGTATTTATATATCCAAATTACAGAAATGTATAAACAAGATTATCAGCTTTTATGAATTTATCAGAATTCTTTCTGTGATTTCTGAAGATAAATTGACTCTAATTTAGAAGTCAGAATTTATGCACTAGATGAAATGATACAAGAAATAGATAATATATAATAATTCACATTATTTCTGGCTTTTTATATTAGAATTTGTAATTTTGAATGTAGTTAAGATTTTTAAATAATTTATCTAATGATTGTAATGAATTAATCTAATTTATTCTTAAATTAGCTTTAATTTTGTAAAAGTCTCTAACTGATGACTGAATAAAATAAATGTGTTAGATATTTGATATTGTTATTATATCATTGTGTTAAAATTCAAATTTATAAATTGCTAAGTATGAAGTCTTATGCTCAATTGCTTTTGATTTTCTTTAACTGTTTTCTATAAACTATATATTATAATTTTTATTAGTATTATGTTTGCTGTTTTTTTTTTTATTACCAATGAGTGAGGAAGATGCAGTATAAAATCTTATACTCTAAAAATGCAAAATTACAGCAATTTTATATAAATTGATCAAATATTGCCATTTCCTACTTACTTACATTTATCTTTTATTATTTTTCCTTTTAGATTGGAAATTTAAAAGGTTATTATTTATTTGAACATCATAGTATTCAGAAAAGGTCTTTGGAACCCAGTACATTTCATTCTGAATTGCTAAAAAATGATCCCTCCGTAAGTTGAGTGAAATTTTTAAATATAAACTTTTAGTTTTATATTAGTATTAATAATTGTGAATTTAATTGAGCTTTTAAAATAGTTTATTAGATAATTGTGATAAATTATATATAGGGCATAATTTGTTCTTAAACTAGTTATGATATTTTTACATTGGTTTAAATTTTTTAAATGATTGTGACTCTATGTATATTTGTTTATAAATTAGAGAATGTTTAGATAAAATTTTCTATGCAATTTCAATCTATATTAAAAGTGATAAGATTATTTATTCCACATACATTGTTATTACAGTACAGATATCCACACCTTCAACATCTAATTTCATTTTTGATTTTTTTCATATTAATAAAAGCTTGATATAAATATTGTATTTCTTTTATAATATTAGTTTTACTAAACTGTTTTATGAGTATGTTTGTAAAACTGCTTTCAGTTATTGCTAAAGTAATTTTTATAACTGATGTTTATTTAACGTCCTCAGCCCATTATTAAGAATTATATCATTGTGTACTTTTGAGTTTTTCAAGAAGTACTTACAATTATAATAATATTGAAAAATTATTTTATTCTTCAACTGTTTAAGTTTAAAATCTTTAAATGTGCTGGAATTTTATCATGAATTATGATTAGAATTGCCAGTTGCTTTAAATTTCCTATAAGATTAATATAGACTCAGTCTAACATAAGTTGCTGGCAGTTATTCAGAAGAGATTGAGTCCACTATGTAGAATGTTTTCATATTTTGTTTTTTGGTATTTTTGTATTATCCTAGCTGCCATATTGGAGAAAAAACTTATGTCACTTAATGATTCTATGTAAATTACAAATAAAGTTTTTATCTGTTTGTTACAATGAAGATATTAGTAAACTATTCTGCTTTTCCTACACATTTTGAAAAATTTATTAATAAGGTCATATTTTTATGGCTAAAATGGTTTAATACATAAATACCTCTTTTTTATGTTATATATATCACATTTTTATATTTTCTGTGATTTCAAAGAAATCTGAACAAACCTTGCTATTTTATATCATAAATTTTTTATCAGAAGTAAAATCAATTATTCCTAAATTTATTTTCATAATACAAAAGTGACATAAGAATAATAATATATACTGCTTAAATTTATTGAATTTATTAAAGTTTTTATGATTCCCAATAATGATTTCAGTGAAAAACTACAGAAAAGTGTAGATTTGGTGTGATTTCCAATTTTCATGGCAAACGCTGCTCAGTTATCTTGCCAACATAAATTACATCACCACAAGCAACACCCAGTTACCAAATACCAAATGTTCTCAAATTTAAACTGCAATTGCACGCCATTTTAATTTTCAAATATTTCATTATAATTACCTATTATAGAAATATTAAAATGCTAATAGTTAGAAACTAATTTTGTCAAAATTACATAATGAAAAACAAAAATAAACATAATATCATGCAGTCTATGTTGGGTAGTGACCAGGCAATAAAGCTAAGTCCAAAATGTAAATAAAGTACATTTCTTTGAAAATTTGAATTTTATTTAAGCAAGCAGTTGTACCCACAAAAAAAAAAAAAAAAAAAAAAAAAACAGTGTAATGCAACCTAGAACTGCATTCAACCAGGCAATAAAACTAAACCTGTAACATAAATAAAATATATTTTTATGAGAACTTAAATTTGAATTATCGGCAGCATGCTCACTTTATAAAAAAAAATCACTGTTGTGTGCAATCTATTCACAATTCAAAATGAGCAAAAAAATTAAATCTGAAATATAAAAAAACATTCTTATGAAAACTAGACTTTCAAAATTAATCAACATTATCATACTAAATAAATCTAAATACCAATATTTGTAATATTTATAAACAATATATATTTAATATGTAATATAAAATATTACATATAGCAGCAATATTAGTTAAACACATAAAATAAAATAACTTACTAATCATTACTTACTTGCAAAATCATCAGCACAGGTATGCCACAATGCTCTCAGAATCATTACATGGCTATACATATTCTGCAAGGAAAATAATAATTCAAAATAGTGCAAGCAATATGAAAATTAATTTTTTATAAACTTTCAAAATAAATTTTACTTAAGTAATTTAAAATAAAAAATTCACTGCAAACTAATATTCAAAAACTTAACTTTCAAAGAAATTTCAAAACATAAACATTAAATCATCCACTTCAAAAGCTTAGACTAATAAAATAATGACAAATTTCTAATCAAATGCTTCAAGGGTTACTAGCATTCAAAACTAATTTCTTGCATGTACACAATTGCATTATGTTATAAAATGAAAATTATGTCATACATGCATATTCTGACACTGTAAACCTGTTTGGTGCATTTTTTCGCTCACACTAAATTGTAGATTTAGCCATAATTTCAATATGATCACAATGATTGAAAAATAATTCACATTAATGATTTCTAGATATAATTCTAATCAAAATTTATTCTAAGTTAAATGTAATATAAAAATTCTCCATTTCAATAATATGAAAATACTCCTTACTTTATCAGTATCTATAATTTCGAAATCTTTATTAAACTATTTCATTATATTTAAATTAAAGTTCAATGAAATTTTATGTTGAATAAGCTAGATCTATGACATTTTATTCATTTATGCGGTGTATTCTTAACATTACATTTTTTGATGCTATTAAAGTGATAGAAAGTTTAAGATAATTTTGGACTACTTTTAACTGCTTAAAAAACTTATATTATTTTACAAGCATCTTATCAAATTGTATGCTGTATTTCTATATATGCTATATTTTTTACTATAGATATACTTTTATTTCAATATAACTATTCCAAAGCCAAATTATTATGAATTAATAATTATAATGAAAAAGACTTCAGTAATTTCTGAAGGAAAGGTCTTGTCAGACTAAACACTCTATTTGACAAAAAGGAGTTTAATAATTTAAAACCACACTGAAATCCTGCATTATCATAAATACTGTATTAAGTTAAATTGGAATTGATATTACAAGGCACAACACTTTTTGAAACTTTTTACCTATATTTTATGTATGACATTTCATTTACGAAAAATGGGTGTTGCTCTATGTTGCCAGTTCAAATCTTGTCATGTTGACATTTTTGGCGAAAACTCACAGAACTTGGATAAAAATAGTAACTGTAAAAGTATCACTTTGTAATACTTTATTACACCTGCTAATTACATTTGGTGACATTATCACCTGATCTGAGAAAATGAAAAAGTACCAAAAAATGCATAAAAGTTATAATTCAATAAATATCTGCAGTAAAAGATGAAAATAAATCATATTTCCTTACATACTTATATTATGTAACAGTGAATATGATGATAATAAAATATTACATTCATTTAAAAAAGAAAAATTACTTTTGCTATCAAAGAAAATTACACCACATAATATATTTTTAAGTCATCAAATTTGTATAAAAACTGTAATCTAAGTATTTCAAGTCTACTATGTTGTGACGTAAATTTTATTCCCTTATAATCTCTATAAGGGGATATGTTTTCAACAATTTTGGTGCTTGATATTGTTCATACCTATATTAATTAGCCAATACAAATTAATCAAGCACTTTTTTTATTTATTTTGCAAATCATAGCAATATATTATTTTTTAAGAACACGTAAGTTCTTCTTTAGTAGAAAACTCTCTTACTAGAAATTTACTTTATAAACATCTGTGTAACTGTTTCATTGTTTTGCCCAAAATTATTTACTTTTATATACATCAATTTTATTTAAAATGTAATTTAGCCAATTTATAATTTTCTTTCAGGAAATCAAATTTTAATAACATTTTCCATTTATTTTTAATTTCTGTTTTGAATAATTATTGCAGAAATTCTAAATTTTTGTTCTACAAGAATATTTAGTTAAATACAACAATTGTTCTACAAGAATAACTTAGTTAAAAATATTTTGTGTATTATTTGATTCCTGTATTCATTATTCAATAATGATGTGCTACAAACTATTTGTTCAAAAATAAATTGTTGTTTAATGCAGTAAAATCCTATTTTGTTCTATATTTGATTTTATTGTCAAACATTACATTCCTCTTTAACTAAATTCAATATGGGAAATTTTGCAACTTAACATTCTTTTGTCTTTTTTAATATTACAAGAATTCTTAACAAAATTTAAAAAAAAAAACATTTTTTGTCTTGAATTTTGAGAGAAATTTCCAAACATGATTCTAAAATAGATTTCAATTGGAATTCTAAAAGAAATTTTACATAAAATTTTAAAATAACTTGGTTAACTTTAAAAACAGAAATTTTTTTATTATATTCAAGGTTTACCCAAATTTTAATCATATTCCTTGTGCATCAAAATTTGTCATATTGTAAAGTCAGAATTTTGTTTCATATTAAAACTCATCATACAAAAAATTTACTCTAATGAAGAAATTGAGAGATTTGCCTCATTTGTCACATACATCACATAGTAAATTTATTTTAAAATGCTTTACTCAAATTACATTCTGATGTGCACTTGTTTATGTTTAGAAATATATACTTATTATATATAAACATGGATGTGTATATAATCAAAGATTTCCTCAGTTCATTCAGAAAAGATTTTTTTATTACAAGGCATATACATGTGTTAATATATCATCATATGTTATATTAAAAGGAAATTTTTCATAATATTAAAATGTAACTTTCTAATTTCTTTTGTATTTTATCATACTCCTTTAAATATGTTTGAGTTTAGTAGTAATTACTTTGATTGTAAAATGTATTGCTATGTTGCTATATTAATTTTTTTTTGTCTTATTTCTCATGCAAAATTTATGCCCTTAAAAAATCTTGGGATGTTATTAAAAGTATTATTCTAATATCAGAATATTTTTAGGAAAGGTATTTAAATGTGTAATTGTAATTATGAATAAAATTTATTGATACAGTAATATATAACTATATTGTAAAATTTATGAATATTAAAATAATAACAATTATTGTCTGCAGTAAGTTGCAATTGTTAATGCATATGTAATAAGCATTTTCAAATTTTATTTGAACAACAAATAGATAAATGGGATAACATAAATAATTAGTAAGTTTATACAGCTCGAATTTTATCAAAAAATTAATAAGTATACAACAGCAATAGAGTGCATTGACACAAAAAGTATAAGAAGAGTATTTTCCACAAGAGTATTGTCCACTGCTTGTATCTCTTGAATTTGCATCACACTGCAAATTTTGTTGCTCCTGGGTGTGCATCTTCTGCACCTGAACCAACTGGTTCAACAACAGCTGAATAACCACCTCATTGCTTTACATCTTACAGGCAGAAAGTCAACAGTTATGGATAATGTACCACAACACCACGAAAGACAACATATCAAATACTTATAAGACCCATCTATATCTAAAGCTGATTGTTAAATGATATGAATTTGCATGCAAGAAATTTGCATATATGTAATTTAAGCACTTCAACTGTACCTATACATTAAATATAGAACTTTAAATATTTAATTTTTAATGGGAGGAATTTTTTTCATTTTATAGTATATAGCATGGAAGAAGTTCCTTTATGTTAGTAAAGTATATTAACAAATATATATAAATTTGTTTATAAATGAATTTAAACTTATATAATATTAGTTATAGACTACACTACCACTAAGCCTTGGTAAGCTATAGTTCAAGAAATAGTTACTGGCTTATTAATTTTGTTTTTATGTTTATTTGTTCCTAGTTCACCCAGTAGAAAAGATATTAAAAAATAGTTGATATCTATTAAAACATTATGGTAGCTTATTACATAAAAAATTTACAGTTGAAATGCTAAAAAGTAAATGTTCCAGATTTAAAATTCATTTCAATAAAATATTAAAATAAAAATTTTGTAATTTATTTTTCTTCCTTATGCCTGGCTTCTGGGAATGAAATCTTTATATATTGAGGCACCGAGTGGCCATGCCATCATGACTCCAAAAGTCTTCATAATTTAGAAGCAGAAATCATTGATAATATAGTTCACAATTTAAAAATACTTTAAAAATGCTGTCTTAAAAGTTAAATCAAAAGTATAATCCTCTGAAGATTATAATATCTGAAAATTTTCTTATAATCATCTATTATAAGTTGTCTCCAACAAATGTTTCTTTACACCTTACCGCCCTTTTCCATGTGAAAATAAAACTTTTTTATTTATTATTATTTTGCATTAGATTAGATTTGCGTAAATCACTTTAATATTTAAAAATATAGTTTTTGTTTTTAAATTTTAGTATTTTATAAATATATGCAGTGATAGATATAATTTTTTTTATTTTGGCAAAATGCTTATTTGAATTATTTTATGTGTAAGATTGTTTTTTAATATGAAAAGTGTTACATTTTTTTCTTACTTAAACTTTTCACAGTCATGTATCAATTTCAATTGTGCAACAATGCAACTTTTAGTTTTGAATATAGCTTAGGAATGTACTTTACAAAACTTACTTTATGAAATAGGTGTGGATTATATAAAAATTTATATTTAATAATTTTTATCTGAATGTATATTTATTCAATTCCATGAATTTAATTTCAAAATGATTATAATATATACACAAACAACACACATAGATAGATGCATATATTTACATTTTTATGTATAAATATATTTACATACTAATTGTGAAATAGTTATGGATACCATTAAACCTGAATTTTCAGTATATTCTGCTCATTTCAGTATTTTAATTTTATACTCTTTCTTATATAAGTTAAATTATTTAAAAGTTTTTATTTTAATATTTGTACAAAATTACAATTAAATGAATAATAACAATGTAGTTTCTTATAGATGTATTTAAAAGTTATCATTTCTCTTCCAGGTATCGTGGTGTGAGCAACAACAAATAAAACGGAGAGTGAAAAGAAAAATACTAAAAAACACTTTTCCAAACTTCCACGATCCATTATATCCTGAACAGTGGTTTCTTGTGAGCATATATTGAATACATTGAATCTCTAATTAAAAATATATTTATTCTTCAATTATTATTGTGATCATTGTCACATTTCTTTAAACTGTTTAGTTAGCTTTTAAAAATTTCCTAGAAATTTGAGAAAAGTACATTTTTAGACAATTGAGTTTATGTAGCTTTTCTAGGTATTATTGTCTTAGAAAGCTTGCTCATAGTATGATTAATTTATTGTAAGTTACCTGAAATTTACTAAAATTTTGTTGAATAATGAATGTCTTGCATTATTTAAATAACATGACATTATAACATAATAGCATAAGATTCAGTTTTTAGAGATTGATTGGTCTTATTATGACATAGGTACAAATGAAAAGCAGTCATGATAAAGAAAAAGAGTCAAATATACACTGCTTAAAACATTTAAAAGATATTAATGCTTATATCCTTTATAATATAAAACATTAAAAAGGGTATAAGCAATTTTTTTGTACATAAATTGGAAGAAAAAATTCACAAATGCAAATTTTTCTTATTTTTAAAATTTTACAGGCTGTTTATTTTGAGTATGATATCAAAGACAACGCTTTAGCAGCAACCAATGAGATTTGATTTTCAGCTTAATGTAAGATAAAGTGGAAAAGATCAACATTCAGTACACGTTGCTTTGATGAGTGTATGTTTCAACAGAATCATTTTACCAAATCAAAACTTTGGAGAGTTGTTGGCCAACCAAACACAATCTGGAGTAGCAAAAACAAATTTCCAAAGTGTGATTTCTATGATCTGGTACCATCTTTTGGAGACTGTAAATGTTGGCCAAAGAAGAAGACATTCCACAAATCTTAATGATAGTTATTTAATGCTAATGTGGCTCGGAGACACTAAGATAAGAATGCCCCTCTTCAGTAACATCATTGCTTGACTACTGGTACCAGTTTCAACTCTGACTGTTTGAAATGCCTTCATGTTGTAAGGCTGTATGCTCACTGACCTGCAGGAATTGGACAACAGAGCATGTGAACTTGAAGAGAAAGGAATGGCTCAATATTCTATTCTGTGTTGAAGCCCGTTATTCTTTTCATCCAGATAATTGCCAAAGTTTATCTGGAAGGAATGTTAATAAACAATCCGCGATTCCTACAACAAATTGTCAAATTTGACAATGGGGAAGTGAAAAGTTATGCTGGCATCCATTGATGGGCCCTCTGATCTCCATATCATTCAAAATGAAGCTCAACCAGTTACCAATATATCCTTATACCTGTTTTAGTCCTTATGCCTCAACAATTTGATATATCTTCTTTTCAGTGAATGACAGCTGCAGACTACATTGTGCTAACTTTGTGGATGATTTCCTTTCTTAAAAAAGAATCATACAAATAGAATGGCCAACATGTTCTCCAAGCATGAACCCAATGAGTATGTTTGAGATGAGTTGCTGTACTTCTACTATCTCCACATATTCTCCAAGAAATAGAAAGAGTTATTCTGGAGAATGTGTAGGACAGAATACTCCAGCACATCCTTAATAGCCTCATTGAATCAATGCCTTGAAGGTATTCAACAGTACTGGTTGCCTGGAAAACCGTACCTCATACTAAAAATGACTTATTTTAAGAAAAATACCTTTTTTATGTTTTTTTCTTCATATAGACAAATTATATTTTTTTCCTTTTATGCCGAGATCCTAAATAACCCACTATATCTGCCAGTATATCAATCAACTGAACAATTTTCCTGGTCTAAAATTAGCCCACAACTTCAATATTCTTTAAATGTTTTGAGCAGTGTATTTATATTTCATTAGTGAACTATTGAATTTGATTTCTTCTATTTTGAGGATTTTCAAAAAGCCTTTCTGTTTCAATGTAGTTTTATCATTATATGTTGATTCTTTTTTCTAGTATAGAAAATTAAAATTTTTCTTTCATATAAAGGAAGCTCACATTTTATTAAATTTTCAAAATTTTATATATATTTGTTTATATAAATGTTAGGTTTTTGTTTTCTTACTCATAATAGCTTTAAAAAATAATTTTGATATTTACTCTAGGTTGTTAATTTATATTGGATTACAAAAGGTATCGGAAGCCTTATACTGCAATACTGATAAAAAGTTTCTCTAGGTGTTGAGAGAGTCTTGAGATAAAAAAAGTTCAGTTTTAAAGATGTTCCTCATTTTTGTAGACAAATTTGTCAGCCAATATACAGTTGTGATAAGACAGTCAGCTCAAAATGGTGCTTTGTTTGTTTGTCGCTCAATGGTCATTTTTTGCACACAAGGGCTAATTAGACCGGGACCTACGGTTTAAAGTGGATTCCAAACCACTACAAACATCCATGCCCAAGGTGGGATTCGAACCCACAAACTCAAAATGGTGCAGTTGTACCTTGTAGAACATAGTGTCCAATCACACCAACTAGTTCAAGGTATATTTCTGTAAATGAGATATGTTAAGCTCTTTCAAGTTTTACAAGAACTTTCTCCTTGGAAGTTTCATGCCTTCAAATTTTTTGTCCTTTGAGAAGTTTTATATTTCTCCGATTAGTATCTGACTCTACTTGATCAACAAAAAGATGCCTATTTTTGGAAGTTATCTGAATTTTCTTTTCTGCATAATCTTGTGAAGTTATTTCTGATAATCAACAAAGTACTAAGGCTTTTACTGTTGAATTCAATTGCTGAAGACAGTAAAACAAATTTTGCAATAATTTATATTTTGATCACAGACTATCAATGAAAGGACAACATTCTTTTTGATCTCTGTACTTTTTTTAGACAGTTAGGAAAACTTCTCACTGTTCACCATAAAAATCCTTTTAATTTGAACACTAATATTTTTATTACACTTTTTAATTTGTCACTATAAATAGGAAAATTGGGAGATAACACTAGCTCTTTATCTCCCAGGAGTTTTCTGCGCTAAGACTGGAATAAGTATGAATCCATTCATTATTAGGTTGATGGTGAGTGATTATGTTTCTTTTCGAAGGAAGACTTTTTTCAAGATATGAAGGATTGAAAAAAAATACTTGACTATAAATTTTGAAAAGGAGGAAAAAAGGAATTTTACTACAAAAACATCTAAAGAATTTGTCATTTTCTGCAATTTTGATTGAAAAATATATGTTGTGTTTTCAATTTCATATTAATGAGGCAAAACTCACACAAACCAAAAATTTTTGTTACACATCAATATTTCATTGAGTACCAAAGTTGCATATCATATTAATTTAACTCCATACAAAGCCATGTAGAAAAAACACTTAAAGAACTGAGTTCCAAAGCATTATTTTGGAGAATATTGAGGTTATATAGAACATTTGGAAGTACTGTTTAAAATTTTAACACCATAATCAAATGGTGAAAAATTTTAACACCATAAAAAAATCAGATGTATAGAAATTAAAAATGGTGATTAAAGTTTCTTGTGAAAACTTTTTACTGCAGGAAATATCTTAAAAGATTAAGTCCACTATTATTTTATGGGATGTTTGAATCCAAAATAAAACTTAGTTTTCACTTAGCATAATTAATTCATGAAGACATTTATTATTGTATTTCAAATTGAGTTGTGTCATTATTTAATGCTTAAAGTTAATTTTTTAATCATCACTAGAAAATTCAGTATCTGGTCCATTTTGATTAAATGGGCAGGGCAATATTCATAGTATTTTACAATTCTTAAAAATAGAGCCTGTTGCTTCAATTGACCTAGTCATTAGTTTATTGTAACACCTGTATAGTAGCAAATAATGCAAATGAGGTTATTAATTATGAAATAGGACTGGAACAACTATCTGAGGTTTTAAGACTTAAAGTTTTATGAAAAGTAGCATTTTGTAAATTTAAAAAAGGTTTGAAAAACATAGAAAAAAATAATAAATAAATAAAAATAAAAAGTGACCAGAAATGCAAACTTGACAGATCTTTTATTTTTTTCTTATTTATTTATTTTGCTATGTTGTTAAAAGCAAATTTTAAGTCTGCAAAAAATACAAATGCACTTTGTTTCTGTTGGAAACTCCTTAATTTGTTAATTTAGCCAACCAACTTCTTTCTTAGTATTATAGCTTTTTCTAATTTTGCTATCCAGTTTTTTAAGTATAAATTGTATAATTATAGTAAGAGGTATCTTTTGAGAAGTTTTTTGCCTTAGATTTTTGTAAAAAGTGTAAAATATTATGTTTCTTAGACTTTCAAAGCTGCCTGCTTGTAGGAACTTGACTTTATAGAGCAATTGTAACCAAAATGTCAAATTTAGGTGTTTCTATGGATTACAATGTCTAAAATCCTGACAACATAAACAGAATGAGACTAATGAATGAGAATGAGAATGAATGAGAATAAAACAGAATGAGAATAGCATGAAAAAACAAACTATTAGATGGAAGGAGAGAAAAAGGGATCGACTGTTACTGAAGCATATTGTAATGTCTCAAAAGAAAACAATTTCTGCCAACGTGACTTAAGATCTTAATCAGTTCTGTAGCCAGGGCTTGGCATTAAAATTCTCCAATTTCAATAATTATAGTTGATTTATAGCAGAGCAACAAAGTCCAAGCTATTTTACATTATGCCTTCTCATACAATTTAGATTAGTTTATTTTTTTTGTGTATGGATTATAAGCAGAAATTAATGTGAAAATTTTCTATAAATCTTGATCTTTTATAGATGTAATTCATCAGCCTTAAGGGATCTTTTTACAAAAGTAATGATCATAGAGGCTATTTATCTTGAACATGCTTAAGAGTGGGACTGATATGTTGAAGAATAGACTAGCCAAGAAGGGTCAGAAGCATTACAACTCTCAAACATTCCAATAATGTCTTGTTTCACTTAATGAATATTGGCCTTTAAATCAGTAAATTTGTGCAGTATAAGACCACCATTTTATAAAATAATCTTGAGGCTGACACTTGCTCCTAGAAGCCTCTTGCAATTTCTTGGAACTGTTGATTAAAGTATTCTGCTGAAGCTTTATGAAGTAGACTGCAGAAAATAACTGAAGGCCTTAACATTTATCATTAGTATCCAGTATGTACAATGAGGAATCTTTTTACACTACTCTATATAAAACATGGGAATTGCTTTGTTGTGAGAAAACTGTGAAATAACCAGAAATTTTTTTCAGCAATTTACATTCCATTGGTAATAGCACAAAAAATGGGAATTTATCCAATTACCTTTTGCATGTTTCTTAATCACAATTTTTCCTTGTCATTTATTTATAGAGTTTAATTTTTATTAAGTGATTATATAAGTAATTTTTATTATTTTTATAAAAAAATATATGTATTTTTTATCTAAAAAAGTGCTGTTAAATTAATTTAACTAAAACTTGTTTTGTTATAATGTGGAATATTTTGCATGTAATTGTAAATTTGGATTATAAAAATGTGTGTATTATTAAAACTAATTTTTTTTCTTGAAACTATCTATAAAAATGCTGCAAATATATTTTTTTAAATCTTTTTTTCATGTTCCAATATTATTTTGATTTTGTTTTACTTGTGTAATTGATTTAAAAATATTACAAGACAAAGTTATTTATATATATAAATATTTTTAGCATGGTGGTGGATTTGGAAGCAATGACATGAATGTCATCCCAGCTTGGAAAGAAGGATACACTGGTAAAGGGATAGTTGTTAGTATATTAGATGATGGAATTCAAAGTAATCATCCTGATTTAGCTCAAAACTATGTAAGAAGTTAATTTTAATTCATTTAACTTTTTATTATTTAAAAGCTAAATGCTGGAAATAAAAAAGAAATAGTTCAATTATTCAAAGAATATTAGTTTGTAAGCATCAAAAATATTTGTAAAATAAGCTTTCCTGAATTTTAAACTTTGATACCATTATGTTTATCATATGGCTTACACCTATCTCAGTAATTTATTAAATAATTTCAGTAATTGATATTTACCTAAGAACATTCCAATCCTGTGTTTATAATATATATATATATATATATATATATATATATATATATATATATATATATATATATATATATATATATATATATAATCTGCTTTTAATTCATGACATTCTGAAGTACTTAATTTGAAAGTTGTTATCAGCCAAATCACTTGCACTGTTCATTTTGAGACAATGTTTTAAGTTTGCACTTGTATTATATTATTTGTATATATTTATTTTGAATAGTAATTTCCCTCTATTTTACTTTATTTTAAAATCATTTCTATATTCAAACATTCTTTAACTATTAAGCTGCCAATTTAAAAGTGTAGACAGAAACAAATGCTGAAAAATATATCTGCATTTCTTTGACACCATAATGGTGGTCAACCTAATTCTCTAAATCCTTATACTTGACTATTAAATTTGCTACATAGACTTGATACACAGACTACTTTAAAATTTTCATTGTAAATTTTAACATACATTGCAGAAAAATAAAATATAAAACAATAATATAATAGTTGGTTATCATATTATATTTTACAAAACCTAGGCTTTGAACGAAAACTGAATCAAAAATTGGAACTGAATTAAAAAATGTTTGCTTTTGTTCAATATATCCTCAGTCATTTTGAAACTAACTTTATCAGTATTTTCTAACCTAATGTCAATTATATAATTATTATTACATATACATCACTTCTGCATTTCTTGCTTTTGATGTTCTATTATTTTTCTCTTTCAATATTGCCTGAAATTACTTGTACAAGGCAGATTTGAGTTTGTTGAATAAATTAGAAGTACATGTTTTTATGTGAAAGAATCATTCTGAATGATGTTAGTGTAGATTATTTAGATAGACAAAATAGCCCAGCTCAGCAGTAAGAGTACAGTGCAGACATTTCTAAGAAAGAAAGGTCATGCATAATATGTGTCTGTACAATTTGGTAGGGAGATGTAAAAAGGCTGTGTTAACAGTCAGAATTAATTCATGAAGAGTAAGCACAATGATCAGCTAGAAGTTATTAGTCAAGTAAAGACAGAATAAATTTTTAAAAAAATCATATTTAACTTTCAATTGGCTCTTTATTCTTTTGTTTGTGCCCCAAATGCAGTCATTCCAATAAAAATTTTTACACATAATATGTTAAAATCTTTGTTGGAATGCAGAGATTTTATCACATTTAGTGAAAAGTTATTAAGTTTATTATTTTACAGGTTGTAAATGGTTGAAATTAAAAGTTTAATACCCACAATCCCTAACAGAAGCAACTTGGAAACTGTGAAGGAAAGAATGAAAAAATTTTTGCAGAATTTGGACCCATTGCAAAATAAAGTTTCAAAATTTGAAAAATTTCTTTGTACACATTTTATATAATCAGTTGTCTAACAAGGAACATTTTTAATAAAGTGATAGTTTAGTAGTAGCAGTTTATTTGGACAACATTATAAAACCTTGTTATCCATGCCACAAAATGTAAAGGCTGTGCAACTTTTATAGAACATTTGGAAGAAATTACAATGTTTGGAAAAATCCATTTCAAGAAAACAAAATTCTTTATTGAAAGGTATGAAAATTAAGATGAGATTTAGATATCTTGAAAAAGTAAAGAATTAGCAATAAAACACAAATATACTATTTCTATTGAGATTGACATTAAATTCGTTTTAATTGATTTTGACAATGAACAAAGACTCAATATAAAACATAATATAAGATTTCTGGGAAGAGAATAAAATTACCTATTTGCACTTAATTGCTGCTATATGGATTTTGACAGATACAAAAGTTAGCCTTAAAAAGGTGTTTTTAGATTTGAAATTTATTCTCTAATACAACAGAACCAATCTCAGTGAAACTACATTAGAAAATATATTAATTAGATGGAATTTTTATATTTTAAGAAAAAGGCATATTTTCTTATAATTTTTGCAAAGCCAATATAATTATTGTACTTTAAGTGACAAGAGTACTCATAATTAAGATTATTATGAACCTAGTTACCAAATGGAATTTTAATAATGGATAACAATGCCATATTCACTGTTCTCTGGTCATCATTCTTATCATACCTGCTAGTTAATTGTATCAGTTCACATCATGTACCAATAATAAAAGAATAAAATCGATTTAATTTTGTTAGTATTAGGTTTTTTGTTTTTGATAGAATCATGTTTTTAATACAAATAAAAATATACTTAAAATAGAATTATTCTTTTGAAACTGAAACAAAATCTATTACTTTCAGAAAACCAAAAACCAAAATTGAATTGTTATATTTTAGTTGAATTGGAATGAAAAAAAAAAAAATTAGTGAAAATCCCTGAACCAAAGAAATGTTACTGTGCTTATTTGTTTAAAAGTTAAATATTTTTGCAGTGTAACAATTTTATTTATTTAGAATTTAACCACACTTAAAAGAATATAAATATTCTGCCATGTTTTACAAAGAAAAATTGGTGAAAATATCATAACTATAGTCAAATTCTAAAGTTTAGATACTAATGTTATAGCAAGAAAAGGGATATAATCTTTTCATCTTGATACATATTATGTAAATAATACAGATTACTAAATAGATTAGGATTTAGATTATTCAGGACTTGTTAAATTTGTTGGCCATATTAAATTTTCTTAAATTTAATATTACTTTTCATATTTAATCAAAATATCCTTGAATAGTCTACCTCCACTTGTTTAGCCATTTCTAAAAGCAAATATAATTTCAAAGTTCACACTCAAATTAGTTACAGCTTGCTGCAGTGATGAAAAGGAAATTTGAATTTATATTTTCCCCGTGTTTCAAGTCGCAACAGAGAAAGGTTAAATTTTTTTATTCTGCTTTCGGCAAAACTTGTGTTTTGTTGGTCTTTCATAAAATCCTAGATTTTGGTTGCTAAGTAGCTGTTTTTATATTTAGATTATAATAGTGACTGGAGACAGGTACAGTCAACACTAATGATGAGAATTTCTGTTCTTGTTAGAAGATGAGTTAGGCCAAATAGCTTTGCTAGGCATATGGCTTGTTTTGTATTAGATATTCATCTTTTATAAATACTTATCATCTGTTTGATTGTGGATTAATCTCCAGTGTAGTAAAATTTTCTAGTTATTTTTCATCACTCATATTTAATTGTTAAATCTCTAAAATGAACTTTTTACATGTCTACAATATTTTAAGAATTTATCCTGCTGTACTTTGGGCTTCTCTGCAAATGTTGGAGTGTAGAAACATGAAATAACCAATAACATTATTTTTATTCATGTGGTGAGATTTGAAGGTTACTCAAGAGGCGCAACTTAATGTAGTAATTTTTATCAAAAGAAAATATGCATTTTTTCATTCAGATTAATAATTTTTTGTGATATTTGTAATATTGTATGAGTATTATACATATCAGCTTCTTTTAGTAAGTAAATTCATATTTGAGTAAAAAAGCTAATTTTTATGAGTGCTTTGTAGTTTACATTTATCATTGTTTTCATTTTTCTTATGTCATTTAAAAGATTGAAAACAAGATTATACAATTTTATACATGACTTTACCTTCTACAAATGAACTTTATGATACATTTATGAAATGTTTTTATGCAGTTTTAAATTCAGTTCTATTAGTTTAAATGGTCATTATTTTTAAACATAGCAGTGGTTTCATATGTACTCCAGATTTTTCAGCATATACAATTTGTATATTTATTATTATTATATATCGTTCAAATATATTTTGATTTCTATGTGATATTTATATAATCATTAAACAGAAAATGTGAATCAGGTTTTTATGCACTCTTTGATATTTTGTAAACACAGTAATTTTTTGATACAAATTGTCATGTTTTTCATTTCTTCATAATATGTTACAAATAAAAACTATAAAAGTATCTGCAAATATATTCTTAAAACTTGATTTTTTTATGATAAGTAAAGTATTTAACATTACAAAATAGGATTTAAAAAGTATGTCAAATGAATGCTTTAAATGTCTTGAAAATAATATTTTTTTATTCCAAGGGTATATGAAATTATTTAGATTGTAATGTGTCTAGTTAATAAAAATAATTCTCCAAAAATTTGATTAATTTACATTTGTAAAAAATAATGTAAGTTAATAAAAAAATTATGCAACTATTTCTACATAACCTAAATATTGAAAACTTGATAGAATATTGAAATATTTTGATTAATATTCCAATTAAAATGTCGAAAAAAATTAAATATACAGGGTGTTTCTCAGTGAATATAGGAGTTCTAACACTTTCTGGTACATATTGCATCAACTTAAAACCATAAGTAATACATACTATAAAAGAGCAACTCTAATATTTTGGTTCATTAGTATACATACATGCCAGTATCTCTGTGCATGTACTTGTAACAAAAATAACAGTTAATGAACAGAAAGCTTTTTGTGTTCTGCAGTTTTCAGAGACTGAATCTCTAGTTACTGTGCAACATGCATTCAGTATAAAGTTCAGATCTCATCTTCTAAGTGAATTATCACTTAGAAGTTGACATCCATAGATCGTATCATTTTGAAAATACCAGCTTTTTATCCGAAGGGAAGAGTACGGGACAATCGAGTACTTCTGAAAAAGTGTTAAGTGAATGAAAGTCTTTCACATTTAATTCTATGAAATCATTTTGGAAGGCTAGTGATTAATTAGCAGTTCCTAATACAGTTGTTTGGTGTATTTTATGAAAACGCTTACAACTACACCCTTATCCTCTGCAGTTATTTCAGGCTCCAAGGACTACAGACCATGGTTTATGAGGCAACTTTGCTCTAGAAATGTTGCATGAAGAGTTTCTGGTTTATACTGCTTTTGATCAGGAATTAATATTTTATATCTGTAGAAATGTAAGCACTTGTAATGCGGGCATATGAGGATCAGAAAATTCTCATGAAGTAATACAGTTAGAACAAGACTCACTTAAAGTAAGTGATTATTGCATCATATCTAAGCAAAAAAGTTATGAGCCTTTTCAGTTTGGAGAAGCAGCTGTAACAGGCGCTTTCTATCTTGATGCTTTGCAACTATGATTGCTTCCCAGTGGCTAGAAGACAAACAAAATAACTTCATTTGGCTGTAAAATGGTGCACTATCTCACTGGACAATTTGTATGCAATTAGTTGAATATCACTATACTCAATTGCTGGATTGGCTGCAAAGAGCCCAATTACAACTTTTGCATGGCCTTTACATCACACTCAATCTCATGCCATGTGATTTCTACCTATGAGGATTGGGTTCTATATAGAATTGGGGGTGTGAACTTTTTACTACCAGCTGACCTATCCAACCTAAGAAACAGGACTGAGATGCTGTTGCAACAATTACAGCACAAATACTAAACAATGTTTGCTAAAGACTGGGCTATCAACTTGAGGCATGTCATTTGATGAAAGATGATTACATTTAATATTTGTAAGTTTGTACATATAACTATTTATTTCATGCATTAATTATGATTTTAAGTTTTATGTAATAAATACTATAAAGCATTAAAATCCCAATATTTATTTATAAATCCTGTATTACTGCTGTACAAGTTAATACTTATTAATATATTAAATAAAAAATATTATTTTCAAAGGATAAAGATGCTAGTTGGGATATTAACGGTGCAGATGATGATCCTAATCCCCAAGATGATGATGATAATAAGTAAGTCATGATTAATTTCCAATTTTAAATTTGTTGTATTGTTATGTTTATTTGTCTCATAGGAAAGCCAAAATTAATGGTACTTTGTTTTTTGTAAACTACTTAACTTTTTATTTTTCTTCAGAAATATATTTATTTAACACAGTGTTTGTTTTCATATGAAATAAACAAATTAAATGTTTTATTATATTTTAAACAATCACGAAAATCCTTGTGACATCCTAAGATATTGCTTAGACATTTATTTGGACTTTGTCTCTTAGATATCTATACAATATTAGAATATCACTGCTACATCCTCTAGTTATCCAAAATATAGCAGCAAAGTGATGTCTTGTGGGTATCTGTATATTGGGAAATCTGAAGGACATATCTTGAATATTTTAGATACCTATTTTATGTTTCATAAATATCCAAAAGATAATTACGAAGATTACAAAAGATTCTGATATTCATGAAGTACCCATATCTAATAAAATACAGTCTCTAAGAGGTATAAATTCCAATCTAATTGGATATTCCTTAGATATATTTTAATATTTTAATTTTTAGTTTATTAAAATTAAAAATGTAGCAGATTACTAAAAACTGCAAAATGTTTCTAACGAAATTTTTGTCATTAATTAAAATACCTTTCTCCATAATTATCACGAGTTACATACAATATTCTAAAACATTGTATTGCATTTGTGAAAAGATATTTTTGTAGATTACAAAAAGACTCATTTATTAATTTAATTATTAAATACTTTATTTAAAATAAAAATAATAGTAAATATTTCCTTTTTGTACTACTCTTTTCTGATAAATATTAACTTTTATATTTTCTGATAAGTATATATTTTTATACACAGTAGGACAGTAGCACTTAGTTTAAGGAAATATTTAAAATTTATGGGTGCAAACAATTAGTTAACTTTTGAAATTATTAAAATCTTACTTTTTTTTTTACCAAACTTTAAAAAATTTTAAGTTATTAAAAATAAAACATAAAGCATCAAAATTAATTTCTGCTTGAATATTTATGATGGACTTTAATTTGCAGATAAAGGTTGTATTTTTCTGTTTTCTTAAGGATTAAAGGTGGAAGTATTTTCTTAAAAAATAATTTTTTTATACATTTGTAAAATTTTAACTAAAGAATTTTGAGATGATTTCCCCATTTGTTATTATAATTATTAATTGAGTATTTTTCAGTTGAAGATCTAAAGTTTTCTAGTAATAAAACTAATATTGATTCTCCTTATCATGATTTTATTAATATCTAATTTCTATATTATAATTTAAATAGTATTTTTATTACTGTAATAAATTAATGTTTCCATTTCACCATTTATAAAAACATTTACACTTGGGATTTAGTTCAATCATTGTGTATATAAGTTAAGAAATATATGTACACGCTATCAAAAAATAAATAAAAAACATAAAATGTGTTTTATCACTGATTTTTTAGTGATCAAAGATTTATTTAGTGCAGATGATAAAAATTATTTTATATTTCAAACTTAATTTACAGTGGATGTATGTATATACTTTGTACAGTTTATTTCTGAGTTTTTATTAAATTTTGTAACACTAAAGACAAATATTGAAAATGTTACAGCTTTTAAAATAAAAATTTAAATACAAAATTAAAAAAAATATTGAATAATTATTTAAAAAGTTTTAAAAATTCAAAAATACTTTTTTTATCTGGAATTTTAAAAAAAATACACAAATTTACATGTATGCGAAAAAAGTATTAAAATATAATGTATTTATATTCTATTTTCCCAGTAAAATGGCTAAATTTGCATATTTGTTTTCCTAATTAATTTAAAACTAATGCAAATTTTTGAATACAATTTTTATGATAATAAAATAAAAAATTTAAATTGTATTTAATGTATTTTAATCTTGCAATTGATTAGTTCATATATTTTTCTTTATATGCAGCCAATTTGTCATTAAAAAATCTTATAATATTTATCTTAATATATAATAAGGATGGAGAAGATTTTCTTACAATAATATTTAATTTAAAATTATTTCCTTTGATTTGATCCATAGAATTAATTAGAACAACTGATGTAAGATTATGAAATACTAAATCTTAGAATAAGCACACTTTATTGATTTAATGTAGAATTGTTTTAATACTTGACTAAAAGAGTGATAAAAATCTATTTTGACAGTAACAACCATGTATCATGAAAGAATCAATGAGTAAGCAATTCTTAGAATACAGTATTTACTAAGAAAAATTATATTGATTTAAGTATTTTGAAGCAAAGTAACTGCTAAGATGTGTCTTTCACTTCAGATCAGATTAAAAAAATATGTATCCATTTCTCTAATACCATGTCATTTGCTAAATCAGGAAAGAAAAAATTAATTAATAAAAATTATAACATGATTAAAAATTATAAACAACTATATTTTATCATGTATATCTTTAATAATAACAAAAAAATGCACTAGATCGTACAGCGTAACAGAGTGGTATGAGGCAATGCATTCATATGAAGGCTTTCACAAAACAATTGTTGCAAAGTTAATAGTATTGCTTATCATTACAGTGTTAAATTATTTTAAACTTTTCTCATATGTGGCAATAATTTCATAAAAAGTATATAGTAGTAAATAAGCATCAAAATGAATCCAAATCTTGTAGAATTTTATATGCATTTTTTTACTGGATAATTTTCACAATCTCATCTTCTTAAAAACAACTTTGAGAATATATATTTACATAGCTCCAATAATTAGCTAAATTAAATTTAGATGATAACTAAAGAAGGATCTTTAACTACCATATTTGAAGCAACAAAACCCAGAAATATGAGCATATGAACAGCACTGAACTATAGAACATTTTCTTAATGTAACAAAACATGATACTTGTGTAAAATCCAAAGGGGGAAAATGACACCAAACAGCATAACTTTTTTCCAACAATAGAAAACTATACACCAACTATACCTTTTATAAAGCATTCATTTTTCTTTAAATGAGAGTTCAGTTCTACAAGTTATTTCTAAGCTTTCACATTATAAATTGATAAACTTTTGGGGCCTACCTACTACAGAACCAAATACAAATATTTTAGCTGCCAGTATGTTATTACATTTAACTTAACCATTTAAATAACTTTTTTGTATTTAAAAATAATACATGTGTAATTATTTTTAGCAGATAAACTGGCACATTTTTTATATTGTATGTTAAAAATTCTTATTTTAATTTTTTACCTTTTTGTTTTTGTACCATTTAATATGCACTGAGGAGCAAAATGAAATGATTTAATGTCAACTCTGTGGAATTTGCACCAACCTTCCAGATCAACAGTATTTTACACAAATACCTAAAATATTTATGAATAGGTAGAATTTGATAACAAGCATAGCTTTACAATTTTGAAAACAGTTACAGAGAATATTAATAGCAATAATTTCAGTCCTAATGTTTTGATAACAAGTCTTTAAAATAATTTCTTTTAACATTTCATGCAAATAATTCACTTCATTTTGAGAAAGACAGTTTTTTTATGGATTGCAATAAAATATCTTCAAGCAAGTATATTGATATTGTTCACAAGTTTGTATGTAAATGCAATATAAAACATTTTGAATTGAGAGTTAAGATATTGATTTTAAAATTTATGTGTTCTGAGAATGATTAAATTTGTTTTCTAATGCTAGTGTAATTATTAAATTTTGGATGTACTCCTTAATTTATTATTAAATTATCTATCTACTAAAATATTTACAAATATTTTTTTGTTATGAGAATGTAAAATATTTGAAACAGTTAAATTTATAAATTCCCTTCAAATTTACATGTAATATAAAAAAAAACATAATTGAAAAAATGCAAAGTACTTTATAATGGTAAATGATTATACACAGTATAAAGCAATAAAATGTACTTTTCTGTTAAAGATTTTTTTAATTAAGAACTTAATTCAGTATTTTAACTTAAAAACTTTTTTTTAAGGAGCAGTACCTACCCAATAGATACAGATTTTTACCATATTTTTCAATTTATATTTTGTTCTTAATAACAAATTATATAACTGTTTATTTTAACAGTAATTATAATATTTAAAACAGAATAAAGTTAAGTGTACAAATATCAGAAAACTTGGGGAAGAATGATATTCCCAAAAAAATTAATAAGTTCTTTCCTTTTGTTTGTGATTGGCATCCAAATACCGATTAAAGTTTGCCAATTTATTTTAATTACAAATCATTTAAATTTTAGTACTGTGGTTTTCAAATTCACATTCTCTTTGTTTATATAGGTATAGCTCTATGAATCTACTGTTGATATGCAATGCTTGATATCCTACAAATATTTAAAGTTGATAAGGCTAATAATATCTAGATTTCTGTTGTTTATAAGATACCTCACAAAATATGGATGTCTAATTTGCAAGAGTTTCAGATATCTGATATATCTCTGCAATATCCAAACTTGTGGACATCTAAATGTTTTAACTTGTGGGTATCTAAATTTTTGATGTCCATGGAGAACTGAATTTTAGATGTCTTGTGAATGTGATGTAAATTTAATAGATATCTGGTTAGGACTTGGATTTAATCTGTATCTCAGGTATTTATGTTGTGTTGGAAATGTGTGTTATAAGTGGTTACTGTGTAATTGGTGGTTATATAATTACTGTTCATTATTCATATTTTTAGCAAAAAATAAATAATCATTGTTTATCATTTATAATAAGTTATTAAAAAGTATCAAAACTGTTAAAATTGAAAAAAAAAAAACCCAGAACTTGTTATTTTTATTAAGTATTTCATTTTAAGCTTAGCATAGCAGAACTTTGTATTAAATATATATTTTTTTAGCTAATTTTTATGACTTCTGAAATAAAGAAACTAAATAGAGGAAAAATTTTGTTGGAATTTTTTCAAAATGATATTAAAGAGAAATAAATAAAATATATAAACTCACATATTCTTGAGAAAGTGATTATTTACATTTACTTCTAAGTTTAATTATTTAGAGATATCAGTTTATTAAGAAGGTTAAAGTTACAAGTTTGCCAGATTTTTTACATTTTCACCCATTAGACTTACTTTATCTCTTACAAACACATCAGAAGCTAAACAAATCTTCATAAAGCTATGTTTTTTTATTGTATTCCTAATAATAGGTTGAAGATTTTATAAACTAATTTGTGAATTTAATAGATAATCAGTAATTTATAACAGTTACCAAAATCAGTGATGATTATAGAGAATCGCTTGATTGATAATATTTATTGCAATATGTAAATCAGAACATATTAAGTTTATACAAAACTATTAGAAATTCTTTTTGATTTCCATCTTTAAAGATTTAGGTCAGATTGTTTTTGAATATTAATTTGAATTATATGATTTGCCTTTATTAAAAAAACTTACATTTAGAATTTTTTAATATTTTTTTATTTCTAAACTAACATGTATTTATGTATGTGTTTTTATTTATATATAAGTGTGTGTGAATGAGATGAGTGAGTGAGTGAGCGAAAGAGAGAGAGAGAGCTTTTAGATGATAAGGAAAAGCAGAACATTCCTTATAATAATAAAAAGATGAATTCAAAATGGCATATTTTTTCTTTTCTTTTTGTTAGTTTGTTATTTTGATCTTTCATTTCTAGAAGATGAAGATGATTAGTATCATTTTTTAGACGATGAAATTGTTCTTTTTTTTTTTCATCTGATTATATTTTACTCTTTCTTTTATCTTCAGGCATGGAACTAGATGTGCCGGTGAAGTAGCTGCAGTAGCTAACAATGAGTTTTGTGGTGTTGGTATTGCATATAATTCCAGTATTGGTGGTATGAATTTAATTGCCAGTATTTTAAAATCCTGTTTCAAATTTAAAATTTAATATTTTCAAATTATTTTGTAAATATATTAATCCATTTTTTCTATTTATTTGTTTTTTAATAACTCTGAATATGTAATTTAGTACAGCAAGTAATTTATAATTAAAAATATTTTCTTTAATTTCATATTAAAATGGAATTTTATAGAAGTAAATACTGTTGACTATTAATTTTAAAGTTAAAAATCTTCAATATTAAATACTACTAGAAAATTGTTCTTTTTATAGTTTTGTATTTTTTGCTAACTGCATGGTAATTATTAATTTAAAAATATTTTTTAATAAATAATGTAACGCTCATTCAATACTGGAAAATATTTAAAGCTTTTTCTTTAAAAGCTGATTTATTTAAAGTTTTTTATTCTCTTAACTAAAAAAGTTATGCAAAAAATTTATGTTATTTATTTAGGTGTGAGAATGCTGGATGGGCCAGTCACTGATACAATTGAAGCTACTGCTTTAAGCCTCAATCCTAATCATATTGATATTTATAGTGCTTCATGGGGACCAGAAGATGATGGGAAAACTGTAGATGGTCCTGGGAAATTGGCAATAATAGCCTTTCAGGATGGAATACAAAAGGTAGATATTTGTTCCTGTTATGGTTTACCATTTTATTTATTTTGTACATAAAATAATGGCTGATAACTTTTAATTTTAAAATTTCAACTGATATGATTCATTCAATCGATTTAACAAACATTTAAAACAAAAGCATAAGTTTATGATTTTAATGTATTTTTTTCAGTATGTTTATAAAAGTGCATTGTTAAGTATAGTTTCATTATGTCAAAAGTTGAAATTATGTTACAAATTAATTTTTCTGTATTATAAATCATGTTTACTTTTTATATTTTTACTGAGAAATATTTCAGTATTCCAAAAGCATGAAAATTAACATTTGCATTAATTTTGTTCATTTTCAAATTATGAAAATTTTTAAATTGAGAAATTTATGTTTCTTTTCAAAAATGTGTTTTATTGCATATTACTTTTTATAAAACATTTGTCATATTTTGAATTATGGAAGTCTAATTTTAAAAAAATGCAAAAAAGTGAAATTTTTTTAATAAATGGCACATTGCTAATTTTTTTCAATTTGTTTAATGAGAGAAAAAATTTTTTTTTACAATCATTGCATTTAGCAATATTTTATGTACAATTAAACTGCTGTTTGTGGAGAAATTTAATTTTATGAAACAGGTGACAGAAAAAAGTAATTTGCATTATGCAAATGTTTTAAAATATAAATTGTTTCATTGTTAATTTGAATTATTTGTTTCATAAAAATATGTAACACAATCGATTTTTCCAAAATATTTTTAATAAATTTGGTTTTAAGAGTGTATAATTCTTTTTTATATACATTTAATATTGAAATAATGTATCATTATAACATTCAATTCATTATATAATTGAGAATGTACTTATTTCTATTTGAATTAACTATCAAACCCAATCAACACATCTGTTATTGTTGTGGGAATTTGGTTTTACAGTTTGGATTCTCATAGAGCTAAAACAAATTTTTTTGAAATAGAAGATAAGAAGCAATACAAAATTGATATTACTGATCAGGAAATGTACTTTTTATAATACAAGCACTGGTTGGAAATGTGCCTTGTTCAATACAAACACAATATATTTCTATATAGCAAGTGTGGTTATTGAACCTGTGACTAAAAAAAACTTTAAATTCACTTCTGTTTGACACAGGTTTTCAAACGTAACTGACTCGTATGCTTGGCGTTTTCTTTTTAAAGAGCCAAAAAATGTTCTAGTGATTCCTAGGAATGGGAAGATCTAAACTCCATAAGACCTCAAATATTTCCAAAACTATCAACAATTTTGTGACTTTGGTGACAAAAATTATTTGCTGAAAATTATCAATGAACCAATGTCTCTAATTTGGGCAGATATTATAGGAACTAAATATTGAGCTAACTTGATTCCCATAGCCTAGATACTTTTATACATTAAGTTAGTGACAGAGCAAAATATTTAACTTTCATTTACAGACTTATATCAATACATGAAATGTTAGTTAAAAATAAAATTAACTTTTTCATGAATAAGGCTTCATAATGAATGAACATGTAATTAGTGTATTGACTGATATGGCGTGTGCAGTTTTTATAAACTGATATTATATAATTTAGTATTCCTTTAGAGTTTGGACCCATTATTTTTGCAAGAAAGAAAAAACAAGAATAGTTGAAGATAATTTATTGTTTATTACTTGATCATTTAATTTCTAGATACTTATACCTCAAAGATTGAACAATTAAATTTAAAGTTCTTGAATGTTTTTTCTAACTTATGTTCATAATATGATTATAAAAAGTTAGATAAAAATTTTCATAAAGGATTATATGTAATACATTGTTGAAAGGGTTTTTAAACTTATTCATTGAAGTGAAATTATTAATAAGTTTTATTTCTTGATATGAGGAAACTTTCTGTTACTGTTGTAATTTTACAAGATGAGAAGTAAAATATGATTATTTAATAAATACCACAAAGAGCACTTTCATTTGACATAATTTGAATTCTAATTTATCTTCATTTTCTATAAATAACAGGGCAATGAAAAGAGATTGTGCTTTTGAATGAAGAGCAAATTAACAGTGTATTGTTGTAAAATTAAATGTTTTCCTAGTGAACTGTATGATTAATTTATCAATTAATTGAACTTTAAAATCTATTATATTATACAAATAATATAATAAATTTACAACATCACTATTAAATATTTGGAAAAATTTTTGTAAATTTTTGGGTTATCAGAAGTCATTGACATGCTTATAATATAAGTATCAATTATTCATTTTTTAAATTTTCACATTTGTTTTATCATGAGCATCATTTAGTTGATGACTTCCAAAAGTTCCCTTTTTCTTCCATTCTAATTTTGTAGTAAATTGATGATGAGACATTTATTCATTATTTCACTATTTTATTGCTGCAAAAGAGTTAAATATGCATGAAGCTTGTAGGAAGATGTATAAAATTTATTTCTGCGTAAAACAAATTTGTAAAATTCTACATGAAGGACTTCGATTTCTACAGTGCTACTTTATCAAAAAGTTCTGTAAGAATTGACTTAAAGAATTGTTTTATAATAAAGGAAAATTGTTACTGGTATAAAAAGAAAGCATAATCGTATAGCTGATTTTATTATTAAATTAAATATTTAACACTCTTACAGAACACAAAAAATATAATTAAAACATTTAAACCAAATAAAAAATAATGCAAAAACAAATATCTCTGGGATATTTCATCCTCATAATCCAGCCTTACTCTGCTCATGCTGTGTTTTTAATATTGGCCGATAAGGCAGCTGTTTCCATATCTGTTAAAAAATTATGCAAACATTGAACATCCATTATTGAACCATTCCTAATCATTTAAAGCAGCTGAAATTCAAAAGTTATATATAACTTTTGCTTAAATCAAAATAAGCTTATTTGATGATGTCATTAATTAAAGGATCCGTTATTTAAGTGACTATATATATAAATAGTGGAGATGTGAAATAGATTGATTGCAACAATTTACTCTACAAAAACCTTGATTATATCAGTTGGAAAAACTGGAAAGCAAAAGAATTTGCAGAAATATAGGATTTTAAAAGTGTCCGGTATTTTTTTAATTACCCAGGAATTAAGTGCAGAAGTATTGGCAACTATTGGTCATTCAGAAGGAGTCCAAACATCTAGAATTACTCACTTCCTTAATTGTAAAGGAATTGTAGTCCTTTGCAACAACAAAATATCACTCTTAATTTTAATTGCATGCAAAAATAGTATTGGAATGTTTTGCTATATTCATCATTCTAATTTGATCTTGAAGCATCAGATTTTTATTTATATGGTATGATTTTTTTGCATAGTTTAATATCTCATTGCATATTAAACCTTAAAATAGCTTTTTGTTCAGTTTTTTTATATTAACAAAATGTCATTCTTATCAGACAAATAAAATAAATTTATAAATCTCAATAAATGGCAAAATTATTCCAAACTAAAGAGGCATGTAAATCAATAATTGCTCTTTATTTAAATGGATGTAATTTCTGAAACGTAACACTATATTTTAATTACTTTTTTAAAGAATATGTTTTTTGAATGTCAGTTGTAACATTTAATACATAACGCATTATTTCAATTATTTTTTATTTTAAGAATAATTTTTTTTTGCATAATCAAATGTGTATTCATTACCTAATAATTATTTATTCTTTTTAGGGGCGTTCTGGTTTAGGTTCAATATTTGTGTGGGCGTCAGGTAATGGTGGTAGATATAACGATAATTGCAATTGTGATGGTTATACTAATTCTATATATACAATATCTGTTAGTAGTGCAACTCAAAGTGGTATGATGCCATGGTATTTAGAACAGTGTTCATCTACACTGGCTACTACATATAGCAGCGGTGCCACTAATATAGACCAAAATATTGTAAGTAAATTATTGCAATTTTTATTTTTCACCTCTTTTTATTTTATGTAAATAATTAAGTTGTACCAACTACTTGTGAGGAAACTGCTTATGTAAGTATATATATATATATATATGTATATATATATATATATATATATATATATATATATATATATATATATATATATATATATATATATATATACATATATATATATATATATATATATATATATATATATATATATATATATATATACACATATATATATACATACATATATATATATATATATATATATATATATATATATATATATATATATATATATATATATATATATATATATACACATATATATATACATATATATATATATACATATATATATACATATATATATATATGACTTTACTAATAATTGATTTTAATTTATGGAACAAAGTTCACATGTTGTGACTTATATTTTTAGTTTCATTTCTTTGAAATATAATTGTTCTTAGTCAGGAAGCTATCTCAAAATTATTTTTTGTTGTATTTTCTTATGCTTTTATATTTGATTGTTTTTGAAATATTTCTTCCAAAGCTATAACTGAAAGTCATTTTGTCATGTAAATCAAAATTTATTGTTATACGATTTTAATGTTTCACAGTTTCTGGTGGAATTATAAGGCATTAGTTTTGATAGGTAGTATTTAATAATGAATGAGGATTATCTGGAAATTTTAATAATACCTAAATGTGATAGCACTTCAGGATATTTCTGTATCTTTTAAAATATCTTTTTTTATGTCTTCAAAATATTAATGGGGGCAAATAGCATGGTTAGGACTTTGTAAACTATTATTTAGCATCTATATTAACTAATTTTAATTTTCTTTGTTTTAATTTGTATTTTTCACATTTGAATATCACTTTCTTGTATAATCGTTAAAATTTTTTTGAAAATGTTGATGTGTTTTAAGTTTATGTTAATTATCTTTGTATTAATGTAATTGTAATAAATTTAATAATCTGGGTGATTATCTTTTCCTAGGTTACTGTTGATGTGAACTATAAATATTTTACTCAATTGCGAAATGGATTTAAACCTGATCCCTCTGATTTATGTACAAGGAGTCACACTGGGACTTCTGCATCAGCACCCATTGCAGCAGCTATTTGCGCTTTAGCTTTAGAAGCTAAGTAAGTAGTGGACGTTTTATTAGCAACGAAATTGCCAAGTTTGTTGTTATAAAGTAAAAATAATAAAAAGGATTTATTTGAATATTAGATTGCCGTATAATTTCCTTATAAACATTAGCAAATTTTTTTAATTTATCTATTGCTGTTGGTTAAATTAACAAGTATGAGAAATATTTTAAATTATGACATTTTTTTATTTTTATTTACTGTAAAATAATTAAATAATCACTTTTAGTTACTGAAATTTTCGATAATCGTTTGTAAAAATGCTTTATTATTTAGATTTAATTTTTGAATTGAATGTTACTGATTTAAAAAAAAAATAATGTATTATAAATTAAATTATTTGAAATTTTTAGCTTTTATTTATACTCAAATATATTTAGATAAAAATAGTGGAAGTTAAAAATGACTTTTTTTTAAATGATGCTTAAATTTTAAACTAATTTAAATGAATATTTTAGTATTCTTTGATATTGAAAAATAATCATAATTAGAATAGCTTGTGTATTTCAGTTGACCACGTTTTATTTTTAGTTGAAAAACATTGATCATTTTAATATTAAGTTTTAGAAAAGGTTAAATTAGCATTTTTAGGTTAAATTTTTTAAAAATGTTTTGAATTATCGATTTTAGTCGAATATGCCCTATTTTGTTCTATAACTTGTTGCCATTTTAAAAGTAGTTTCATGCTTCTTTTATAGAAGTCTTAATCCCTACTGGCAAAAAACTTTAATAATCAATTTTTACTAATCTTCTTTGATATCAATTTCTTATCACTTAAGAAATTTTATAATGCAAACATTTCAGCATGCTTTAAACATGATATGATCATTTTCTCAAAATGTTTTTGTATTATAGCCAATCTCATCCCCAGCCATCATCCTTTTTAGAAATAAGTTGATTTTATTTTGTTTGGCTAAAGTTTTGGAGGTGAAAATTTGATCCATCATTTTCTGTTAAATGGTATGCCACCCCAACAGGGGGCTTCCTTTTGAATCTGTCTCTGTGCAAATGGTTTAAAACTGTTTTGTGGTGGATCTTTAGCTGCTGGGTTATGCTGTAATTGCTAATATGCCAATCAATGTTGATAATATCTGTGGTATTATCAACATTTTTTAATACAAGCCTACTTGTGTGAAGTGTATATCTTTAACATAGAAAATAACTGAACCAAATTGCCGAAGTCAAAATTACATGTAATTGGTTTTTACAATAACCAAAAACCATTCACAATTTCAACTGCCTGGCATGTAATTTCACTTATCAAAGAAAAACTGTAAAACTCATCAAATTTTCTCATTTTTAATTTTTATTTTTAATATATCCTGTAACATTTTATAGTTCAAAATATCACTTTTCCAATGAATATAAATTTAAATAGTTTGATCAATACTTTATGAGATGGTGATCACTATAGCCATCTTTAAGTTATTTGATTATTAATGAATGAACTAAAAATTTTATTTCATTGTAATGTTAATGACAAAATTAAACAATAATTTCTAAAGGACAACACATTTTTTTTACAAATTTAATAATAAGAAAACAGAACAACTAGGGGCTTCTCACTTCTATGAAATATACCAACTGGGGAGACCTCCATTCAAAACATCTGATAGCTAAAAATTAGGCAACCTCTTAAAAAAGGCAAACAAGAGCCCAAACTTGTTTTGTTGATCATTACTGTATGGTATCATTAATATATTAATCATTAGTATAGTAAACCATTTTTATATATATTAGTTGCATATAGTATCTACAATATATTAAAATTCCAACTAAAAATTTCAGATTTAAATAAAAATTTTCTTATAAAGTCTAAAAATTATTGTCATAGTGAACAAAATAAGGTATAAAAGTCTCTTGATTAGTTATTGTTGGATTTTGCTTATGTTTTCATCTTCTGTATTTAATGCTTACTAAATTCTTATTGTTGCTTACAATAAATTATATTCAGACACAGTATTTTGTAATTTTTAAGCATGTTTATGGATTTTTTCCTTAAGCAAAAGGAATGGCTGTAGAAGACAAAAATAAAAGTAAAATTTCTCTCTGTAAATTAAATCATTGTTAAGTGAAAATATGGTGTTTGTTTACCTAGAACAAAATAATAAATCTCCATCATTATATGCATTAAGGTTAGGAAAAGTGCTTCAAATATTTTCATTATCCAATCTGTATTGAAACTCTTATAAAGCTATAGGTATATAGTCTATAAATTTATTTTATGATTTTTTCTTCAGATTTTGACTAAATTAGAAACTTAAGTCAATGTTTTGTGTTAAAATATATAAAGAATTAATCACATTTTTAAAAAATTTAGTATTGTTTTCAAAATAAGAAGTGATTTTGTTTCATATTGACTCAATTTGTGAAAGTTGTTTCTATTAATGAGTGTTTTAATTTTATTTAAAGCAAGATTTCAGCATTAGTTTAAATTAACTATTCAAACAGTAATATATAACTTGGATTATTAAAGCTCTAAAAAACTGTGCAAAGTTGACTAAGAACTTTGCAGAGTTATTGTAATTATTATAATTTAAATTGTGATGTTAGAAAGTATAGGTGCTCTAATTTGTCCTTTTCTTGTCACCTTATTACTTTAAATTCTTCCCCAACTGAAATATATTAATTTGATTTTTCCCTAACTGAAATATATTCAAAGTTATCCACATTATCTTAAATGACTGTTTGCTGCAGTGGAGAGAGCACTGGTGAATTGTATAATTTCCTGAATAAATTCTTGATTACGCTTTTTTATGAGAATATACTTCTTACCAGCATATTTTTGCAAATTAAAATCACACATTCCAACATCAAAATATCAGAAATTTAAAATTTAATTGAAATATTAAGACATAATTAAAAACATTTCTTTAAATTTATAGTTTTAAGTGTTTTTTCAATATTTTTTTATTTCTTAGTCCACAACTAACTTGGAGAGATATGCAATACATTATCGTACTTACCTCAAGATATAATCCTTTATCACGAGAAAATGGTTGGATAACCAATGGAATCGGTAGGAAAGGTAAGGTTATCACTTTTTAAATTGCTACTTTATAAAAGGTATTAAATGTATTAATGTACTTGGACAGTTAAAATATTAACTGTTAAATATTGATCAAATCAGGTAGTTAAAATTAACATTTTTTTATATAGAGAGAGAGAGCTTTACTTATGAAATATGCTATAATCTTGATTTGCCAGATATTTGATAGAATAAATGAACCATAGCTTTGTTAAGTAAATTTTAAAAAAGGCACACTATGTTTCTAAAAAATTTTTCTATATTGATTAAAATATTTTTTGATTACAAATAAGATACAAGAACATCTTGTTTTTTTTTATTTCAGAATATTTCTTTATAAAAATAAACTTCATAAATCAAAAAATATTTATTTAATAATTGTTTAAATGCTTATATAACATTTCATATAATTAAACAGAAAAGTTTTTTTTCCAGCACATTGTTATATCTTCATTTCGTTTGTGTTTTTAAATTTGGTAAAACTTTCAATTTTGAGCATCGCACACTTCTTAAATTATCAGTGTTATATATCTGACAATCAACAATTTTTGATCAATAATTTTTAAAGATCTATTACTTGCTTATATTTCTTGTTGCTTATATATTTTTGATGACAAGAACCTTTTTCTATGTTATTTTGTTTTCTAATTTTTAAAGTAAAACTTAAAAAAAAATGTAAATTAAAGTAAAATGTTCAGGTTCTCTGGAAACTCCTGCAATTTGAAAACTTTTTAGGGTCCTTGAAACTCTTCGAATTTTTACTTACCTAAATGCATTTATTTTTGATAGAAAATATCATAATTTTTTGTTTTAATATTTAAAAATTTTCAGTGAAATTTTCAAAAACCAAATTGAGTATTGACTTTTAACGTTACCCCAAAAATATCGGCACAATCAATATTAGATTGTATTAATTATTGTTTGATTTATGTGTGTGAATTGAAGAGTAAACCAATAAGATCGTCATACAGCACAATTAGTTGGCAATTTTAATTGATTATTTTTTTGTTTCTATTTTTATATTGTATAAAATTCACTGAATAATTATATTTAAATATAAATTTTTTGAGTAATAATTACTTTCTATATTTACACTGGTGAAAATTGTGTATGATTTCTGTGAAAAGGAAATGATTTTGTTTATTTATCAATGAAATAAAGGCTGAAATAAATTGTTTAATATTCTGTTGTGGAAAATGTCTTTTCAATGACCAGTGGACTCTAGAAAACCCATGCGAAGATTGACTTGACAAAGATTGACGTGATTTAAAAAAAAAAAAAAAAAGAATTTTGAAATTTTGTAAAACAGCTTAAATTATTACAACTGACTGTAAGATTTAAAGATTGTGGGGATGGGAAATTTGTTCTTACTGAAGATAGAATAGATATTTTTCTTTTTTAATTTACCTTCAAATAGACAAAATTATTGTCACACACTTATAGAAAGTAGTTAATTTACTTTTACTACTATCTCATAGTCAAGAATCTGTTGAACATGGGTTTTCTATGAACAAAAAGTTGATGATAGGAAATTTAAATAATTAATCAATTGTGTGCTAAGTGGATCATTGATGATCATGTCTGAAACATAGGAGGTGTTATCAATATAATAATTAGTGAAGACTTATTTAGTTTTGCTGCTGGTGCCAGGCAAAAGTATAAATTACATTTAGATAAATTAAAACAGTAAAAAAAGTACTTCATGAAAAAATGATAAACTGAATATTAATCTAAAGTGTTTGGAAGATGAGGTACATGGACTTGAAAAATCTACAGTAGGAATTGCTGAGGAAGCTGAAAAAACTAGTAAATTAACATAAATTGCAAAATCAGACACATGTTGCTATGGTGCTTCAATGAAGCAACAATTATTACTCAGCATTAATAATGAATCAAAAATGAAAACTTTAGAGATGGAAAATAGTTACTTTTTAAAAGCAATATTCTGTATATATAAGTAACCAAGAAATGTGGAAATTTATTGAATGATTAAGGAAATATAGAGATGTCTAGAATATAGATATGAAATTATATAGTTTTAAAAAAGTTTGAAAATAAACAGAAAAAAGCTTAAAATTGTATAAAGAAAAATTTTAGAGTTAAATAATAATAAAGAAAAAAAATCACCCTGGAAACATAAGAGTATATTTATTAAAAAAATAAACTGTTATACACATCTTGAAGATTAAATTGGTTAACATTAGATTTCTATCTATCAATAAATTGATAGACAGAAATCTAATGAAATTCTTAAAAACTTTTAAATTACTCATTTTTTATACAATATTTAATTCAGTAATATAAGAATATTGATTATTTATATATAAGAATTTCTGTTATAACTGTGAATTCATTTGAAGGCTTTTAATGTAAAAATTAACTATAATTCTAACTTAAATAAAAATAGGTTCGCATTAATTTTAGCAATATAATATTTCTATTATTTGCAAATATAATTGAAAAAAATTCTACATATTCATAATTATATGCATATTTAGTTAAGAACAATTTTTAAAATAAAACAAAAGAATTGCATAACATGAATGTAGAGATACCTCTTGGAAGTTTTTTATTTGATTCCTGGAAATCTGCATGAACTTTATTAGAAATAAAAATTAAATCATCAGGTAGTAAGAAAAGGAGTATGGGAAATGCAGAAAAAGGCTCACTTGTAAAAAGCTGAACAAGCTCATTGTTGCATGGCTGCATAATGGGGGGAGGGTAAATTTTTTTTTTTTTTACTTTTAAGATTTCTCTTTCTAAAATTAATTACATTGATTTCTTGCTATAAATAAAATGCGTGTTTGCAATTTTGCTTTTTTTTAATAAATGATCAATAAAAATGTATGATTTATAAAAATATGTCACATCCATTTGGCTAGAAACTGAAGGATCTCTTGATTGTCAGGAAATTTCTTTATGTTTAATAAAGTAAGTAAAGATTTGTGCTAAAAATATTTAAAAAAATAACATACTTAGACACATGTACCTGACAAATAGAAATATTAGGTTTGTTTCAAGTTTGTTAAAATTACTTCATGGTACAGAAATAAAATAGAATTAGTTAAAATTATGTGTCAAGTAGTTGGATGCTGCTACTTTCCAAATGACAGATCTGTTGCCATTTTTCTACTTGCTATTGCCCAAAACACTTATATCATATAAAAATATTGCCAAGTTCTCTTTGCTAACTGTGCAATATTTGAGAGGACATCACCCATTTGAGTCATTGCCCTGTACTTTGGACACTTGTGGGAGAGATATTGGAGAGCATGGCACAAAATGGATGATTTATAAATTTACTGTAGTTTCGGCTTTTTTTTTCTGAGTTATGTTACTTTTGTTCTAGTTTTAATGTTTGTAATTCTGACAACAGTTATCTTCTAATCTGCCCTTAAAAATAATAGGAATTTTCTAAATTATTCACAGTTTATTATTATCATATTTCAAGTAATCGAAAAAATTAGAACACTTTTTTAGTAATTAATTGGTATAATACAATAAAAACCTATAAAAAAGAGCACTGTCTCATATAGTTCAAATAAATGACATATCAAGACTTTTTCTGTATAAGTGATTTAGAAAAGTCTATTATCTACCAAAAAGTGACAATTACAGGGATACCTGTAAATTGTCTGTAAATGTATTGTATGAAATTAGAAAAGTTAAAATTTCACCTTATACAATTAAAGTAGAATTTTGATGAAGATACAGAATTTTTAATGTCCTCATTATGAGCAAATTCGTATGTAGATCACTATGTCTGAAAAATATTGACCAGGCTTTCACAAGGGGAGAAGGGTAACAAGAGGTAAAATATGATGGACTAATTGAAATTTATTTCTCCTAATAAACACTTATATTTCATGGTAAATCGACAAGATGTAAGCTCAACATTATATAATGAAGACATCCATTTGTATTTACAAAGAAGTTTTAAGGGATTAAATCACTCATAATATTATGCTTCAATAACAGAACAATAATTCATTTTTGCTGAAATCTTTAATAAATATACTTATATAATGGAATTCCTCTATAATAACAAAAATCATCCATAAGCCGAATTTATGTGTTAATATATTTCTTTCACTTGCCGAAGTGATAAACACACTTTTAATTAAAAGAATATTGCGGTAATAGCAATAATATGATCTTATACTTAACAAATGTTGTCAGATAGAAAGTGCACATGCAGTAATGCAATCTGCATTATATTTTTGAAATAAGATTTTTAAGAAACAATATACATTTTTGTAATATTTCCCAATTTCTTATTTTATGGAATTATTCGATTTGCCAAGTGTAACATCCATATGGTATTTTATTGTATATTGTATTCGTCTATTCTTTAAACAATACAAGAAAAACCTTAATAACACTTTTCATAAAATCAGTAGCAACATAAAAGATTCAAATGTGAAAATTAATGATCCATTGTTAAATGTTTACCTACAATTATTTTTGAGATTTAGAATGATAATAATGTTGTTGTGATCCATTTTAATCAGACAGATATATTAACTGGGAAAGAACAAGTAAGAGAATACAGAAAAACCACTAAAAAATTTTAAGCAAAAAAAGAATTTGAAAGTTTTTTAATTTTCTTCTGAAAATATTGATGAACAGGGAAACTACAAGTATCAGATGTTGACAGAGCAAGATGTGATCCACAAAATCTATTAGTGATTATATTAGACATTTAAAAAAGAGGCATTTAACTTTTAAAAATAAAACAAAGAAAAGTTTCCTAGCGTTTTACCAGAAATCAGTTTACAATTAGTATTTATTGTGCTTATTTTCCATTTTAAGTAGCATCACTTGGAGATTGTGTTAGAAAATCGTCTTTCTGAATGATATTAATGATCTGTTTGCAAGGCAAAGTGCAGTGCTGATAAGTGCAATTGTTAATCTAAATTTTATATTTTATGCAGGAATTTTAATTAACAAGGCTTTATTTGACTTTAGTTAATTTTTCATTAAATTGGCTTTATTTTACTTTTAGTAAATTTGATCGTTTTGTGTTTTCAGTATCTTTTATGACAGATGAATTAGATAACAGCATAACTTCTGTCTTACATCTCTTGAAATAAGCATATAAAAGGGCAAATGTTGTTTAAAATTTTTAATTAAAAAATTATTTTATATTTTGTTCTATGCTATGATGATGTTTTTCAAATTCTTAAGAACAAAATGTTTAATATTAATTTTTTCAAATTAAAATATCAATTCTCTACAAAATAATCTGAATTAATCATATTCCCCATTAGGAGTTGGTATTTTATATATTTTCTGGAAAAAATGATAAATGTTCAATAATTTATCACATTTACCCAGTTTAGTGGGGATTATGTATAATCAACAATGCATAATCACCAATTAATCACTTCTATCATAACTTATATAATATATATATTTGTGTGTTTGTATTATATGTAATATTTATAAATTACAAAAATGGAAATTAAGAGGTTGATTATTCTAGAGTAGACTAAATTTTTCTCAATGTTTTTATCCTTATGTATATTAATTGATCTTGCATTTCCTTTCAATATAAATTATGATGCAATATAATTTATATATTGCATCATCATTTATTTACTAAATAGGTTGTTTTATACTACTATGAAAGTAAAAAAATAATTGCAGATAGTTGGCAACTAATAATACCCTACTTTATTACAAAAAATATTTAATGGGGTTGAAAGTTATGGAATAATTTTTGATAGGATTTATATTTCCTAGCATTTGTATTAAAATTATTTGAAACTATTAAGTGTTGTATGAAAAATTTATATTTTGTGTGTGTTTACTTTAATAAATTCCTCACATTGAACTATTTTTAGTCACTATTAAAATTTAACATCTTCTTTCTTTTCAGATTATATTTTTATTTTAAGAGCCTTAGAAGTTTATTTTTTATATATAAAGATTCTTTTTTCATACTTCAGCCAAGAATCAATGTTATTTTACGTATTTTTAAGGTTGGCTGCCCTGCTTTTTCATTGATTGAAATTTTTATCTCTTTTTCATATTTTATTCTATTTCAAAATATGCTTTTTCAATAAATCTTTGCTTTTAAATATTATTGTATTAAAACTTTAAATAACTTTTGAATATTTTATATCAAATTAAATTGATTTCAAGAAGTTTTCTTTTAACAAAGAGTTATATCTTTAAATTTAAATGTTTCTTTTATTAGACCTAGAATAATAATTTTGTAACTGTTTAGCTACATTTTAATTTTAGTTTCACTGTTTTATGTAATTTTAGTTAGTACAAAATTTGGGTATGGATTAATGGATGCTGTTGCAATGGTAAAGTTAGCAAAAAGATGGAAAACATTACCTCCTCAGCATATTTGTGCTACTACTCCTGATACCACAGAGAGGTAAGATTTTTATATTTTTCTGAGTAAATATTCAAATATTAACTAAAACACAATTATACAAAACTGATAATTTAATAATTTTTTCTTTGTATATTGTAACTTGAAAAGATGTTAATACAGGTTGGGTTTGTATGTCATTGGCACCTCTGCTTTAATCAGCATTTTGTACCACTAACTCCAAATCCAATGTTTCCTAGTTCCAGTTACTCGGGTCACCCACTTTATTAATATAGTCCGATAACCCTTTAATGGAATCTAGGTGTAACTCTCTAGTATGGATGATGCCTAAAGAAGTTAATCTAGGGAGGTCAAGAGCCTCGCATTCGTAAATGATATGCTCTGCCGTTTCCTCTTAGCGTATGACATTTCCAGCAGATAGGGTCTTGCTGAAACAGTCCCATTTTATGGAGATGTTTTCTGAAATAGTAGTGCCCAGTTATGAAGCCTACGATTAAACGTATCTTCTGCCTAGAGCATCATCTCACCTTCAACTGTACAAGATTTTGATTCTCATCTTGGACATTGATATTGTAATGATTCAGAATCCACTCTCATTCAGCTGTGAACCTTAATCTGATTAGATCACAAAAATAAACTTGTGTGTTTAACCAATCATAGCTCTGTCTAATGCAAATTTAAAAAGTATTTTGATAAATAAATATATTGAGGAAGGTTTTAGCTACTGAATTAGAATTTGTTAAAGACAAGTTTCTTATAGTAGCTAAATCAAACACTACTATATTTAAAGAACTTATACAAAAATATTCAGTAATTTTTTACTTATCTAAATGTTTCATGAAAGAATTATTTTTAAGACACATAAAGTGTATTTTTTAGGCTTAAATTAATAAAAACAGTCTTTTTCATAATCTTTTCATGGATTTTTCTTTTTTCTTCAAAATCTTTTTTACAGTACTTATTTTCTTTCAAGTATATCTATGCTTTATAATTTTGTTAAATTAAAACTTTTTTTGTATTATTTACTTAAGTTATATATTAATTTTTGTAAATAATTTATTAAATGATTTTTTTAGAATAAGACTATTTTGTATTTGTATATGCAATCTTTTATTTAGGGTTTATTATTGCTCATAAACCAAGAAAATGCGTTCAATAGAATCATTTCATTTCTAAAAATTTTTAAAGTATATTTTGTGTGTTGCTGAATGCTTGGGAAGAAAATTTAAATTTTATTAAGTTTCAAAAAATTTATATGTAAGCTGTTATGGGTGTGGTAAAAGATTGAATTATTCATTATAACTATGACTTAAAAAAAAGCTGATGTGTTCGCAAAACTGGTAATTTTTTATCACTGTACAGCACAATGATGATCGCTTTAAATATTGATTTTAAAACATTTCAAAATAATGAATTTAGATATATGCAAGTAAAAATTATTTGCTGTTTGACCTATTTTGAACTTTAAGGAATTGCATGAAAGATTTCTTAAGCTATCTTGGTTTTCTAAGTACTGAAAATGCTCGTTTTCTTAAACCTTTCCTCTAATTTATGAACACTCATAACTTTACTAACTAGTGGCTAGTTCCTAACATGTTCTGTAGATGCAATCATAATTTTAATTCCCATTATCGAACTAAAAATTTGAAAAATCTTTTTTCTATGAATTCATTTTCATGAATCTTATTTATTCTTTTTTTATCATCTGATTTTCTTTTCAATTTTTATTTGTTAGTTGAGAAAATTGGATTGTCTTTTATATTGGAGAATTGTAAATCCTTTGAATTCTGGATAACTAACTTCATAGTTGATCTTAAAATTCTAGTTTTTTTAAAGCAAATCTTGTGGAATTTTTCCTTTCTTACTTAACTCCCATCTTACAAAACATGCATCTGAGTGTAATAATAGCTTCAAATGCAAACACTAAAAGTTACTTTTGCAAGGAATATTCAAGGATTCAAATCACTTTATGAAATTGACTTCTAGGCATAATGCATTTTGAAATTTCAGTTTTAATTTTTAAAAAAAGAAAATATCATACCTGCAAGAAATTCAGAACATTCACCTGATGATTTAAGTGAATGGGAGTTATGCTCATTCATAAACTTTGACAAAAAAAGTCCATTGCTGCTTGAAATTTCAAATTCTAAATGTAGACTTAAATGTAATTTTTATATGTAAGAAATCAAATGATTAAAAGAATTGAGATCATAAGGAATGAGAATTAAAAATGTTTCAAATATCAAACAAAAAGAATATGGTGTGCTGCAACAGTTTGCAGAGTAAGCAAATGAATGTATGAACAAGAATAAGAAGCCCTTTATTTGAGGAAAACAAGTATGCAATACTTTCTTGCATCAATAAAATGATAAAACACAGTTTTGAAACAAAAAAATAATAATTAATAAGAGTTTACTTTGCCAGATTTTTCATCAATAAAATAAAAGTATGAATTTTATTTTGCATGTGTCTTATTAAAAATAATTTATAATCATGCTAAATATTTTTTCTAGTAGTACTTTGTTAATAAAAGAGAGTATTTTAGAGTAAAAAAAATTGCTCTAAGACCTAACACTTTTTTTCCTATCTTATGAACTTTTAATTTTAAAAATTATTTTACCAGTCCCTGCAAGTTCATAAAATTGAGTGTCTACTGTAATTGGATAGTGGCTCCAATAAAAAAAGTTTTATGACACAAGTATATTCTACATTTTTTAAATTTAGAATTTACAAACAACAAAATTATTTTAAAAACTCAGTGTTGTTCACACAACACTGAGTATATGTATATATAGATTTTAAAAACAAGTTTATAAGTACATAATCTTGAAAAATTCAGTTCTCATAAATCTAAAATATATTGTTTGAAAAATATAATTTTATAAATCATATTTATACTATGTGTAGAAGAAAGAAAGTTTTTGCAATAAATTGGATTTTGTGTTGGCTAATAATGCATAAAATAAATAAAAACTTTTAGGAAAGGAAACATTTATGTAAACCATTTCTTTATTTTATTTAAATTACATCATCATTCAACACATTAAGATTAAATATTTAAAAAAATATTTAGTAATTGCTTTTTTTAATTTTGGACATATATAACTGCTTTTTGTTCCTATACTTTTTTTTTTGAAATTCCTTAGTTTTCTTCCAAAAATTTCTTTTTTGACTGCTGTGTACCTTGTTACCACAATCTTTAACCTTTACTATTTGGATGTGATGCAATGATAAAAATTCATGCTTTGTTTCATGTACCTATCAGCTTAATTTGTGCCAGTGTGATTAAAAACATTTAGAAAAACTAAATTTAAAATGTCTTATAATATCCAAAATTATTAAACCATGTTATAAATAGGATTTTTGCAACTAATAGTAAACTCATTTTTACAAATTGCATTTGAAATAGAAATTCAAGTAAAATCATACAAATAAATGTTAAATAATGTTTCGATTTCCTCTTTTGACAGTAATTAAAATAATGCAATTAAACATTTTGTAATTGTACAGGAAAATTATATTAACTTATAAAATTTTTTTAATATCTATGCTAATACTATAGTTTTGTCAATTTTAGTTTCAAAATTGTATTTTTGATATTCACTTATATTTTTTAATGTTATTTATAACCTAATTTCCCAAAGTGTTTACCTATTTTTGACAGAGAATTCAAAGTTGAGTTAAGCTGGCATATCACATATATATAGTTTAACTAATTTTGAATGTTTCAATGTGAAAACTTTAAATTTGAAAATTTTACTTTATATAAATATATATATTAGAGAGATAGCTTGGAATGTCTATGCATATATGTGTATGTGTTTTCACCTATCAATTCATAATTTTCATGGTTTTCCTTTTTCTTTTAGAATTATATCTTCTGCACATGGTAGCATAACAAAAGCAACTATGATTTCTACTGGCTGTGAAAATTCTCCTACTGAAATTCGGTTCTTGGAACATGTCCAAGTAAAAATATCTCTAAATTTTGTTCCACGGGGTAATCTGCATATTACTTTAATATCTCCTGCTAACACCCGTTCAGTTATTCTCCTGCCAAGACCTTATGATTCAATCGAAGGCTCTTTTAAAGACTGGCCTTTCATGTCAGTGCATTTTTGGGGTGAATCGCCTCAGGGAACATGGACTCTCATTATAGCCAATGATGGCAAATTGCTCTCTACTGAACCAGGTAATCTCTGAAAGATTAAGTTAATCTTTATAATCATTTAATACAATAATTTATAGTTTTGCTGTTATTTGGATTTCTTACATATTAGTTAGGAAAGCAGACTTTAATTTTCCACTCTTTTTCATAGATTTCTTTAAAACTCTGACATGTTTCCTTTAATGATTTCCTTAGTGTTTCCCTTAATGAGATGTTGCCTTTAAAAATAAAGCTGCCAGTAAGCATTTTGTTTTCAAAACAAATACATATTGATTTCATTTTTTTCAAATATTTGCTATACCTTTTCTTTTCAATGTCTTGACATCTGGTAGATATCTTGCATTTTAATGCTCTTTAAAAAGTATGTTATTTATTTGTTTCTTATTGTCACACATAATTACTCTACGGGTACGAAATAATTTATGGTATAAAGATCAAAATGTTTTGAACTCATTTTTGAATTTTCGGCATATTTTAGCAATAGGGTTTATATTAAAAAATCTAAATTTTCAGTGAAGATTAGGATTTCTTGTCATTTTATTTATTGTTAAATTTTTAACTTCATAATATTCCTTAATACTTTTGTCCTCAGATTGATTTGATTTCCATTTTTCGGTGGCCTTTTCATCAAATACGCTTTGCCAGCTTTTTTCTTTCATTAATAAGTTATAAAAATTTTCAGTGTCCATATGCACAGAACCATCAACTGAAATTGAAATAGCAAATCTAATATTCCTTCAATTTCATATTTGGATACATCATGCACTTTTATTTTAATAAAAGATGACCATGTATTCTTCCAACATATGTTTATATTAATGTTTTTGAAATAAAGATAGGTTGATGCTGTGCTTACCTATTATATTAAAATTGCTCTCATTACATTGATTTTGATTTGATTATAACTAAAATCCAATATAATGATCTTCTCATGTAATTTTTAAAGGCATAATTTATTCCATTTTCTGTTGATTGGAGCAGAATTGGTAGGATATGGAGTCGTCTGATAGTAACAATGCCTTTAGGATTTTTTTCAGTTTCAAATAATTTCATGGTTTAAGCCAAACAATTTAAAATCAGCAATTTCAGATAAATTTCCAGCCACCCACATTCTTCATTTCATTTTCCAATATAATGATAGGCGCATCTTCCAACACAAAACCCTGCCAATATACTGATAAGCTTTATTTATTTACACATTTTAGAATGCGGTGGTTTTTAGATATATAAACTAACATGGGCATGGTAACAAAATCTTCCAGTGCATTACTGTAAAAGTATAATAGATATAGACATATTAAATCTAGATGCAATTCTTTCTTTTTCTATTTAAAGGTTTTGCTTATCATTTTTCTACAAAACCATTTTCATTCTCTCTGAAAACTTAATATGTATATTTCTTCTATGTTTTCACAATCTTTTATGGATATTTACTGGCAATTTTATGGAAAACTGACACAATTCTTCTTGAAAGTTTATGCTATGGATTTCAAAGTTTCTGAAAGTTTGTGAATCCATCATTACTTGTCATAAAATCTAGATTAGTAGAAGATTCTGTTTTCTTCTAATGTATTACAATTTTGTTATAATTTTTATTATAATTTACTTTATTAACTTTTATTATAATTTTCTTATTTACTAGTAGAATTCTTTTACTACAGATATCATCAATCTAATATAAAATTTCTTTTCCATATCCTTAGTAACACCAGAGATGAACTGCATATTTTTCAGATAACAAAGATAACATAGCAATTCCATTTCTGTTTTAATAGTTTGGATTGTTGCTTCATATAAATAAAAGCTTTCTTAATTTGAAATGCTAGTTTATAGAAGATTGCAAGATCTATATTTTTGATTCTAAAAAATAATGAAAAAAATATTTTTTCATTAGACATGGCTTAGAAATATACAATGAATTATTAGGAAGAGATGAAAGCTGCATTTATATGGTCAAATATATTTCTTTTTAAAACATTTTATGATCAAGATGTAGCCATTTTCTTTGAGTTGTAAAACCTATTTTTTTCCATCTACTTTATTTTTAGTTTGGTTCTATGTCAATAATGACTATTGGACAATCAGTTTAAATTTATAAATTCTTTTTTATTTAAGATTTCTTAAAATAAATTTTAAATAAACATCCTTCTATGTATAAAAATGTAAAAGTGTGGATGTAGTCATGAGTGTTGAAAACATTATTCATTTTGATATGTGCTATTTAAGTTCTTGGAGTTATGTTTTATTGCAAATATTGCTTAATAAAACTGTTAAAGAAAAGTAAAATTTTATTTATCAACTTGAATGCTTATGAAATGAATTATAAATTATACATCAATGCAGTTCTCAGTTTATGTGAAAGCAAAATTTCTTTAATTTAGAATACAAGATTTCACAGCATTTCTTAGTTAGAATTATGATCTTGTGAATAAAAGCAATAAATGATTGCTGATTTTCATAAAATTGATCTTTTATATATTTTAGTTATAAAAATGAAATTTGATGATTTTTTAAAAATATTCCATCCAATTTTACTAAGGCAGTCAAATGATGATTAATTCAGAAATAGATGAATATTTGAAGCCTGATGACTTAGTGGCAGTGTTTCATGCTCCCAATGCACAGGTACAAGGTTTGATCCTCGGGCCTGGACAAGGTCGACTCAGCCTTTCATTCCTTCAGTGGGTCAATAAACTGAGTACCAAACATGCTTGGGAACTAAACACTGGGGGTTTTGAGTTAAGCTGACCACCTAATCAGGACATATGCTTCAGCACCCTAGGACCTCTCGGTCAGGAAAACAGAGATGTGCACTATAGGCCTTGGCCTACATGGACTATCATGCCACAGAGTTTAGTTTTAATATGAATATTTTTGTTAATCTGTACGATAATTGATTATGAAAGTGTTTTCCAATATTGTCCTAAATATAAAGCATAGCTTTGTAGCTTCAAATTTAACCTAGAAATTCAAATTTAAACAAAATCAAATTTAAAAACCATTAAGAAAGAATGTAGCTAATTTTATAGTCATTAAATATTAGCACTGCTAATCACTTTGAAATCAAATAAATTAAATTCAGTAATCTTCTATATTTGTTTGAATTATTGGAAAATTATTTTTTCTCATAATACATAAAAAGTGTTTTTGAGCTTAAATTTTCAGAAGTAGTTAAGTTTTTATTTTATTTTAGCTGTATCTTGGTGCATTATAAAAATTGTGAATTGAACAAAACAGTTATTCAAGAAGATCAGCCCATTAATTTTGCTTTTGAGTTGATGTCAGTTATTTTTTTAAATGTAATCTAAAACAGCAGTGTAATGTTTTAATACATTTTATAATGAAACAGCTTTAAAGAAAGTCATTTATGTTACTGCTATCTTGGAATAATGTACAAGTATATAATTGCAGAACTGAACGATAACTTGATATAATTTAGAAAGTTGTTTGATAATGCAATATCTTAAAATCCAGATGGGGACAGAAGAGAATGGTGTCTTTATCAATCAGATAATGAAGATGAAACAGAATTCAAGAGATTGCTAAAAGCTTACCAGAACATAAAATAGGTTTTATCTAATAATGAAGATTTTGAATTCATGATTTATCTTTTTAAATACTTGTAGAAATGTGTTTTTGCTTCTCTTTTTCTTAGCCTTAATATCTAGCAATAAAGTGCATCCAAGTTTGCTCATATTTCATGCATTAAAGTTAAGAAGATAATGGAATATACAGTACTTGAAATCTTTAAATCAAATTTATTGTTTATTTCCTATTTCACTTATTGTATGTATTCTAGTGATTTGCTGTCTTATGATTTCATTTTTGCATTTATTGCGATTTTGTGTATAAAAGTAGCTAGTAAAAAATTATCACGATTTCTACAAAAATCAGACTGACATAATTAATTTTCCACAGAAGTTGCATTCCACATATGGATAGTCAAGAAATTTTGTATGTGATTGAACAATTAACTAAAATTGCTTAAAAAATACTTGATATTATTCTTAATATCTTGTCTATTTTATATGTTTTAAAAAATAATGTATATATGGGAGAAATAGTTTAAATTGTAAATATCTTTTATCTATACTGATTTTTTCTTTATCATGCTTGTGATAGAAAGTAATGGATCAGACCATTCATATTTTATAATAGTTGAACTTTATAAACGCTCTCAAATAGTGATATATTAAAACATTTTAAAAATTGTGAACACATTTATCATGATTCTGTTTTCTAGAAAGTTTGAATAAATGTTTTAATTATTTATTGGTTTGGAACTTTTGAAAAGAAATATTTTCATTTGAATTTACTTACAATATTATAATGAGAATAATTTGAAAAATAAAACTGTATAAAAAATATCTGCATTAAAAAGCTACCATCCACAAATCTGGTGGTTGAATTTTAAAAATATCTTAATCATTTTAGTGAATATTAATTATTGCATTATTTACATAAATTTTTATCACACTGTATTGATTAATTTTTAGTATGGTGAAGATATGTTTAGTTTTCAGTAGAATTTTCAGTAATTGTGAGTGACTAATTTTAAAAATTCACTAATTCTATATTAGTGAATTTTTAGAATTAGTCAATCTCATGATAACTATCTAATTTTTCATACCATTCTGATGATATTTAAAACTTAATAAGTTTCTAATTATTTAAGAATTAAGCAAATGTATAAAGTTTTCACAAGCTGCTAACTATTAACTGAACTTCATATTTTACAACTATATTTTCTGTCATTTTAATTGCAATATTAAAGATATATATATCAGATGCCAAAATAGTTAAAAAAATTCAAGTGTATTGTTAATATATTAATATAAGGGAAATTTCAGATAAAAGAACCATTTCACATTGAGAAATTCACAAGTGAATGTGCTTTTGGAACTTTGTCATGTTGTCTCAAAATTCTGAGGCATTTCTGAATTCACATTCTAACTGTTCTGATCTTTGGTTCAATAATGTATGGATTCAATTTCCACTTTCAACATCATTGTTTGTTATGGTAAACTGCGTAGGTTCCCAATTATTATTCTTGTGTATAAAGTGACCCTAAAGCATCAACTAAATCATACCAAACTAAACTTTAAATGGCTTGTATTTTCTGAAGAAAATTTTCAAAAAGAAAAAAAGTTAAATGTGTAAAGCATCTAATTTAGTTTCTTCTTTAAATATTCAATTAAAGTATAATTTGTAAATAGATAACTTGGTATAGATCAACCATTAATGAACTTTTAGATATTTAATTAGAATACTTTAATTATTTTAATTCTTAGTTATAATGGTAACATTGTCTGTAATAAAAGATACATCCCTACAACCCTAGTGACCTGTTTCTCCTGAAGCAAATCTCTCATAGCTCAGCTATCAGGAGCTTTTTTCTAACAAAGCAGGGCTCAATTGCTCTCAGGAACTGTACCATGGAAGTGTAGGAAATATGGTGAAGTTCTTCAGTTATCATGATGTTCAAATTTTTCTGTATGAAATGTATCGTGCACTTGTATTAAAAGTGGTATAACAAAATTCTTGAACACAATTTCTTTAGGTATTTTTCAGTAATCAGTTTTGTTTAAATCTGAATGTTTAATCAATCATATAAATGATATTAATAAAATTATGTGGGTTTTATATAGTTCAATTTTTACTGTTCATTCTTGGAGTGATTTCTGTGATCAACTGGATATTTTTGCTTTTGGAAAAATAAAATCATTTTTTACAATTTTTCAATTTTTTTCTAATTTTAAAACATTAATTTGAAATATTTATAAATTAATTAAAAGAAATAAAAAAATTGTTTTAATAGAACTTTTAGATTTCTGAATTGCATGGTTTCAAACTCTATAATCATTTTTGGTACACATGTTGTGTCTAGAAAATATTGTTTCACAAACGTGTATACCATAGTGCTTACACATTTATGTGAAACATTTCAATCACTGATAAAAGCTCTGTCTTTTCACTAAAATGAACGGATTATTTTAGAGTGTTTTATTTACATCATTTATCAATAATTGTATTTTAATATGTGTTTTTTCTCTGAGATTTGCATAATTTTTCTCTTGAAATTATTTTTTATAGGAAAACTTACAAATTGGTCATTAATCTTTTATGGAACTAAGGAATTCCCTTATGACAAATCATATTTCAAAGAATATGAGGACTTTGACGAGTCAGATAAGAAACATACTTTTCCTGTACGAGGAGTGAACAGATTTACTGAACCTTATTCAGTAAGATTTTAATGAAATCTTATGAAATTTATGTGCATTTCTTTTTAATGAAATTTCTTCTTAATGACTTTTTTATGGAATTTATGTGCATTTCTTTTCATAATTTAACAGTAATATTTTCACTTATTTTATTACCAACAGTATAATTCATTGGCTGAAACAAGGTAAAAAAAGAATTTTGAATTCTAAAATTCAGAAATTATTTAGTTCAGTGTAGCAAAATAAACAACAGAGTCAAGCATTTGAACACTTGATGCATTTTAGAAAGATGATTTATAAATGAATATATTTTGTGAGGAGAGCATCTTCTGTGCATCTCAGAAGTCAACACTTGCAATTTTTTCCCCTCCTTATATTGTAAGCTATGCAGGCTAGATCTTGTTAGCAAACCCAGAAAAATTACTTCTTTTTGTAATTTTTTTTTGTTAATTAAATGTCTGTTTTCAAAGTTATGGAGTCATTTAGCTTGCTTCATAACAAACATATTTACTGTTGGAAATAGTTTTGTATGTTTTTATAATGCTTTGCATTAGCATTTAATGATAAAGTTATTTAGGTTCACTCTGTGGAATTACATGTGTAGGAATTTTACAATACAGGTAGGCCTTTTGGATCAATTTTTCTCTGATTACTAATTTTGAAAAATAAATAGTTTAAATAAGGCATATAAATTATGCGGTTTTTTATGTTATCAATTTGTTTTGTTTATAAAGGTTGCAAGGCTACAAAAGCTAAATTTCTGAATTTCTTGTATTCAGATTTACATAGTATTTTATAAGAGAAATATTTCTTATTATAAAGTTTTATTTCATTATTTTTATGTGGTTGATGTTTATCAACTCATACTCGTATGTGTTAAATAACATTATGTTGTGATGGGTTAATGTGTAAAATCAAAAGTAAAATTATATTTATAATTTTTTTCACTGTTTCACTTATTATAAGTAAATTATAGAATCTTTGAAAAGCTTTAGTGTAAATGCTTAAAAATATAAATGCTGTTATATGTATGTTAATAAACATTGCAAGATTTCATAAACATCAATGATTTCATTGAGGAAAAGTAGTGTATCAATTTTACTACCTGGAAAACATTAATGTATTTGTATTTCAGTGAAATATAGTTTTAAAATGTGCACAAACTCAAAAAGATTAAGTTAAACAAAATTACTTTTTTCCATTAAGGTAGGAAAAGAATCTGGATGTTATATGCTATTAAAGAATAAATTAATTTTTTATTATAAGGATCTCATGCAATTCTCACAATGGTATAATGCATATTCTTGAAGAATAACTGCAATGAAAATGGAAGCGATAGTTTTTTTCATGTATTTTTGTAAAGCATAATTTTTCAAGTTATCTGTTATAATTTGTGTGATTAAAAAAGGAAAATATTATTTTATTATTAACTTTGAGAAATTTTCTTCTAGACTCTAAATGAATGATTTTGTTCCCAAAAATTTTCAAGAATTTAGTAGAAACTAATGTAAAATAAAACAAATAAAATGCAGGTTTGGGATTAACAAAAATAAAAAATATTACTATGTGGAAACATTTATAAAAACTAAATATTTTTACCACAAATTTTAATAAAGAAAAAATAATGTTGAATTACTTTATTTTATTTATATATCCTTTTTTATTAAATGATCTTTTATTAAAGTATGCTTGTAGACTCTAATAATATTTACTCCCCAGAATTTTTGGAATTTAGTGCAATGAAAAAGACTCTGAATGTAAATGCTTTTGATAATGCTGTAATTTTTCAAGAGACATTTTCACTACAAGTGGTAAAAACATTTGTGTTTCTTTATTATAAAGTAAGTCTTTTGTGAATACACATGTTTCAGAATGTTGTGAAGGTGATGATAAATAACCCTGGATAAACTTCACGATATACCCAGGTGTAAATTGAAGCAAATGCTATTTAACAAAAGGGGATATGCATAAGCAGAAAATACTCTGTTTGTCTGTTTTTTTGTCATTATTAAGTTTATCACCATCACATATTATGCTGGAACTATTAAGCTGCAAATTTCATGAAAATGATTAACATCAATTTTAACCAACATTATTTTGGATGTTCTCTTTTATAAGCTTTGGAAACCAGGTATAACAATTAAACAACAAGAATTTTTACCTAGATCTAAAAGATCCTTGAAATTTTTAAAAACAGGATTTTCACTTTGAAAAAATTATTATGGATTATTATTGAAAAAAAATTTGTACCATTGTGATAATATGATAGAGTTTAAATTCATTCTATTTTTGCAAATTTTTTTTGCCATTTTATTTTACTAGCTGTGCATGAAAATATTTCAAATACCTCCTAAACAAAGTAACATTCTCTTCGATATATGGTTTCAGTAGTGAATAACACTGAGATAAAAATGAATGAAAGTAGTACATACTAATTTTGCCAAACTTCATTTTAATGTTAGGCATATATATATATATATATATATATATATATATATATATATATATATATATATATATATATATATATATATATATATATATAAAGTATTATCTTAAGCTAATATATATATATATATATATATATATATTAAAAGAAATTTTTCAACTTTATGTAAAATTTGTAATATTCTGTTATAAAAAATATTTTGTACTCTGAAAACTATTTATTCAGTTCTAAAATTTGTTCCAATTTTTTCAGTAGATCTTCCAGAATTACATTTAGGAGCAAATTCTTAGAAATGTGTTTATTATTTGTTAAATTGATTTGTAACTGTGTCAACCTCTACTTCAGCAAAAAGTATTATCTTAAGCTGCTGAAAATTATTCTTATAATATGGTGGAATTAGAAAAATTTAATCTTAACTTTTTACCTCTTTGATTAGCGACATCACTTTATTTTGATGATACTGTAAACAGTTCATATAATTAACTGTTTGAATTGGTATTTAAAAATGTAATAATTTTAATTTATATAAAAAGGCATCGAATTTTATAAAAATTTATTTTTACAAAAACACCTTTTAAAGATTGCATAATTCATGTTTACAGCTGTTATTTTGCATAACATCATTTATAAATTCCTTCCTTTATTATTATAATAATAAGGAGCTATTTTATTATGAATTTCCATTCTCTTTAATTTATAATCAGATGTTTTCTGTATCAATGGTAATTTTAATAGATACTAACTCTTATTAAATTAATAATTTTTATATGTAGTTTTTAAATCATTGTTTATCTTAAACGATATTTTTTAAAAATAACTTTATATTAAAGTTATTTTAATAATATATCGCTCATATTTTATGAATTATATTATAATCTTTTTAATTATAATATGTACTAGAAACTTAATACCATATCTCTAATCTTTATTTCAGTACAAGTGTGCTATGCTAAATGAATTTGAAGTAACTATTGAGGGTGAACGAACGTAAGTGATTTGTTTTCAGAGAAATTAATTATATAAAAAGTGATTCAAGTTAAAATTAAGTGTTAAAATTAATATACTTGAAGTACTGAATGATCACTTAAAATGAAAGCTAGAAAATACTTAAGACTTTTAAGAAACACTTGTTATATTTTTATATCATTCATCAGCAACTGGCCTTCTTTCCAACTCTACCCCTTTTCTTGTAATTGACCTTCAGTTTTCAATTTTTAGTTTGGTGAAATCCTCCATCTTTTCTTAGTTCTTTCTCTAGGTCAATAGAAAGCTGAGTTCGCACTACTCCTTGAAACTCCTGGAATTTCTACTTGACTCCTTGAAAATCATGAATCACTACAATTTTACCTAAACCTTGTTGCCATTATTTTTAGTTTGAATATATTATAATTTTTTGAGGTGTTTTCGTTTTAATGATTTAAAATTTTCAATGAAAAATTGTCCACAAACGTAATTGAGTATTTACTCTTGATGTTACCATTACATGGTGGAATGATCGATATTTGATTGTTATTGTGTGCATACTAGTTGATTAAAATGAAGATTCAATTCAGCCACAATAGCTTCAGGGTAATCCAGCTTAATCATACCAGCTGTAAGAAATAGATTTATTTGCATGGAGTGAAGTTCATAAATCACTGATTAAGATCGCAATCAGGCAGGCGAATTTAATCGATTATTTTCCTATTGTTTCTGATTTTCTTTTCAATTATATAAAATTCATTAAATTCATTCATTGTGTATGATTTTAGTGAAAAAGGGAATGAATTTGTTTATTAATGAAATAAATTATTTAATATATCTTTTCAATGATGGCAGATTCTGGAAATTGAAGATTGGCTTTTGTGTGGTTGGAAAAAAAAATTGTGATTTTATGGAAGAGTTTAAATTATTTCAACTCACTATAAGATTTCAAGATAGATGTAAGAAAAACTTTTGAAAAATATTATCTTATTAAAGTTAGAATAAATACTTTTTATTTTTACTTATTCTCAAATAAACAAAATTATTGTCACTTATAAAAAGTAGTTAAGTTGCTTTTACTACTCTCTAATCGTCAAGCATCTGTTGAATGTCGATTTTCTGGGAAAAACAATTTGATGGTGGAAAATTAAAGTAATCAATCAATTGTGGCTGAATGCATTATTCATGATCATATCCGAAACATAGGAGGCATGAGCAGTATAATAACTAACAAAGATATACTTAGTTTGCTACTGGTTCCAGGCAAATGTGTAAATTATATTTAAGTAAATTAAAAGAGCCAAAAAAGCAGTTAAAACAGAAGGAAAGCAAAAAGCACTTTATTGTAGTAATTAATGAACTGAAAAATAAAAGGAATTTTTGAAAATAACATAAATGAACTTGAAAAATCTATGAAAAAGTATGCTGAGGAAAATGAAATAACTGTTAAATTAACAGTAATTGCAAAATAAAATATGTGTCACTGTGGTGTTACAGAGAAACAAAAGTTATTACTCCGAATTCATAATGAAATGAAAGCAAAATCTTTAGAAGTGGAAAGTTAACTTTTTCTAACAGCAATATTTTGCATTTATAAATAACCAAGAAATATGAAAATTTATTGAATGAATAAAGGAATAGAAAATTCTAGAATATGGGTGTGAAATTTTATAGTTTTAAAAGTTTTGAAGTACACAGAAGAAAAATTTATAAATGTTTTTATTAAATAATAATTATCCTGGAAAAAAGTTATCACAGAAACTTTATCTAATAGTTGTTTTTATTTTGTTTTGAATAAGAGTATATTTAATATACATATTCAATTCTGAGATTCTGAGACAAATTTTGAAATATTCAATAAATTAATAGATAGGAATCTAATTCATATATTTAAAAATTCTAAAATTATTCATTATTTTACATAATGTATAATTCAGTAATGTAGAAAGTATTAATTATTTAAATTAAGTTTTTACTGTTATAGTTATAAGTTCATCAACAGCTTTTAAGAAATCATAAATATAATTCTAATTTAAATAAGAACATTCTCATTAATTTTTGCAATATTTTTTTTCCATTATTTACAAATATAATTGAAGTATGTTGCATATACATAATTATTACATGCATATTTGGTTTAGAAAATTTTTTAAAGTAAATTTAAAAATTTAACATGAATGTCAATATTTTCTAGAAATTTTTGATATGATTCATGGAAAGCTCATGGAATTTCATCTAGGGAAATCTGTGCCAACCCTGCTCTACTCAGTTTTATGTATTTAGTATCATTATCTTTATGTATTCTGCAGATTTCAAAGTTATATTTTTTTCCTTCTAATGTTATTTTGAAAAACACCAAAAATAATTCTTAAAATCTTCCTTTCGAAGTTAATTAAGGGGATTTATTCTGGTTAAATGAAAAAATTTTCAGTTTATTTTTTTAAATATGTGCTGAAAGATAATGATAACTGAAAGATATTGATAACATATTCTTGGGAAAATTTCTTTGGAAAATTTTCTTTTAGAATAGCTGTAGAGCATCATTATAAGACTATTCAGGAGATTTTTGCAACAGCTATATGTTAATAAATTATTACATACTTGGAACTGAATTGCTTACCTTGAAAAAATAATTGTAATGCATTCAGAAAGGGCAATTTTTTTTATTATGTATTTTGATATTTTTCCAAGTATAGGAACATCCTATGTAATAAGTTTTGAACAATAAACTCATGAAATCTTGCATTTTCTTAAAAAATATATTTTTAACTAAACTTTCCTATAAAAATCCTTGATTTAATTTCTGTTTGGATGTAATCTATAATTTTGAAACCTAATTTAAAAAAATCTTTAAATTATGTATCCATTTTTTTCCTACTTTATTTTTAAAGTTTTTACATTTTTACCTTGTAGTTTTGATTAAACTACATTGATTTATTGTATAAGATATATACAATGCTGTTTGTTAAATAATTTGTTTCTCACAGTTTAAATTTACCGATTAGTTATGTGGTTTTTTGCTCAGTAGTTCATGGGTTGGATTCTCATTTCAGATATGAATTGTATTGTGATTTAAAATCCACTTAAAACAGTTGTTCTGGTAAGCAAAAAATGACCGTAAAATGATGAACTATCAAACCATTATTTAAATGCTATCTTTAATCATAAATGTGATAGTAAAATTTTAAAAAATTGTGAAGAAGTATATGAATAGTTTAGTAATGATTTATCATGCCTTAGCATGATAAATTATTTAGTGAATTTTGAGGGAAAAATATTTATTTATTCATTAATCATTCAATCATTCTTCAATAAGTAATTCTCATTATTATCATGATACATATCATCAGAATATTTTGGCATCCATTTTATTAAAAATAAATTTATATGATATATATGAAAGTATTAATATAATTTGATATTTTCTAATTAAAAATATTTACAAAATTTCATAGTTGTTTCTAAGAACAAACTTTTTAATCATTTATTTATTGGTTTCTGAAACTGTTATAGTAAATGTTATTTCTCATACACATTTTATTAACAAGCTTATGAATATATATTTTGTGTTTAGTTTTAAAATGCTTTCATATGGAGTAGAAAAATTTATTTTTGATGAGATTCTTTAATTTTTACTTTTTCCTTCTAGTGAGTGTAGGCGAAAATGCCCTGATGGTCAATATGGAAATCTCAAAGATTTTACCTGCAATCTATGTGATGAATCATGTTCATCATGTTATGGTCCATCATATAATAATTGTTTGTCTTGTTCTAGACATCTTCTTTTTAAGGGCACTTGCATGAATTCTTGTCCTGATGGATATTTTTCTGGTAAGTTGGTATTTTCATTTTAAAAGTTATTTTTTGCAATTTTCTCTTAATTCGTCAAATTGTTTTAGCTTATAAATGATAAATGTTGATAGATATATTGAAATTTAAAATATTGCTTTTTAATTAGATTTATCTTAAACATTTAAAAAAAATATTTTTTTGAAGTTAAGAATATAAGAGAAATTCAAATATATGAAATTATTTTTATTAAAATTAACTTGCACTTCTTACCTACATCTTATATACTGTTGAAATTATTGAAGTTGGAACCCTTATGTTTTGCTTATATACTTAAAATTCTAATTCCATTAAAAATTAGTACTATGTGTTTCAAATTGAAAAGCGAAACTTTATTCAGAATTTTTGCTGCAATGAAAAGAAAGGAACAAAGATTATTTTATTAAATTTTTATAGACTTTTCTCTATATTTATTCTTACTGTCAAATAATTATCCAGTAAATCATTAATTTTCCTGTTTATCTCATATCAAAATATTGTTTTTGGAAGTGAGCGATTTCACTCTCAAGTTTGTAATAGAAGTCTTACTGTTAAAATGAGAGAATTTTAGTGTAAAAATAAAATGAATACTATTCATAATAATTGAGTATGAAGAGATTTAAATATTTAACTTAGAAGAAGATGTTAAAAATTCTAGAAAAATATAAAGTTATTTTACTGCGTATCATCATATAGTGAATAATGTTTTATATATCTTAGAAATATTTAACTAAATTGTTATTTTTATCTTAGAAAATATATATCAATACTAAGCAAAGAATTTTTCATTACTAAATTTTTAAATAAATTATTAAGGCAATCAACATTGAAAATCTGTAAAAATGTATAAAATCTTTAAAAACGAATACTGTGTACACATATCATCTAATTTTTATAATGTGGTTTTTGAACTCAAATTTAATAAAAAATAAAAAAAATTTTGATGAGTAAGTTTATTCTTAATAATATCTGCATATTATTATCTAATGAATAAAAGCTATCTTTAAATTATAACTCTGTGTTATATGGCTGTTGAAATTATGTCTTAAACTGATACAAATATGTTTAAAGAGTCAATTATTCACATTTTTAGCTTTACCCATTATGTCATTTTTACAGAATTAGTTTTCTATTACTTTTGTATTTGTTTCAATTTTTATTAATCCTAATTATATTTTATTTTTCAAAATATATTGTTCCTCTGGATCAAAATAAAATAACATGAAATAGATATTAGAATTTTTTAATCTTATTACATGTATTTGATTTAAATTGTTATAAAATTTTGATCATTTACAAATTTTTATAAGTTTTAGTGCAGATAGTTTGAACTTTCTTTGAATTTTATATGCAATTGTGTTATGGACACACTTAACTGATAACCTAATAGAGTTACATTTTAATGTTAAGTATGTAAAGTAATACCTTGTGAGGGTAATTTTCATAAATAACTTGCTAAGCTAGAAATCAAAATTTTATTGAGCTACTTGTTAGATATGCAAACAGAAAGTAGACACTGTTTAACAGTAGCTGAGATCAAATCTGGGTCATTTTTATGCCAAAGATCATTTTTTTTTTAACTTTATTGACTCTTCTCCGCTTGCATATGTGGCTTTTCCAGGAACAATTCTAAGTGATTTATATGAAACTAATTAGTTCTTATGTTTTCTGTATATTTAAATTTTTAATATATATTTGAATGCGTAAATTTTAGAGCATAATATATTTTAGTAAACATAATTTTTTATTTTATTGTAGATACTTCTCGAAATCAATGTATTCCTTGTACATCTACTTGCTTAACATGTCAGCTTTCTCCAGAGACTTGTGATGCTTGCAAACCAGGATTACTGTTTTATGATAAAAAGTGCTTGTATACGTGCCCAGAAGGAACATATAAAGATCAAGACATGTAAGTCCAGGTGTTTTCTTATATGTAAATAAATATTGTGTTTTCTCATCTGTCTATATGTAATACATTTGATAAAAATAATGAAATTTTCATTTTTTATTTTATTTGCACTTATAAAACTTCCCTTGCCATTATAAAGAAAAATGCACAGATATGCTGTTATTCTATAAAGTTTGATAGTTAAATATTTAAAATCTACTAAGTATCATAATGCTTTGTGCTATTTACAATAAAAAATTCTTCTGCATGTCTTTGTATAAATGTCTTGAAATTTATTGTAAAAATCTTCACCACATTTTATAATAAAATAGATTCATATTGCAAAATTTTTATTTAGATTTCTTGACAAAATACCACTTAGATTTGCTTATTAAACATTTGCTTAAATTTTGTAGTTTTAAAGTTGCCTTTCACAAATATTTAAGAATAAAGTACCATGTAGTTATGAATAAATGTATGACACCAATGTGAAAAATTCTTACTGAAAGAAGTCATAAATGAATGTCCCTCTAAAAATTTATAAACAAACTATATAACAAGATCTTTCTAATAGAGAGGAATACATCTTCATTCCATTTTAGATAATATTTGTTTATTTTCCCTTTTCCATTTTTCTGTCAACATTCATTAAATGTAGACAGACTTGTAAAAACTAAAAGATTTTTTATGTTAAATTTATAAGTACTGTAGTCTTGCTGCATGTTTGAGACATGAGCAGCTGTATATGGAAGATAACACTATGTACTACAAAACAATCATGGGTTAATATGATCACATTGTTTGCTAGAGTCCTTAATTCAAACCAAGAAATTAATGCTGCATATGTAGCAAAAAATTTCTGTAAAATCATCATAATTTCATAATGGTGAAAGATAAAAGAAAATTTTTTTCTAATTTATTTTGCACATTCTTTTGGTAAAGATAACTGGATGTTTTCCTTGGTTGTTAGGGTTCTGCCAAGTGAAAAGTTGATGCTGTGTTTATGGGGAACATCTGCTTACATTATCAGCAAGATGCAGCCTTAGACCCTTGTATCTGCTCTAAAATAAGGAAGCAATTGTGTGCATATTAGTGATATTAATCACAGTCTTTGCATAGTTTAATCACTAATATCATAGTCTATGCTGTACAGTTACAAGATCGTTTATAAGACTACTTTCATATAAAAAAATACCTTGAAACAGGAAAAAAAAAGTTTATTTTTGTGGGGTGTTGCAAGATCTCTTGAGTCATTTCAGAAAATGGATCTCATTAATGAAAATGAACTATTTTGTAATTGAAAAGATTTACAACAGTGGTGTGGCCCTATATTTAATTAATGTAATTATGTAATTTTATGTGTATAATCTGTTTCATGATACAAAAATTATTTTAAAATTTTATTCAATTTTATTAAAACTAAAAATTTTAAGAAAATTTTCCTATATTGTTAAATGAATATTTTTAAATTTTCTTCAAGTAAATAAGCATTTGATAACTATAGTTTAGTTAATTTATTTATTTTGTTCAAATGCTGAAACTTTTTCCCTCAAGAGAGTACCAAATCATTTCAAATAAGAATCTTGTTCTATAAGGTTTTTTATTATAATTTTTGGTGTATGTAAATTTATGTTACGGTACACTGATTTATTAAATTAACTTTATACAATAAGTATCTGTGGAAAGATTTCTCTTTCACGTTATCATGTATAAAAATGTGGATAATGTCTTGGACTTATCAAATAGATGGGATTTTTAAATAAAGCTTCAGATCTTTCATATGTTTCTTAAGCTCTTATCACTATTTATTCTTTTATAACAATCGTTTGGAAATGCCTGATTTGAAACTGTAATTGAGCAGATTGCATAATATACTTATTATACTAAATTAATGTGCATATTAAATTAAAATGTTATTTTTAAAATAAGGGCCTTTAAATTATATTTAATATTATTACTTTTTTGATGTCAGAATAAATAAAAACTCATGGTAGTTAATTGCTTGTAAAATATATCTTTTTACCCTTCATTAGTAAATTTTTTTAAATTTTACTTTCATTGATGTATTTGTTTAAAAGCTTATTTTTTATATAAATAACATCTCAGTAATTATATAAATAAGTAATCTCAATAATTAAATACTGTTGATATCTATATTTTTTAAATTGGTTTAATTTCATAATGAAATATTAATTATAACATTAAAAAGTATTTTCTTTATTATTCTTTATAATTCATTCAAATGTTCTTGTTTGTAATATTAAAAGAAAAAGTTTTGAAGAATTTCTTTTTAAGCAGCCATTTGTGGTATATTGCATAAGTCTGTATTTTCCAAGCTATGATATGGATTTTAAATTTATTCTTGTCCTAGCTCAAAGATGGCAAACCAATAGCATGTGACACAATATTTTAAAAAGACCACCAATCAAAACAGTTTACATTTCATTTAAAATATAAAAAAGTTCCCTATAAAGTATTACAATCAATCATGAGTTCACCTGCACTACGGAATGTTGGGTTGGCTAGCAGAAAGCATTCTCATATGTGATTGTATTGTGTTAGTTACATTGAGGATTACAATTGTTAATGATACATAATTTGCTTATGTACTATGTGTTATTTTGCAACTTTATAAGTTTACCTTGTTTATATTTTATATTTATGATTTTTGACTGTTATTTAACATAATAAAAAAGAAAAATAAATGAAAGAAAATGCCAAACTTGGTGGACCAAGGAACAGGGTTCATACAACTCTTGGAAACTCTTTGAAACTTCCATAATTTGAAGAAAAGTTTAAGGGCCATTGGAACTCTTGGAATTTAACTTGATTCCTTGGAAATCATAAATTACTCCTGGAACTTCTACTTATCTTAATGCATTATTTTTTGTTAAAATATATAATTTTTTACAAGTTTTTGTTTTAATATTTTTAAATTTTAAATAGAATTGTCTGAAAACCTAATTAAGTATTAGTATTTAATGTTACTACTAGTTGGCGACACAGTTGATAGTAGATTAATGTATTCATAACTGTTAACTAAAATAAATTTCCAGTTTGGCCACAATAATTTCATAATGATCCAATTGATACTGAACTGGTTGTTATATTTAGATTTATGCGTGCGAAATGAAGAGAGTAATCACCTATAAGATTGTCATGTTGTGCAATCAGACAGGCAGTTTTAATTAATTTTTTTCTATTTGTTTTTTATATTGTATAAAATTCACCAAATAAAAATAGTCAGTGGGCTCTGTAAAGCCATACGAAGATTAGTTTTTGCATTGTTCAGAAAAGAAAGAATTTTTTAATTTTGTAGAAGAGTTAAATCATTACAATCGACAATAAGATTAGTCAAGCATCTGTTAAACGTAGGATTTCTGTGTACAAAAATTTGATTGTAGAAAATTTAATTCAATCAACTGTGTTTAAGTATATCATTGATGGTCACATTTGAAACATATGAGATGTCAACTGTATAATAATTTGCAAAAACTTACTACTGGAGTCTGGCAAATTTATTAATTATATTTAAGTAAATTAAAACAGCCAATAACAAGTGGGAAGCAAAAAGCACTTCCTTATAGTAATTGATGAACTGAAAAATAAAAAGAATTTTTGAAAATAACATAAATGAGAACTTTGAAAATCTACAATAAAGTAAGCTGAAGAAAATGTGAGAATTGGTAAATTAATATTAATTGCAAAATCAAATATGTGTCACTGTGGTGTTACAGAGAAGCAAAAGTTATTATTCAGAATTAATAATGAAATGAAAGCAAAAACTTTACTGGTGTAAAATTAGTGTTTTCTAACAGTAATATTTTGTATATATAAATAACCAAGAAATATGAAAATTTATTGAATGAATAAATAAATTGAAAATTCTAGAATATGGATGTCAAATGGTATAGTTTTAAAAGAATATGAAAGTAAACAGAAAAATTGCTTTTATCAAATAGTTTTGAAAAAAATCATCCTGGAAACTATCTTATAATTATATTTGTTTTGAGTAAGTATATTTATATATGAAAAGAGATTGAGAGAGATGCACATCTTAAAATACTCAATAAATTAATGGATAGAAAACTCTTGAAGGTGCTTAAAAACTCTAAAATTACCCATAATTTTTTACAATGATTGATTTAATAGTGTAAAGAATAATTATTTATAAAAAAATTCTATTTTATAGTAGATTCATTTGAAGGCTTTTGAAGTAGTCATTAAATACAATTCTAACTTAAATTTAAAAAAAAAACATTTATTTTGCAATTATTTCTATTTACAAAATAACTAAAAAATGTTTCATATACATGACTATATACATATTTAATAATGTACAATTTTTAAAATAAAGAAAAAAAATTATTTAACATGAATGTTGATACCTAGAAAACTCCTTAAAATTCTTGTAGTTTGCATCTTGGAAATGTCTACAAACCCTGAAATATGGCACGATTTCTAAAGACAATAAAGCCTTGTGTGTTTAGTGTTCTGGAATAGTAGTATGTAGAACATCATTTATAAAATGGTATTTTGAATTAAATCACAAATTCATTTATCAAAAAAGTAACCAAAAACAAAAGAAATTAGTAGCAAGTGCAGTAAAAGACAAACAAACATTGTCATCTATGATCAAATATGTTAACAAAAAATGTCATACAAGTATGGAAGTTATACAGTTATAAAAGTCATCACACTACATAATAAATCTTTTCAAGAAGGAGTGTTTGAATGAAGTCTAAGTTTAGAATGTATATTCATATTGCTTGATAATAAGTATAATATAATGCAGCTCATCATACACCTTTATCTAGGCATACTATAAAAGAAAGAATCTTTAAACTGGCTTAAGTGTTAAATATAAAAAAATGACATTAATAATGCTCCTTTCATATTGATTTCTTGACAAAAATACTGATATTACTAGATTTGCACATTTAGCAGTTTTTGCTCAATATTACGAAATAAATGCCATCAAGGAAGAATTAAGAATTAATTGCGATATCGTGCCTTACAACCCAATGTAAGTTATCTAGGCAAATATAAATTATTTGCCATCTAATCTGTCACATTAATGTTACTAACAAAAATATATTTATACGTAAATGGATTTTTAAATTGTTAATATATTTATCATTTTTCCAATAATCACAAATATAAGATTATTAGATGGTACATCTGTGATTTCATTAAATATTTCGTAAGAAAAAATAGTGTGTTGGTCCATAAAGGTTAGCTATTCATGTTCTAATTACCAAATTTTTATTAATATATTAAAAAGTTAAAATAGTCAAGATAAATAACAGAAAATTTTTGTTAATGAATAAAAATCTATGTCATTGAAAGTTTAATCTTCATATTTTTATTTGAAAAGGTACATTCCAAAATTGAAACAATTTAGCAATACTGAGTTATGAGAAAAAATCGTAATTTTATGTATTAAAAATATGCTATTTTATAACGAGAATTTTTTGTAAAGTGAAAAATTTTAAGTAATGACTTAATGTTTAATTTTTTTTACGATAAAGAAATATTACTAATAATTTACAGATTACCTAAATTTTGGAATAAAAATAACGATTAGTTTATGAATTTAAATCATTGTGCATAAATTAGTATTTTAAAATTGACTTAACAAACTTTAAAAAAATGAATAATACGGAAAAGTTAGCAGTCATTTTTTTAAATTAATTCAGTATAAATTATGATTTACTTCTTTTTCAAATTAACTTTAATTATTAAAAAATAAGTTCTGAAATTTTCTTAAACCTGTAAAAATTATATTTTCTTCATTTAATAAAATTTTACTTAAGTATTGATTATAACACAGTTTATAATAAAAAAAGGGCTATCATATTAAACTAACAATATTGTACTTTAGAAAATTAAATAGTTTATTCTTATGATATCAATCACATGGGGGTGGTGTCAGTCGCCTTCACGTGGTGCTTCCTGTTTTCACTAAACGACTGACTCCGGCTGCTTCGTTTTTTGCGGAAGATTACTTTTCATTCACCTTAAGATTGTGTTGGGCTGCCCCACAGAGACTAATGGTTGAAAAACCAAGGTCGGGTGTAAGAAAAAAAAATGATATCAATCACCTAAAATTGGCATTAAATATTTAAAATAGTTATACAATAAATAACACTTTAAATTTTTTATTATATTTTAGGAAATATTTAAACAAGAGCATTTATGTTCTAAAAGTATTTATACAAAATAAAATGCCACTTGTTTCACGTATTATGTTCATAAATGTTCTGTGCTTGATTTACCATACTTAACATAACTGCATATCATTTATCAGGTGTAAGAAATGTCATAGAAACTGTGCTTCCTGCAATGGCCCATATTCAAATAATTGCTTGAGCTGTCTCCCTATATATGTTTTTCACAATAACTCCTGCTTGAAAGAATGTCCTGATCCTTTTTATCCTAATGATGAACTCATCTGTACAAGGTACATTTTTTCAATTCTTTCAAATAAATTGGTTTTATTATGAACTATATTGAATTTCATAAGCTGAGCTTTTTTACTGATTTCAAAGCATTATGTTTTTGTTAATTATTAATTTTATTGTTGTTACATTAAATCAATTGCATAAATTAAAAAATAGTAAATATAGGAGTAAATATTTCCTTAAAATTATTTAATCTAGTTCTTGTTCAAAAATTTTTAGTAATTTATTTTTTAAAAAAATAATTTTCTGAAAAGAAAGAAAAAAATATGGAATTTAATTTTGTGGAAATAATTTGTGTGTGGAAAATGTGGAAATAATTTAATTAAAATGGAAAATGTGGAATTTAATTTTTTAATAATTGCATTTCAATTTAGATGTCATTGGTCTTGTGATTCTTGCATGGATAAAAGTTCATGTACACGTTGTCGAAATCACTGGGATATAGACTCTTCTGAGTTGTGCTCATATACAGGATCTAATTGTAGGAAAGGTATAAAAACTTTTTAAAATATATAGAAATAAATAATTAAATTGAATTTTTATGACCTTATTTTGCTATGTATAATCCATAGCAGCATATTATCTGCAAAACCTTTTTTCAAGTGAAAAAAAAGAACATCACATAATCTCCAGCAGCATGTAACCGTTAGCAATATTTCTGGCAAATTGTTGAAAATATATGCTACTGATTATGTGGTATTACATAAAATAAAAATACACAGTGTAATTAAAAATACAATAAATTGCGTAGGAAAAACATCTATCATAAAAACATCTGTTTGGATCCACCTCATCTCAAAAAGTGATCAACTGTTATAAAAGCTTTAGCTTAACTAAAAATGATAGTGAAAAGATCATAGAAAAACTTATCAATTTTTATTTGTGGATAACATTTAAAAGAAGGTTAGACTTATTTTAAAAATGAAATATATTTGTTTTATTAATATTTAAATGAAAATAGATTATTTTTGAACTGTGTGTGTGCATTTGGTAAATTTTTTCTTTTATACCATGCATGCTTTATTTTTCCTCTGAAATTAACATATTTGTAGCAATTTTTTGCATTCTCTATGACTTTTAGTTTTAAAATCTGCTATATAATTTATATGATTTCTCCTAACAATATATGAGCTCGAATATTTTCAGACCAAAACATCTCAGGGCAAGGCAAAATGCAAATGACAATATTAAATAACAGCTGTAATAGCATTCCGATGGACCAAAATCATTCTTCAACAAAACTGGTTATAATTGAAATAAGTATGCTGAGTCATGGCACCATCTGTTATTTATTTTGTGAAACATAACAGCATTTCTTTGTAAACGTTTCTGATTTAGAATATTCTCTTATCAAATTATCTGCAGCAGGCAATAAAATTTGAAACTTTTTTAATACATAATCTGTAGATTATATACAGGAAAATTATATCAACTGAAATGCATGGAAATCTTTTAATGCACATTTTAAATCCTAAACATTATCAAATAGCCTTTATTTTTATATCAAAATTATTTTTCTTTATTAATTTCAAAATGTAGGAAAATGTTCTCAAAAGTTTTTTTAATTGTTTAATTAAATTTAAATTGTTTATATATATATATATATATATATATATATATATATATATATATATATATATATATATATATATATATATATATATGTCATTAAACTCATACACACAATTCAATTGCTTTCTGATTAAATAATCATAATCTGCTTATGATGATTGTAAATTAATTAGTTTTAGTTATATTTAATAATACTGCTAGCTCATATTTTTAAAGAACAATTTTGCTAAATGCCTACCAAATCTTTTTTGAAAAACTTTAAGTGAAACTTTAATGTTTACATTGTTTTGTGAAAAGTATGATAAAAATTCCTGGCAGTTATAAAATTATTAAATGTTTCAAAATAAAAATTTTTGCCAGCATAAATTTTTAAGTTCCAAAACTTTAAATATTTTTATCCATTTTTATTAATGAGAGTAAATGTATTGATGCTTCAATCTAGTGTTAATACTTGATCTAGTATTAATACTTTTTTCCAGCCTTAATATTTAACACAAGTACATTTAGAACTGCAATATTCAATTAATTCTTTTGGTTCATGTGCTTGTTTGGAGCTTAAAATATAATAATTCCTATTAGTTAGCACTACCAGGGATTTGACCACTGATTCTTGATACAGCTTAGTCTGTTTTATTATTATTTTATATTTATTATTATTTTATAATATAACAGGTTTATAAATTATTAAGTAAAGGGTTGTATTAAAAGATATTGGAAAATTGAAAATATGACATCATTAACAAGATTTTTTCACTATGTTTTCATAAAACTGAAAATGTTTTATAAGGAATTATTTTCATATGTTGCTCTATCTTTCTTGCCTTTTGTTAAAAAATTTTTCTTGAAAGAGTCATCAGTAAATCTAGTATCAATAACAGGGGCAGTATCTTTGGAAAATCTTTTCAAGTATTGACATTTGCAGACGACATTGCACTGGTAGCTAGAAGTAAAAATACTTAATAGAAGCCTTTGAGGCTATTGAGAGGGAGGCCAGGCCAGCAGGGCTTGTTGTTAATCAAGTTAAAACCAAATATTTCTCTGTAACTAGAACCCAATTTACCCAAACTCATCTACTCATTGATGATTAAAAATTTGAAACAGTTGATGAATTTATCTATCTTGGCTCAATGTTTAACAAAAATAATGACATTCTCCCAGAGATAAGATGTCTAATTGCAGCTAAAAAAACCTTTTTTGGCCTAAGACATTTATTAAAAACTAATTTTTTATCTTCAAAAACTAAGTTACAGATCTATAGAATGCTTATCCGTCCCATTTTGACCTATGCCTCAGAAACTTGGACTTTGACTGTAAGACAGGAGAGGCTGTTAGGCCTATTTGAACGCAGGATTTTAATAAGTGTCTTTGGAGGTACGAAGGAGAACGGTGTCTGGCACAGAAAATACAATACAGAAATCTACTGTATGTACAAGGAGCCAGATGTTGTAGATCACGTTAAAGTAAGCCGTCTTAATTGGGTTACACATGTTATTAGAATGAAGGACAATAAAACACTAAGGGGATATTTTTTTGCAAAACCCATCAGCCTAAGAAGAAGAGGAAGACCAAAGCTAAGGTGGGTGGATGCAGTGGAAGAATGTAGGGATCTTGGAACAAAAATTTGGAGGAGTTTGTCTGCCAGTAGAGGTGGCTGGAAGAAACTTGTTCAGAAGGCCTTGGCCCATTCTGGGCTGGCACGCCATGAATGATGATGAATGATTTTCATGTGTATCAAATTATTGTTTAAGATAGGATCAATTTGAAGTTTTCTTCAGTCGAAAATACAGAATTTGTGAGTGCTTTTGCATATATTTTACTTATAAAATGTGTATAAAAGCCCTCAGAAAACCAATACTTATTATTCATCTATACAGATGTGATGTGTTTTTTATTCAACTTCATTCTGAATAAAAATTAGACCAAACTGTTAAATTCAAAGTAATGCAAAAAGTAGCAATTAGATGAAAAATTATAAACAGTATCATGATTTATAATTTTTCATCTAGTAACTACTTTCTTAATAATGCAGTTTACTTATAAAACAAATTATGAAAACTATACTAGTTTAAAATATAGTTCTAAATGTATTATCAAAATGTATTACATATTTTATTTGAGAAGGTTGAAAAAAGTTTCTATTTTTGATTTAATAGATTTACTAAATGTTTAAATTTTGACAAAAAATGATAAATTAAAAAAAATTGGATAGTTATTATCTAATAATTTTACTTATTAACCTTTTCATCCCTGTGGTACAACTGTTGTACCATGAAAATGAGTGTCTCAGAAGACAGTTGTGGTACAGCAGTTGTACCATGGATTTGTTCCTGATTTCAAGAGCGCTTGACTTTTTCCCGCTCAAATTTCTTCGGGCAGTTGAGGAGGATTTAATTGCTGCTCTTTTGTGTGTGAAAGTCGTAAAAATTGGGGACTTGTCTGAGCATAGAATTTTGGCGAAAAACAGTTTTGGCTACTATTTTTAAAAGTGAAGCATATTTATCCTCACTTTAACAAATTTTTTCATTGTAATCAGTTACTTTTTTGTCACTAGAAATAAAATAAAAATAAGAATGAAAATACTTTCAATCATGAATTGAGATGCGGTTGATAGAAGGGTTTATTAAATAAATATTGTCTACAAATTTTTCATAAAATATATTTTGTTGCATTTTGGTATGAGATTTTCTTTGTAATTTTGTAATGTTTTTATAATAATATATTTTTAAGAATAAATAAAATACAGTCACTTCAAATCACATTTCCCTGATACTACAAATGTTTTATGTTTAAGCCTATATAAATTATTTTAGCTTAAAAATTTGGCTTTTATTTAATGTGAAATCTTTAAAATATTGTTTAATGTATAGCTTTTTCTTTTTATATTAACTCAGTTTTGATTTAAAATTTTGCTCTTTCTCCAAATTAATACTTATAATTTCTTAGAATGTATTTAGTTTTTCTAGAATTTTCAATCATAATTTTCAGCTCATTCATTACTAATGTTCAAACCTGAATTTGTTCTTATATCAGAAACAATAAATTAGTATTTAAATAATTGTTCTTAGTATTTTAAATTAAAGTATAGTAATTGTAAGTAATAGATAAAAATTAAACAGCATGATATATGAATTTTTTTCTTGTATTAGTATGTAATCTCAATTCTTACATATTTTTAATGAGACATTTTAAATATCATGAGGTTAATCTTGGTACAATGTTTGCTTAAATGTTTTCCTTTATTGTTAATATGCCATCTTCAATTTTCCTCTGTTGGATCTCTGAATACTTCAATGCTTGAAGTATCTATATATTATTTCAAAGTGAGGGTTATAAAATCAAACGCTGTAAAAAAAAAACAGAAACTGAGACTATATTAGAGTGGAACTTGTGTAATTATATTAATGGTTATTCTGTTTTAACATTTTTAGCTATCCCATAAAATACTTTAATTTGTCCATTAAAAATATTTATAGCTTTAAGCATACATAATAAATATTGTTAAATTACATTAATTTTGCAAATAAAAAGTTTTTTAATTTGCAAAATTATGGAAATAAATTTAATGGGAAGTAATAAAAGATTATCTGAGAGACTACTTTAAAAGTAACTCTGCACAATTGAAATTCATCATATTGAGAGATGTTCTTATCAAAGCTTCTTTAAATTTTTTAGTAATACTATTGTTTCCAAATAAGTAAATTCTGAAACTACTCATATTTTTGTTATTTAGGATGGTATAACCCATACACATCCTGTCAACCATGTCACTCCCATTGTGAGCAATGCTTCGGGCCTGGTATTCAAGATTGTGTGCGATGTGAAAAAGAGTGAGTGTTCATTATTTAGTTCTACTTCATGATATTTATAATATATTGTTTAAATAAAAGGCAATATTTTATTCAGTTACCTATGGCTTGAAGGAGAGTGTACAGCTGTTTGTCCTGAAGAATACTTTTCTACACAAGATGAATGTCAACGGTGCTCATCACCTTGTATTAAGTGCACTGACAGCACTTGTTTAGCTTGTGCTAAAGGTTATCTTCTTCATCAAGGAAAATGTATTCAGTCTTGTCCATATGGGTAAAAAATCTTTTTGAATATATTTAAATCAGCTACTTGATTTAATCCTAAAACAGTGCACAACATGGATTTTGCAAATCCTTTTTATTTATTTTTTTATAAAATTTAATTTGACTACTGCTTAAATAATTTCTAAATGCAGTTTCAGATTCTAAACATATTAAACAAAAATAATTGAAACACCTCACTGTACCCACTACTGCACGGTTTTTTCCAGATTAAAAAATTCCTTCTCAGTTCAAGTGGGGAGGTTTAAGGATGATGATGTCAGCCTAATTGTTCTTTGTCGACCCTTCAAAAATACATTGCTGGCCATCCAAATTGGAACACCAAGAAAGACAAGAGATATCACAATAAAATTTATTTTGTAAATAACATGTTGACCTAGTATCAAATAATATAATTTTTAGACTTCTGTGAAGTGTAATTCTTGCCAAAATCAGTAACCAGAGTAGCCACTATTGTTGGAGATCACCACTGATATGTGCTTTGGCATTGATTCAAAGAGACTTTGGATGTGTTCTTGGGGTATAGCAGACCAAGCAGCTTTCACATATTGCCAAAGTTGATGTAGTTTAGGAGCTGGGGTGAATTGTTGAGCAACCATGGACTAAATTTTCTTTTGCAAAATACGTGGAGAGCGAACTGGCCAGGGAAATGACTCAATCTGGCGATTGACAAAAAACCTTTGGACAGTGTTTGCCACATGTGGTCACACATTACCCTGTTGAAATATGGCTGTGGACAAGACCTGAAGATAAGGAAGGACAACTGGCTCCAACACCTCAGAGATGTAGCACTGGCTATTTAAAATACCGGCAATGTGTACTAGAGGAGTGTGAGAATGATATCCAACACTGCCCAATACCATAATACCCAGTGCAGTACCAGTGTGGCAGTGCATAATGCAGCTGTTCACCATCCTCTCTCCACTGTGTTCCCAGACTCAAATGCAATCATCATGCTGTTGCAGACAGAAGCATGACTAGTCAGTAAAGACAATTTCATTCTTTTCTGCCATTCATATCTTTCTGCCATCACACAATTGGCAGTGGAGACTTTTGTAGTTTTGCGTCAAGGGTAGACAAAGCAATGGACATTTTGCGGACAGACCCCTCTGCTGTGAATGGCTCCAAATGGTGCACACAGACAATGTATGATGCATTACAGACTGAATGTTTTGTGCTATGGTTTGTGATGTGGTTAGCAATCCGTCACTACTATGTGTACAATTTGCCTGTCATCATGTGAAATGGATGCGATTGAATTTTTTGGTCCGTCTTACCCTCCTGTATCCAACAATCACATATCCCCATTACAGTTGTTTGGTTTTGTCCTACACGACTACAAATTTTCCTGAAAGGTAATCCACAATCTCGGTATGCCACTATCCTTCCTCTGTCAAACTCAGATACTTGATCAAAAAATGATCGCTGTTTTCTATGAGGCATAATTGAACATTTTTTTAAAAAAACCCACAAGAAAAACACAATTGCCGAACTTGAAATCGTCAAAATCTCCAAGGCTTTGAAGTGGCGCCACTGTACGTGATGTGCGTCTGCACTGAAATTTTAAAAAATTTGCATATCTCACCTCTGCTAATGCATGTTGTAAAATTCATGTTATTTGCATACTTCCTTTAGGTTGTTACATTCATGATGGCCAGCAGTATCCAATTGTTTATTCTGGCCACTTGAATTAGAAACTTGTGAGTAATATTTTTTTGTACTATCTTTTGCTTAAATAACAGCTGTTATTCATTTGGGCATTGAATCTTCAAGATCCTGGAGTACATGTCTCAGGGATACCATGCCTTATCTATGCAGCATTTTTTTATTTTGTAAATTTGATGGAAGAGGAGAATGCTGTTGGGTGCATTTTCCCAATATATCTTAAACATTTTCTTTGAGTTAAAATTCAGGCTCTGTGGTGATCAAGGAAGATTTTGAATTAAGAGTGGTATTCAGCAAATCAATTTTGAACACTTCTGACATGACATATTTAAGTGCATCAACATCCTTCACCATCAGAATAAAATGCAACATTGTAGGCTGCATTTGATCTGCCATAATATCTTCATATCTTCTGGTCATTTGTTTATTCTCTAAGAACACCAGGGCATCACTTTTATGCCAACAGACTATGCCTCATTCTTTTACCAGACTAGCACAGTGCAAGTAAGGCAAGGTGGATTTTTAGCCTTGTTGCTGTCTTGGCATATTCAACATTTTCTGTTACTGCAAAATAAAGTATAACATTATTATGAGATTTTCAAAATGTCTTTCCTGACACCTATACAAACAAATTATTGCATTCCAGATGAAAAAGAATAATTTTCTCACCGGTTCCAGATTGTACATTCTTATCCTCCATCCTCTTCAATTCTCTACATGATTTGAGATTAATTCTGTTTGGAAGAACCTTGTTTAATTGTTTTTGTCATTTTAAGCACAATAGAATTCCTGTTCTACCACATAATTTGTCAGATATTACTCTTTGAAAACTGCTAGAACCACAGTTATGTCTCCTTCATAAGAACCATGGGTTCTATTTCCAACTTTAGTAAACCTTTGATTTGTCTCTTTTTAAGGATCTAATGAGATTTATGATCTTTGGAAAAAATATGTTCTAAATGCACTAATATTTAATAAATAACTGTCAATTTTTTTCACATTACTTCACTGGGAAGTGTTCCCTTACACTTCACTCATGCTAACTTTCAAATGATATGTAACCAATGTTATAAAAAAGGAGTATACTTCATATTTAGAAAGCATTTGAAAATCTCAGATTCTCAGACTCATTGGCCAGTGTATTTCTAGAATGTTTCCTGACAAAGCTGTTTGAAGTCTGCGATTGCTATGGAAAGGATATTTCCTAACAATCATAGTTTTTGATTATCACATCAAAAAAGCATAGTAATTTGAAATAGTGTACTTTAATAAAAAAATAAGGTTTTATATGTCATATTTGGAAAAAAAAATCACTTCATTAAATGTTAAATAAATGGGAGGAAAAATATCCAAAAAGAAATATAACTGTACATAATGACAACTATGTACCAACAGTTATGATTATAGTTTTGATATTAAAATAATTAATAATTCTATAAAATAATTATTATATGTAATATTAAAGTTTTAAAAGAAATTATGGACATATTAAGATTTGGTTATTTTTGCTTTGAAATTTGTCTCAAAAAATAGTGAAAGAAATAATATATGAATTAACAGATCCGAAAATTCTTCACTTAATAAAATCTTTGTATAAATTTTGTTTAATTTAAAACTTACAAATTTTGTATAAATACTTACAAAATTTGTATAAATTTTGCACATATTTTAAAACTTACAAATTACGTTTTAAAAATACTCTCTAAAAGTGCAAATTTGATTCAATAAGATTGATTCATATTTCAAGATTGATTTTATTCCAAACTTTTAAATGATATTGACATTTTCTCAGAGAATTTAATCTTGTGTTATCTATAGCTGTTTTTGATGATAAAAATATGTTCACTTTGTTGAATCGTATCAAACTAAACATTTATGGAAAGAAATTGTTCTTTTGTTTTTAGTAAAATACATCAGATGGATTTTTATGCTTTGTTTTTAGGTTGTTACTTTGTTAAATAATCAGATATATATATATATATATATATATATATATATATATATATATATATATATATATATATATATATATATATATATATATATATATATATATATATAGAGAGAGAGAGAGAGAAATTATATATTGTTTAAATGTTAAAAAAAGTTTCTTTTTAATTTTTTTGGTATCAAAATAAGTAGTCACAAATTCCCCATTTTTATTAATATATATACATGTAAATATTTTTTTTTTACTATTTTTGTCAATCTGATAAACACAAATGCTGCTTTAAATACTAATTTATTGCTTATAGAGACTATGACAATGGTAATGGTAGATGTGAAGCATGCCATCAGGATTGTTTTTCATGCAGAGGTAATTCCAATCAGAATTGTTCATCCTGCCCACAGAATTTTTACCTTCATGAAAGTACATGTTTGCAAAAATGTCCAAATGGATTTTTTCCTGTTTCTTATGAAGACAAAAATGAATGCAGTCCTTGTTATCCTGGTTGCAAAAGTTGTTATGGTAAGAAATTTCAATGAATAATAAATACTATAAGCATATTTTATTCATTACCAAAATTATGTATTCTTATGATTTGAAGTAAATTATTTATGATTGCTGAATTACTTATTTTTATATTAATTAAAGTGATTATTATAAAAAAATTACTTATCTTAGGTATAAAAAATATGTAAATAAAATTATAAATAAAAGTTATCAAAATTGTGATAAAAGTCACTCTTGGATCATTTTAATGACAAAAGCTGTTTTCAGTTATAAAAATATGAAATCCATTCATTCACTTAACAATTATTTTTTTATTTGACAATTATATTATTTATAACATTCTTATGTTTTAGATTACAGTCCTTTACATTGTACAAGTTGTTATGAAAACACAACATTTTCAAATGGTGTATGTATCCCTTGCTTAGATGGAGAATTTTTTAATAAAGAACATAAGGTAATTTAAATGTTAAGAATACTCTGTATTGAAATTTATAAGCAGAATTAGAAATTTATTTTTAATTTAAAACCATCTGCAAAATTTATTCATAGTTCTTACATTTCACTTTTTGGAGTTATAATTTTAGTATTCTATATATTTTTGTCATACTATAAAAATTTATGTTATGATTGAACTATATGTGTACAAAATTTCAAAACAGTATATTTCTAGAGTTTTTACATAATAAGCATTTCACATGCAATTTAATATTATTATTACTCCCTTGACTTTTTTCTACATTTACAGAAAATTATATAATATAAATTTAAATATTTCAAACTAATTCTAAGAGGTGAATGTAATCAGATTCAAGTAATTAAAATGAATTTATTTCATCTTAAAAATGGTAAGAAAAACCAATTTTCTTATCATAGTATTATAATTTTTTAAAAAAATGTTGTATCAATTTAAAAACTGAACATTTAAACAGATCTCCAAAAATATATTATAGATATGCTAAAGACAATGGAAAAACTGTATAAAATGTATAATTACTAAATTTTTACACTTTTTCATTATTTTATAGAAAAGGAAAAAATAAACAGCATCACTCATTGCTTATTTTTATGCATACTGTATATTAATACATTGTGTTATTTTATTATAATAATTCTTTGGAATTTCGCTTAAATTAATATTTATGCAAATTACTTTCTGTGGCATGATACAGATACTTTATTTCTAAATAAAATTTTTAGCTAACTTTGATATTTTTACTTTGAATTGTTGTACAATAGTTAGTGTGTATCAAAACGATATCTACATAAATTGTTTGTATTGTATATTGTTAAATAATAATATTCTCATAATATTTAATTATAGTTACTTGTTTGTTTTTACATGTTGTATATTTATTTTTTTAAAAAAAATTGGAGACTCATTTGATAAAGAAATATGCATAATTTTCTATTCCTATTGATATTTTAAAAATACATACCATTTTCTGTTCCTATAAATGGTTGAAATTGTACTGAAGGGAACTACTTCTCCACTTTATCTTTTCTATTTCTCTTTGCAGTTGGCATCAAAACCAAATATTATTTTGCTTTATTCAATTGATTAATTGAAATATTAAAATTAAAATTTTCTGTAAAATTATTTAAATTTAAGGCAATTATACAATTTTTTTAATGTGGAATTACTTTATGATGAATTTGAATGGTTTTCATTACTGTTGTAATGTAAATTAAGCTGCTCAGTATCAGCGTTTTTTATTCTTTCAAGTATTTTCAATCATTACATACATGTGTACATGTAAGTCTTGTTGCCTTTTAATAATTTATATATTTCTTCTTATTGCCTTAGAACTATGTTTCATATTAAGTTATGCAAAATACATTAGTGTTTGATATTAAATGAAAGATGCAAACCTTCATTTATTTAACTGTTTGTAGATATTTTTTGTGATATTTATTACTTTTTCATGTAAAAATTTAGTTTATTGTATCATGGGAAGGAAATAAACTGGAAAATTCTAGTGATGTTGTGTATGCATAGAATGTAAAGTAACTTTTTATGCAATTTACATATAATGAATTTTAAAAAATTTATTAAATGAATATTTTCTTAATCATTGTGCATTCTGTTCATTATTTTGGATTCTTAAATTTAGTTACTATTTTTTGATAAGTATTTTATCTAGATCATCAATTTTTTATTTAATGCAATGAAATGAAAGCATAAATTTTAATAAACATTGCTACATAATTTAATGTTTCATATTTTTTTAATATTTTCATAGATTTGTGAAAGATGCCACCAAAATTGCGGTAGGTGCTATGGTCCTTTGGACAGTAATTGTTTATCCTGCAATGCACCTCTTAGGCTTGATGAAGTAAAACATAGATGTTTACCCTGCTGCCACAACATGAAGAAATCAGAGTGTTGCTCATGCAGTGCAAATCTCGGTAAATAATTTATAACTTGATACTAGAAAATCTAAGAAATATAAAATATTTTTTTCAATTATTGAATGAAAAATTATTTTTATTTAGTTACAAACAAAAATTTGCTATTGAAGTGAATGGAATTTGAATTTATTAATTTTAATTTCATTGTTATAGTACTAATGTTTTTATTTTGTTATTCTAAGTGTTTTTAATATGTAATATATATTTTATTTTTTCTCAGAATTTCTAAAAAGGTTAGCTCAATGTTTTTTTTTTTTTCATTTGCTTCTATTGGGCATCACACAAGCTTGCTTGTATTGATTATGAGATCCTGTTGATAACAACATAATGCAACATTTTACAAACATTTAATATTAATATAAAATGCATAAACCTGAATAACAAAATCATAGAGCCAAGAGATAGGGCAGTGCTCTGCAAAATTCAGCTTGTCGTCCAGAGTTGAACAACAGAAAATGGATGCTGTGCTCCCTCAACTTTTTTTCAATAAAATAGAACTACTCAGTAGTTTTTATTGCCATGAAAATAGCTAAACATTTAAATACAGTTCTAACTTTACTGATAATTATATGAATAAAATTCTTGCCTTCATTTTTATTTTTTGGTTTCATATACAGTGAATGCCAGATCAGGCATAATCATATAGTGAAAATAAAGCATTAGAAGCATCTTTGTAAATCAAATTCTCTAATCATAGAATACCAAAGTTTAAATTTAAATTTTAAATGCTATCAATAAAAACTAATTATAATATTATCAATAAATACTAATTATAATATAATAATTATCAATAAATACTAATTATAATATAATAATTATCAATAAATACTAATTATAATATTCAGTAACTAAGTTATTGCTATAGCTTAAACTTATAATTTATTAATTGCTTTGGTAAATTAGTTCAGTAAAGAAAAATTCATTTAATTAAAAAATGCATTTATTTTATTTATTTTTTTATCTTAATATTAAACCTGTGATAATAATAACTTTTTCGATTTTTATTTTAACAACATGGGAATCATTACTTTAATTTCCTCTAGTGCTCTCTAAAAATTAATGTTTAAGTATTTTTATTTTATTTTTCAGACATTTGTGTTAATTCTGACCACCCACGAAGTATAATTTTGAATTTTTTATCTGATGACTCTGATGAAGTTATCATTCCATTGCGGCATGTTGTGCCCATCGTGATAGCAATCTGCTCGACAGTGGTTCTCTTGTTCATTGTACTCTTTGGTATCCTTCAGGCACACTCTATGGGGTGGTGCACTTTCAAACTGCGAGGACAGAAATATGAACGCGTGCCTAACAATTCTGTTGCTACATTTGAAACAGAGATGGAGAAATTGTCCTTAACGCAGGGTGATTTGGAAGAGGAGGATGATCTATATGAGAAAGTATAGTGATAGTGAATTCCTCTTACATTCATGGTGCCTCCTGATCAAACAAGTCTTTCATATATAAGATGTGCTATGAAAATGAAGTTTGAATGACTTCAAATATTTTTATATTTATTCTCTGTAAATTTAGTATTGAATTTGTTATAATCTTATTTATAAAATTAACTTGATTTAATGTGACTAAAATTAAATTTTTTATTTAGTTTTTAATTACAAATTGAAAATTATGATGTCATGACTAAGAAATTATAGTTAACTATGCAATTTTAAAGTAAATGTTAGCTTTATTAAATAACTTTACTTTCTGCTGTTTCTTTCCTATAACTATTGTTGAATATATTACAGAATATAAATATATAATTAGAATTCAAAATCATTTGAAAATAGCTTAAATTGTATACCTAATTGCTGATAATTATCCAGGTGTTTAGTATGATTTAAAATAGAAGACAGTTGTTTAAGTCAAATATTTTTCTCCTTTTCACTGTCAATAATGGTTTCTTATAACATTGTAAAAATGTTTTGAGATAAAATTTATATGTAAGTAAAATTTGACCCCTCTATATTGTGTAAATAATTTAATATATTTTTATTCTGATTCGAACAAACTTTAAAAAATTTAATATCATGTTGAAAAAGTTAATAAAAGAAATGTTAAAGTTCTTCCAGAATTATTTGATATAAAAATGTAAATAAATTAATTAATATGAAAATATGTGTGTGACTTAACAATTCCATGTAGAAATTTTATTTAGTGTAGTTTCCTTAAAGTTGAATTTGAATTGATCTATGATAGGTGGCAAAACTTAAATATCATCAAAATTTTTCATTCTTTTTTTTAGAAATTTTCTTTTAAGAAATGCTTAAAAAAAGGATAATTTAAATTTTACTATGCTATTTGTGAATAAATTTATTCAGATAAGGATACTTTATGAATCAATTTATCCACATGTAGCATAAAAAGATTATTAAAACTTAGACATCTATTCTTTGCTAGCCCTACTAAAATCTTGCTTTACTAACTATTTTCCTATAAAATAAATATCTATTCTATTCAAATTAAGTACACATTTATCTTTAAAGAATAATCAATTTTAAGATTAACATATTTGAAAAACATCTATGATAAAACCATTCATTTTTTATTATGTTAAGAAGACATTATAATAATAGTTTGAAAAAATTTTATCAAACAAAATACTTTAGAAAAAATAAATTTTGTGGTACATATTATTTTATTTTTTAAACATTAATATCACACACACACACATTGTGAAGTATTTGTAATTAGATACGAACAATAAGACAATTTTTTTAAATTAAAACTCTGCTGGATTGATCACTTAATATAAAATTTCTATCCAAACAAAATTTCACGTAAATTTCAAAAAGCTTCAGCTAACTCTTTCAGGGGACTGAAGAAAATTCCCAATTTATATTTGGTAATTTATTGAGAATCATCTGCATATTTTATACAGATAGCCAAACTATTATATAAATGGAAAATGTTCTCTCAATCATGAAATGTGCCTGGTTTGCGATGACAAATAAAATAATATTTTATGCAATATTTTATTTCATTTATTTGAGATTTTCTTGATAATTTCTGCTAGAGGTTATTTTTGTATTATGTAAATTATTTTTGCTATTTATTACCTTTTTTTAAATATCCAATAAAACTTTAATTTAGTACCATTCAAAATTATAATATTTGTTTTATTTATTGATAATTAATTTATAATGTATTTTATTTCATGAACTTAAAATTTGTAAATAACTTTTATTGTGAAATAAATCCAGTGAAAATAGAGTTTCTTCACCATCTAGAGAAATTTGAAAGTCATTTTCACTTCAGTATCATTTATGTTGAAATGAATTTTGTATGACTAAAGATTTCATTGAAAGAACAAAAGTGATATTGATTACATTTAGAAGCTTTATTAAATTTAGAAATCAAAAAGTGCTATAAATTTTGTCACTATTTATTAATTTATATTGATAATGCTGTAAAATATTGGCACTTATGTAGTATTAAAAAGAAAATTTAATTGTTTTTCATTTAACTTCTCTTTATAAAATGTTTTAAATAAAAAATTTTCAGTGGACATATTATGAAATTAAAAAATTATAGATTTGTATCATTATCTCTTATGTTATCTTGAATATATTTTAGGATTTTTAAATTTTGTAGTTGGATGATGTTGTGATTATGAAATGGTTATATTTATGTATTTTATAAACACACTTTTAAAGTTTAGAAATGTCTCTTATTTATATTGCTGAGTTTTATGTGCTATAATGTTTATTATGTGCATCTTTATTTTTAATTTCAGGTGATTTCTATTTTTTAGAACAAACTTGCATTTATCTGTATATATTCAAACTATGAGAAAGTTTTCTGTGAATAAATGTATAAAAATATTAAATCTAATAAAACTTTTTGTGCATGTGGAAGATTAATCAAGTGTAAGTGACTTTTATACAAGTTAATAATTGCAGACTTGGAACAAGTTTTTTTATTTTTTTTAAGCACTAAAATATATTTGAAGTGTTTTTAAAATTTAGAGGAAAAATTTAACTATCATATTTGATTTTAATTTTTTTTACTTACAATGTTAAATAATGTTTCTATTATAAGGAGTAATTCTAAAATGCTAAGATTCCTGGATTGCCATGGAAACCATAAAAAAAAGTTTCATATAAAATGCATGAATGTGTATACATGCATATACTTTATGAATCTGAAACATAGCTTCTCAGTTCATTATAAGAATGAATCCCGTGCCATTTTAAGATCTCTGGCTCAGTTCGTGGAGTTTCCTCCCCTTGACATCGAAAAGAGTCTATTCCGAAAACATCAAGGAAATAGCTTCTGCACACTTTTGATCTCCTGTAGTTCTCCCCCATGGGCATGACACCACCAACCAACCCCTTATACTTTCTTCTTTTTTGTCTTGGAGAAAGCTATGAGATAAATACCATCAAATCATAACGTTCTGAAATGCAAAATTGATGCATGCAAGTCCCTCTCCCTGACAAATTGCGTTTCAAATCCCAAAAGCTGTCGATATATCTTCCTACACTCGCACCACAGAGAGAAAGAGTGAGTTTCACTAAGCTTAATTAACGTTATTGGAGCATAAATTCGAGTAGGGCTTCTATAACCCGGCTCTAAACATGGTATCAAGCCATCCTGAATTTTACAAACAAATGGTAGTTTACAATTCCACACTCTACACTTCTCCAGAGTTTGCTTCAAAGTAAAGACCTAATTAATCGTAGATCGTCCTTTTCTGAAACCATACTAATAATCACCAATAACAGTCTCCATAATAGAAGACAGGCGATTAAGCAAAATATTAGAGAAAATCTTATATAAGCAACATAATAAATTTATTCCTGTGTAATTCTCGCTGTTCAATACATCCCTTTTTTATGTAGAAGATAAAATATTTATATATAATCTTTCTCCCAAATAAATCATATAATTTCCCAAATGAATTTGTTAAAATTTTTTTTTTCCCTATAAATTATAAAGTGGTTTCTTTCGTTCCAGTTGAGCTCATGATTATGCCACTTTATCACTATTCTCATTCGTTTACAGCGTTGTCAATCCGACTTGTCGACGAATTTGCTTTGAAATTTCTTTGAAAGGCTGCGAATAAGGCGAAGTTAATCATCGAATGTCTGATAATAGTGTCGAAATTCATTTTGTTAATGTAACGATTTCTTATATAAGGATCAAAGGTTCGCTTTGAGGAGTCGTTAACATTTGGACAATTAAACAGCAGAAAAAGCAAAATATCCACTTTATGGTTAGTTTATATAAGTAAGGACGATTTAAGTTTTTTTAAAAAAAATTCATTAATTAATAGAATTCTAAATTAATTATTGCTATAGTTGTATAAACAATATTTTTATATCTTAAGACTGTCTTGCTTTCTCTAACATTAAAAATTTTACGAAATTATTTTCTGTATAAGTTTGATGTCACCCTCCAAGTGATTTCTCGCCAAATCTAGCGTCCTTTGCTTTGATTAGAGTGTTGCGAAATTGAGCTTTTCCTACTTTTCAGATTTTTTTGTTGTCAAATTTCATTTTCATAGTGTTTCACATCATTTTTATGTCATATATATGGTTCTTTTTAGTGGCAACAGTATTTGAAGTTTTCATTTTATTTTCAATTCGAATTTTTTGTTCTACTTTTGCTGTTGTGCTTTGTTGTCGCCAGCGTCCAAACATCGTAAACTGTTCTTTATTTCCAATTTATTTATTTTTTATATCTTTTTATTTTGTTTATTTATTATATAAATTTCTTATATATTTTTTAAATTTATTATGTTTCTTTCATATTCAACATCGTAAACTGTTCTTTTTTCCAATTTCTTTTTGTTTATTTATTATTATCTTTATATATTTTTTTGTTAGTTTATTACTATATTTTTTCATAATATCACCGAGCATATTTAACTTGTGAACTTGACGTCATATCAAGGAAGTCCATTATTATTTATTTTTCTCTTTTACCGATTGTTTTGAAGAGAAGGCAAACCCACACAACAAAAAAAGTTTTTATTCATTTTCCAGTAATACTTTTTTAAATTTATTATACTAATATGTGATTTATATAAAATTTTATAAAATGCGTATTTTTTTTAACTTGGAAAAAATTCTCGCAGTAAAAAACATGCCTTTAACTTGGCGACGAAAAAAAGTCGCAATGGTCGCCAATGGGGGAGATATCAAACTAGTTCCTTATTTTCGATTGTTTATTAAATAATGTAGTAACTCAAACTCACGTGAGAATATGATACAATGTTTAAACATTTATTTATAGCATTTGATTCAACTCTCACTTTACACACACACAATTAATATTACAACTATTGTTAAACATAAATGAACATCCATTTTTCTTTTATCAGTTTTGATTGAAATCAACTGCTGATTAAAAAAATTAAGTATTTCTTAACTTTAATGCATATTTTAATTAAAATTACGCATCTCAGTCTGTTTTAGGCTGTAATTTAGGAATGCATTGCCTAACTCTAGAAAGCACGATGCATTGTTATGCTAATAAGAAACAATCCTTTTTAAACTGATTTTTAACTAGCCCTTGAAAAACCTTTAATTGCCTATGATGAAAAGGAAAGTTTTATATATATTATATAAAATATTTCTCAATCGTTCGACTTTTAACATTTTAAACACATAAAAAAACATTTCATTCATTCGATTCAGAAAAATTTTTTTGCTGAATTTATTATACTTATTCTAGTAGTGTAACTAATTGTGCAAAAATAATAATCATTAGTTTGAATATTTTGGGTGAATAGTTATATATATATATTTTTTATTGAGTGCGTCTTTTTGTTTTTAATTACAAACATTAATAGATATGTGTGCATATTATGTTATTAAATTAATTAGAATATTGCAAAGAAACCCGGTGCCTTAGGGTTAGCGTTTCACGCTTCCATGGCGCAGGTCCGAGGTTCGATCCTCGGGCTGTTCAATGTCGATTCAGCCTTCCATCCCTGTGGTTGGTTCATCAGTGGGTTGATAAACTGAGTACCAAGCATGCTTGGAAACTAAACACTGGGGGTTTCACGTTAAGCTGAAGACCTAATAGGGACGTACGCCTCTCAGTCAGGAAAACAAAGATGGGCAATGTAGGCCTTGTGGCCCACTGGGCTGTCATGCCACAAAACTTAGTAGCATATTGCAAAATTCACTAAATATTTGACTGGAAATAATATTTATTGGTATTCGTATATATTTAATAAATGAAATTGCTTACATAGTTATTGAAATGAACTGAGATTGTAGTTTGTTGTTGCTTAAATATGTATAAATATATGCGTGGATATGTTCATGTAGACATTTTATTTGCAATAGAGTTTTTGTCCGGGACAAAAATCTATTACCAGAACTACCCACTTGAAGAGTAACATAATTAAATTAGTGGGCTCATTTTACAGAAGTTGCTCGACTAAGACCATCCCATGCATTTATTTTACTGTGAAACATCTTTCCTGTCATGACTCACTTTCCCTGCTGAGAGTTGCGCACCATCAGTCTATTATAAAAACAATTCTCTTTCAAGTTATGACCTAATTTAACTGCTTAGAATTAATTCATTTCCATTCTGAAGAAACTCATATTTTTATGCTTAAAATTTGTTACAGTTCAAAGGAATTTGAAAAAAAAATTTTTTTAATCGGGAAATAAAGCTTAACATGAAAAAATGTTTATATAAACATGATCTGTAACTAAGAATTATTCCTGATACTTTAGGTTTATCGGAAACATTTTCTGACTATTGTCCAACTTTCAAGAATATAAGACACTTTGCAAATTATAAAATTGAGATTTACTCAAAAAACTATTGTTTAGGTGTATGGCTTTATACGCAATCCAGTCGCATTCATGTGACCGCCTGTCAAAAGCCAGAATAACAACCTCTCGGAGAACGGATTGTTGCGAGGCGTACAGGAAGAATGCCAATTAAGTTCCTTAAGGTGCTCATTGGGAATATGAGCAATGCCGTGGCCAGCTGGGCTCGATCACTGTGATCAGGAACCATGCGGCGAACAATCCGATCGAGATGGTCTCACAGATTCTCGATTGAGTTTAAGTCAGGTGAGTTAGCTAGCCAAAGAGACTCATCCTGGTGCTTTTCGAACCACGCACCTCCACTGTCAGCTATATGACGTCTAGCATTGCTCTGCTGGTAGATTCCATCATTCTGTGGAAAAACCTTTCTCATATAGGGTGGATATGATCCGCAATGACAGACGTATACTTGTATTGATCCATTGACCCTTCCACAATGATGAGTGAATCCATAGGATGCGAAAACATTTCCCCGACCATAATGTTGCCGCCTTCAACTTGAACTTTACCGTGAATCTGTACAGGCTGTTTGCTTTCAAAGGTTTCACGTAGGATCTTCTTCTTCTTCTTAAGGTTGGGTTTGTATGTCATTAGCACCTCTGCTTTAAACAGCATTTTGTACTGTTAACTCCAAACCCAATGTTTCCTGGTTCCAGTTGCTCGGATCACCCACTTTATTAATAAAGTCCGATAACCTTTTCATGGAGCCTAGGTGTAACTCTCTAGTATGGATGATGCCTAAAGAAGTTAATCTAGGGAGGGCAAGAGCCTCGCATTCGTAAATGATAGGCTTGGCCGTTTCCTCTTGCGTATGGCATTTCCTGCAGATAGGGTCTTGCTGAAACAGTCCCATTTTATGGAGGAGTTTTCTGAAATAGTAGTGCCCAGTTATGAAGCCTACGATTAAACGTATCTTCTGCCTAGAGCATCTTAGAATTTCAGAGGCAATCCTCGCTGATGATCCACAAATGATTCTGGTAGGATACTCCAGAAGGTAGGATACTTCACGTAGGATACTCCAACATCCATCTGTCCGACAGAGCACAAAACGTTATTTATCAGAAGTACTACCTGTCACCTCGCACTGGAAGCCCTGTGCGACTAATTTCAGCCTGTGTCGCAGATGAACAGTCAGCATAGGTGTATGAACCAGGCCTCTGCTTGGGAGGCGCAGAAGCATTCGCTAAATAATAGTTTTGGTGACTTCTTTGTTTATCTGGAAGGTCAGTTGCTCAACGGTAGCGAGTCCATTCGCATGAACGCATTTCCGCAGCCCTCGTTCACCTCTGTTATCCATGGTCGTGGTCAACCACGAACCATCAACCAATTCAAACATTTGATGTTTTGATTTTAGATATATCAGTTTATTACCATGTGTAAACTAGTAAATGTTTTTTTTTTTAGTTTCAAAAACAAAAATTTCTTTATTTAGACATTAAAAATATTTCCATTAGGGATTGAAAAAGAACATTCAGAGTACTAGCAGAGTAAGAGTAAATGATGTTATAAAGACCGTCTATTTGTAAGAAAAAAAATGCAAGCAATATTTACAAAAAATTAATTTAACTTGGGTTTAATAAAGTGTTAGCGAAAAATTTGTATATCAAATTATTTATAGTCAAAACATTGTAAAATTTATATATTTTCATTCTGTGCAAAAATATATATTCAATCATTAAATTTTGAATGAGTTTTATAAAAATTACAGATTTGTAAGTATTTTGCTAAAAAACGGTCCTATTTATTTAAAAAGAAAAATTTTATAAGTAAAAAAAAATACAACTCTATTTTAATTTTCGAACATGGAAAATTTAAAAGTTCTGAAAAATAAACACACAGATATCCTAATGACATCCAATCAGATTTCATTTAGATATCTCATAGAGATTGTATTTAATTATAAATGGATATCAAAACATCTGTGAAATATCTAATAAATATCTAACGTATATCCAAAGGTTATCCAAAATCTCTATGCATTCAATCGTTCACGAGGATTTAAAGAACGAGTTGGTTTGGTTTGTTTGTCGCTCAACGGTCATTTTTTGCACACGAGGGCTAATTAGACCTGGACTTACGGTTTAAAGTGGATTCCGATCCACTGCAAACATGCATGCCCAAGGTGGGATTCGAACCCACGAACTGTTGAACCGAAGGCAAGAGCGCTAACCATTCGGCTGCCAGCTCGGCTTAAAGAACGAGAATATTTCTTTTTATAATTAAATGTGTGTGTGTTACCTTATCCAATATATAATTTTTAGAATTTTTCATTTATACTATAATTTAAGAAATTTACGTATTTCTTTAATCAGATTTTGATTGGAGGAGATTTTTGCTGCATCAGCCATTTCTTTTGCATCATCACAATTCTGAGCAATAGCCAGCAATATTTCAGTGCTTAATTTACTCATGTTAAAGCTAAGATATTTAAAAGAAAAAGAAAATCTGATATATAAGAATGATGTAAAACATTTCATAAAATAAATACTTGTGGTAGATATTACTAGCCGACAAATGAATGAAGCAATAATTAATTTTTGTTAGGAGTCATCATCGATGTAATAAAAAATAAACATCAATATTAATAAATATGTATTACATTAGATTATGTGATAGTTATTATCGATGCTTTTGTTGAATAAAAAGTCTTCCTGATAAAATAATTTACAATATACTATGTAGATAGAAAAAAGATCGGAGTTATTTTATAAGAAAAATATAGAAATCATTTTGCAGCCTAATAAGATTATTATCATTTCTGAACAGCAAAGGAAGTGGATAATTTGTGTTTAGTGAACAAAAGGTCGTGCAATGGCAAAAAGGAAAGGTGATTAAAATACGAAAAATAGGAATGTATATGCTAAAATAAAAAATATTATTACATGTATATTTAATATATGATGTTGAAAAAAATGCATTAACAATATAATTAATGTTTATATTGTAAATTGCCAAATATTTGGCAAACTAGTATCGCATAAAATAGTAGTAAAAATTAAACTCTGAAGACTAAGTAGGAATATATTCTAATTTGTTTCTTTGTTAGTTCATGTTTTTGAAATTCTGAGTACCGAATGATTCAAGAAAAACAATTCATGAAATTAAAGGTATTTTCATATTTCAGAAAGATACAATCTTAGTTAATTTTCCAATTCAAAGAAGTTCTCAATATTCGCTGAACGCGTAATTTTAAGAATTACCTAGGAAAAGGAAGTAAGTTTTCAATCAATTTTTGTGCCTTTGTTCTTTTGTTTCCCAATGGTTTACTTTTAAAAACGTTAAGCTTACTGCCTGACAGCTATATATTCGCAGAATAATATTGACAATAATTAGCAACAATATTGTTAAATATTAAAAATTCTGGGAAAAACTAATGCTTGTTGTTATTTTGTAACTCATGACACTTGGACAGGACAAGCTCGCTATGCCGTCGGCTATGCGAATTTAAGTGAGTAGTCTTTCGTTGAACCAGAGCACCACGAAGGTGAAAGTACAACTTTGCTCTAAATTCCTCCGATAGATGGCACCACTAGAGGATCCACTCCGTCCATTTTCACATTGATCTGGGAGGGGAAGAAATAATTAATAAAAAGTATAGAGTAGAATTCGAAAAGAATAGAGTAACAAAAAAGTAAAGAATGTTTTAAATCGAGAATAAAACTATACTTATCTCGCGGGTTTTGATACGGCTGTAAGCAATCCCTACTTCCGAGTTGAGAAAAATCTCAAGGGGGTACAGTGAGGGAATTGGCCAATGGACTTCGAAAAGGATGGGTGACTGTCTCGGTGCGTAGACAGGCCAGAAACATTAATTTTCTTCTGTGTGAGTATTTCTGAATATGAGCGTAATAGTGTGTCTTTGTACGTGGTGTGTTTGTTTTAAATGTAATAAATAATTGGCTTGAAAAAGGTTTCTTATTTCTATGCCGCACTCCCGGAGTCGATAAAACCCACGGCTATTCTAAGACATATTTGCGTCTAGAAGGACTTTTCATAGATAATGTATAGTATTGAAGCGTCGCCAGGGAGAGACTCCCTCCAGCAGACTTATGCATGCTGAGGCGCATCATCTGTCTCCCGTAGTTCAGCAGTGGCTGGATCGAAGCCGGGACGTCGAGGCCTTTGTCAACGCCTCTTTTTGACCTTAGATTCTCAGATAATATTCGTGAGCATGGTCAGATAAGCTTTCGCAATAATCTCTGTTCAAAATATTGACCAACATGGATAAAATATTGAAAGATTTCTGAATTCTATTTAATGTGCTGTTTGGGGAAATAAACTAGAAGAATGATTGGATAAGAAGCGTCACTTTCATCGAATTTTTGATTAGGCTACTTACATATGCTTCAACAAAGTCATATGGAGGAGGTAATGTGGCAGTTTCTGTTGGACCGATGTCTGAAGCATCCATGGACAAATCCAAAGGCAGAAGTCTGTCTATGCTTCACTGCCTGCAGGTCTTAGCTAAGCGTAATGGAACGGCCTTCAAGTCATGGGTGACCCTGCCAGGAGAATTCTCTCCCGTCGTACTTAGCCCGTTCCGCCCAGGTAACTATTAATTGCATTCCCTGCGATACAGTGCAAATGTATGCCGATGGTAATCGTACAAAAGGCAGTACTGGGAGCGGAGTCTATATTAGAACCCTTCAGTCTGAAATTACGCTAAAACAACGTAATCCTGACACTTGTTCAGTCTTCAGAAGTGAGTTGATAGCGATTAAGGTGGGACTTGCAGCTATCATTTCCAGCAACTGTGATTTTGGTGAACTTTGGATTTTGTCGAACAGCTGCAGAGCACTGCAACATCTCAGTGATTCGTCCTTCTATAAAGGATGAAACAAGTGTATCTATTCTGCTGAAATTGAAAATGATCTCCCAAGACCATGATGTAAATCTCCGATGGATTCCATCCTATGTAAATATTAGGGACAATGAGACCGCAGATCGACTGGCCAAAGAGGGCAGTGAGGAAGATATGACCACTTGTACATCACTTACATATTAGGAACTTTACTCTAATGAAAAATCTAGACTTCACTCAATCTGGCAAATTCCACCAACACACCAATGGTGTGTTGGTGGAATACCAATGTTCCAGAATACCAATGGTATTCTGGAACATCTCTTGGAACTTTTCTGGACATAAAATATGACCGAAAATCTCAAACTGCCTTGGCCAGATATTCTCAAGTGGACATCTAAAATGTTTATCCTTTGAACGTGGTACAAAAATTTATCCGACTTGTAAAAAATGCTGTGACCATCCAGCCTCACCGAAATATATTTTGGATTGCGTCGGACTTTTCCTGGAGGATTTATCCTCAGATCCAATGCTAGTCATTGACTTTCAAACTGTCAACAATTTAATGGAGTTGATTTGACAAATGTCAGATCTTTAAAGATGATGAGCCAACACCGACAACATATGCTTCTGTTTCTAATTTCTCGAATGTTTTAAATGTTTATTCGATATCATTCTTAATTATGTGGATTTAAGATGTTGTGTTTATCTTACTGTATTAAAAAAATACAAAAATAATTTAGACAACCGTATGAGTGAAGTGAAATGAAGACAATATTATTAATAGTTAAACGATAAAAAATTAATTTATTCTCATTTTTTGTATTTTTGTGATCTTCCTTTAAAATTTAATGTGACTCCTTCGTCAGAATATTAAAGTCTACAAAATATAAAAAAATATGATAAATTAAAAAAATAATATCAGTTCCATAATATAGCTAAAATTTTATTTTTTAGCATAATTAACTATATTCATTTAAAAATAGAATTTTGGTAGATGAAGTTTTCGAAAGTAGAAACACAGCATTCTCTGCTCCTCCTTCTTCTTACTTATCCCTCTGATCTGAAATCAGATCATCCGCTTTTAGTTTTAACACAGCCACAAACCGGTCTCCTTTAAGAGAAGAAGTAGACCAGTGCAATCTAAAAGATGTTTGGGACTGCCCACTTTGTTAGGTTTTGAAATGTGGATATTTAAAAACCTTTCGATTTTCCAATGGCACTCCAGTGCACAGTCGAGCCAAAGCAGTTTGGTCTCTCCTGTCATTGATGAAGCCATTCCATGTACCAGGAACTTTACTTATATACCATGGGTGTTCTGCTGGATGCCAAGAGATGTTTATTGAGTACTGCTCATGGTAGGTTAATGGAACCCCCTCAGTAAGTTGGACGGCAGTTCCCTCTTTTGCCAATCCATCCACCATTTCATTGTATTTTAAAGCGACATGGGATAGTATCTATTGAAGATGTAGGCTAGAAAAGACAGCATTCTCTAAAGTACAAATAATTTACCAATAGGCAATCTTTATTTTACATCATTGATTTAACTATGAATTAGAATTAAATGGCTGGTTAGAATTTAAAAAATAGCTATATTTTATCTACGAAACAAAGAATTTTTTTCCATAATTTTATGACATAAGTATTAAATTAATACTTATGTCTTAAATTAAATTAATACTTTATGAAATTAATACTAAATAAAATTATAAATTTTTGATAAATTAAAATAATAATTTAGATACTGCAACAGGGTGCATAATCCTGAAATTGACGACAGTAAGATTCGGATTGTATGTTTATGTATTGTCATTTTGAGATTTCCAATTATTTTGATTTTGAAATGCACGTGTATTCTGATGGTTAAGAATCGCATGAATTTCGCCGTTGGCAACATTTTTGAAAACCATTTCAAACACGTTATGTATACTAATTTTTCCCAACAGGGATTTAAAAGATCGTAAGTATTTAAAATAAAGTAAATTTTTGATCATATATATAATTTCTATTTTATTTCGTTTATTCCTTAATAAGCACTAGGTATTTTATGAACAATCAATTAGTCTCTATAGATCCTAATAGATGGCGCCACAAAATTAAATTTTTCTAATATATTAATTATTTCATCATATATTTGTTTTTATGAACACATTGTGATCGTAAAAATATGTCGTAAAATAGAAAAATTGCTGTTTGACTTTAAAACTATTTTTTATTGCATTAATCTCTTTATATATTATTATTAGATAAAATTATTTAATATTATAAATAAAAAATAAACTATTTAATTAATTAATTAAAAACATGCAAAATATAAATTTCATAACTAAAATCAATTTTACATTTTACTAAAAAAAATCAGTTAAAGTAGTCACTTATTTTATCCTATTTCACAAATAAAATTTTAAAAAACACATTTTTTACATGTAGAAAAAAGCATTTCATTTTATTTTTCTCAAAAAGTACCTCAATCTTCTTATCAAATAGTAGCACCAATAACTCGTTTTTTTTAAGTTTGATATCAGAAAGTACTTTTTCGACATCATTTATGTTCACAATAATTTTTACGAACAAATTGCAACTGAATCCAGATTTCAAAATTATTGAAGTGAAATTTTGAGGATGATTCTTTGTCGAGAATCTCATGGGTGAATTACTTATCTTCATTCGAATCGTCCGCTAATTTTTTGTTGTCTATCTGCTGTTACAGTGGTTTATTTAATAATGCATGGTAGTGGAATGATATAATCGAATGTTAACAGGAGGAATTCTACAAAGGGGGGAATGGAGTCTATTAAATAGTCTCACGTACCTAGGGACAACTCCCATAACGACTTTCATAAAATATTTTCCTTTAATTTCGATTTTAAAATCGGAACTACTTTTTATTTATAACGCATTAATTAATAATTTATGAGATGCAGTTAGTTACCCACAGTTTAAAGATTCTCCGATAACAGTGATCTACGTTTATCAACCATGAAATATACAAAACAAATATATACAAATAAAACATCACATGATAAAAAAAAATAGATACAAACGAAAAAATGCATAAAAACCAGTGCATAAAAGATATATTTCAAAAATTTTGTTCGTAATTGAGAATTGAAATCATCATTGCAGCTATGGGACCTTGTTATGGGCCAGACAATAATTCTTAAATTAGAGCTTCGTGAAAAAAGAGAGCGTAAACCTCTATTAAATGTATTTACTTAATAGAGGTTTATACTATTGTGGTGTTTCTCTGTCACATCGTATTTGAGGTTTAAATCACAAATAAATATGTTGTATGCAGTAATTTTTTAAATAATTATAATTAATCTATAAATATATAAAAGGAATTTAATATAAATTTGATACGAAAATTTCCAACATCTATAGCCATAGATGACTCTTTTTTTCTTTCGAAAACATTAGAATCTACAATAATATATATATATATATATATATTCTGTGTCTCAAACATATTTTTATCTTAATTTAAAAATTTTTGGCTTTTCAGCACTTAAAAGAGGCTTACCCTCGAAAGTTTTTGTCTTATATTTTTGTCCTGTTAACAAAAATAACAAATCTTTAACTTGAAATTTAACTTATGATTGAACATTGAAAAAGTGTCTTAACTATTGTTGCATGTGTGTTTAGCTACAAAAGATGCATTGTATATGTGCGCAATTGATCGGAATACGTTTCTGGCCATTCGTTTTTACCGACCGTAGCTGCTAAAAACAACGACCTGTTTCATTTTTTTGAGCCATGATCAAGTAGCGAGATTGACACCTCACTTCGCATCTTTATTCTTGCAGTTTGCATTCCACTTCAATAAGTAAACAGTGCATCTGCAGCCCAACTTGTCTAGTGGTCAGTGTGCCTGACTGTGGATGGTCCTGGGTTCGAGTCCCGGTTCAGGCATGAATGTACTTTCTCTCTCTATCTATCCTGTCTTTGTCCCTTCATTTTGTGAATGATTGCCTACCCTATAAACGGGTCCCTATGGCATGTGTGTACTGAGGAAGTCGGACTCCACACCAAATATGGTTCAATAGGAAAAGTGGAGCAGCGCACCCCATACTTTTGCCAGCCTAGCTGGCACACGACAACAACAACAACAGTGCATCTCAAGGACTTTCTAAAGGGTTTTAAACACAAAGCTATTCAGCTTGGTTGGGTGCCGAACACACGATCTTCCGGCTGGAAGCGTATTTTCCCATCTTTTGTGCCTTAAGTTATTGTGAGTACTCATTGTACTCAATAACCATTGCACATAATTGTAAGAGTGGCTGTAGCTCAGTGATTAGTGGCTTTAAGAACTTATTCTGCAGAGGACAATTAATCGGAACCATTGCAGACGCCTAAATGGGAAGGGAACCGTTGAATTGAACGAGCTCACTGATGGAGTCACGTGGCTTTCATCCTCATGGAACAATGGGGCGGAGATGTGGCTTCAGATCATCAGGTTGGAAGCCGTTGCGAGGTTGCCACAACAAGAGTGAAAAAGCAGGTTTTTCTTTTTACATAATTTGTGGAGAGTTTCTGTTTTTATTAACCATAAAGTAGTTGTTTCTTTCGTTACAGTTAAGATTCTGAGTACGCCACTTTATTACGATACTCATTGGTTATCCATGATGTAGATGATGTTTCATCCAAAAGAGATCGTTACTGAGAGGGCGTCGTGATTCCCACTTGTCGAAGAATTCACTGCCAGCCTTCAAATCACATTCTTGGAGCGCAGCAAACAAACCGAAGGGCCCAGGTGCCGTATAATCCATGTGCCAAATTCTGATATTGGCGATTTTTTGGCGGATATTCATTTGTATCTGGCAACCTGATTATTATTACGTCATGCAGATGAAAACCAATAAGAATGAAGGGGAAAATTCAATTTTAACAACCCTGTCATCGCGACGAAATTTAGAACATTTTGTTCCATTTCAGCATTTTACTAGAAATTTTTGCGAGTTAACTTCGTAAGATTTTTTTAGTGTGTTTTACAAATTGCTTGACAATTTGGATACTTAAATTCCAGGTTGTATTGCTCTTTTTCAATACTTTAAAAATTTAAATTGAATTTAAAGTTACTGTGTTTAAAATTGTGTCGACACATTCTTTCTTTAGTTTATGTATAGCATTCTTATAATTTATATTATTACTATAAAATACTATATAATTTGTATATACATTTTTAAAATTATTGTTTCTGTATTTAATTTTTTAAAGATATTATATTTAACAGTTTAATTTGTACTTAATAATTTATATTTATTCTTTTCCAAATGTTGCTTTAAAATTTCATTATTATTCGCGTTCGGATTCTTCTGGAATTTTCGTTAGAATTTGTATTCCGATTTTCTTAGAACTGATATTTACTTTTTCGAAGTTTCCATATTTTCCTATTGTCAAAGTATCACTCCGCTAATCACTTGAGAGCGTAGGAGTGTGGGTTCGATTCCCACCGTGGCCCTGGGTGTTTTCTTTGTTACTCTTCTGTGGGTGTACATCTGTCATTGTGCTATTTGTCCTATTATCGACGAAGACTTACTAGCGGATCTCAAGAATCAAGCATACAAGTCTGAATATATGTAATGTAATAAAAAAAAAAAGAATTCCTTATTCGCATAAAAATATTTGTATTTTATAATGTTTCACTTTCTTTTCTAATGTTTCATTATTTTTTAAATCTTATTATTTCAATAATATATATTCACGCTCTTTATTTATCAGGTTTAAATTTATTATTTAGATATGTAAAATTTTTCAAAAACGATTTTATTACGTCACAATTACAACATATTCGCGCGGCATTATGTCACAATGACGTCATCATGGCAACATATCGTCGTCGCCAAAAAAACTCAGAATTTGTAACCATGGATTATACGGCATCTAGTGCCAGCCGAAGTTCACCATGAATGTCTAAGAATAGTGTCAAAGTTCATTTTGTTAATAAAACCATTTCTTATATAAGGAGCAAAGCATCAGTTTGAGAAGCCGTTTACCATTGATTCAAGCCTTAGACAATAGAACAGCAAAAAAGGCAAAATAAGAAAGACATGACAAAACATCCACTTTATGGTTAGTTTAAATCGGCAAGGATGATTTAAATTTTTAGAAATTTCATTGATGAATAGAATTCTAAATGAATAATTGTGGTATTTGTCAGCAATCTCTTTTGAATCTTAAGACTATTGCCTTGCTTACGCCAACATTAGAATTTTCTTTTCAATAATATTGCTGAAATAATAAAAAACAGATTTGTAAAACATAAGCTCCAAAAACTCGATGAATTTCTTAAAAATTGTTTGTGTTAAGTTTTTTCTTTGAGCTGAATTTTTAAAATAATGTAATTTTCAAGGTTACTGAAATGCTGTTTTGATTTTAGGAAATTATATCTATTATTTACTCTAAGATTCCCCTGAATATATGGCAATGTTTATAACTTGGATTCTGTAGTTAAAATCAAGTGTTACGTTACTATGCAACCGAGAGTAATGAAAAATTACATGCATATTACATTCGTGAGTTCATTTTGGTACACAAGAAGACAAGCGAATTTAATAGAGTAGGCATTTTTTATTATGGCACTAAAAATATTCACAATATTGAAAAAGAAAACATAATAAGAGATCAGTTTGGCACTTTGCCACGAGAACATCTTTTCTTATTATATAATTACAACTATATATTTTTTATACAATAGTATGAAACTAATAAAATCAGATAACAGATTATACAAATACAAACATTATAAGTGAAATACACATTAAAAAAGTAAAACACAAGTGACAGCAAATAAGTTTTCAGGAATGAAAATTTAAAAACGAAACACCGTGAAATTTTAGTGACAACTTCCTTAAGGATAATATTGCCTAACATTTACAAAAACAAATTTTTCTTTTTCACAAATCACAATTAAAATGGAGAAAATAAAGCGCTTCAAAGAAAAAACATACTTTTGAATAAATATGTAATTTTTTGTCATAGAAAATTTGTTTTGCTAAAATATTTCAAACACTGCCTATGATATTTAATTTAAATCTGATTATAAAATTTTCATAGCGTCTCAGTTTAATAATTTCATTTTCGTTTTCATCGTGATTTATAATTCTCTTAACAAAAGAATTTCATGTAAATTTTTAAGCTTCAATTAAGCGCTTAAGTTATGAATATAAAGAGAATAATTTAAATTCTTAAAACCAAAATAAAAACTAGGATTTTTATTAATATTTTGAAGAATTTTATAATCAGCCTTTCTGAAAAATAATATTGATTCATTTTCTCGCAGAAAAATTGAATTCCTTTCTTTATTATGACAAAAATAATTTATATGAGCATATTTTCAAAGAAATAATGTCAATTATCTTATAAATAACACTATTTAAATTGTAAATATATAAGCTAAAAGATGAATTCTTCAAATTTATATGTTAATTTATTTTTAAATAAGACTACATTTAAGCAGTTTACTTTGATAATTACAAGCAATTATGACAAGACCAGTCTAGCCTGAACAATATAGAAGTTAAGAAATTAAAATATATAAAATACTTCAATTAAGTTTCTTCATTTATTCATTAAAAATAATGCATCATAATTAAAAACACGTCTAAACATAAATAATACTCGGAGAAACATATTCAGCAAGGAAATGTTATTCTAATGACAGAAAAAAACCAAAACATTTTTGAGGAAAAAAGGAAATGAAGGAATTTCGTTTTGCGAATATATATTCCATTAGATAGATTCTATTTAAGTGAAAAAAATAAATAATGCAGCAAAATAATAATTTTAAAAATATGAGGTATGACGTTTTTAACATTTCACTCCCTAGTTTCGTGAATTCATGTGAAAAGATAAAACAAATCAACTAGTATTATGTCCTGGCTGCAAAGGCACAGACTAGGAGCAACCAGATGAACTGATAGACTCAGTTTTTGTTAAGAAACGCCAAAAAACAAGAAAATCTATTCATTCTGCCAAATAAGAAACCAGGCGTTTATTCCCGATTTTTTTTGTCTTTTTAGATATTGCGACTTCAACTGGAAATTAATTTTTATTCTTCAATTCATACATAGATCTTATTTAAATCTCACACAGGATAAATTGACGATTTTCCACTAACAAGTCACCACTTCTCACCAAGTATGCAACTTGAAACAATTCTCCTTCAGATTGACATATTTTTATTTAATACCATTTTTTATCAATTCTATTTTATTCAAAAGTTCGCCAATTTCTGCTAAATCGAACATGATACGATCGCCAGCTTATCAACTACACCTCTTGAAGACTGGCGCAGAAAATAATTTGGTGAAACTACTGTCGTGGAACAATTCTGAACAGTAATAATTTCTAATAATATTTGAGAAACTACGCAAAGAAAGTAAGACAATTGTTAACGAATTGGATAGTTAAAAATTCAATTTGTTTTGTTATTGTTTAAAGGACATACATTTGCAATTTAGATTGCACATTTGATGATTATTTTATCAAGATATAGTTTTTCAAGAGATTTACAAGCACTTAAAATTGGCAGCTATTTTTCTATTATCAAAATCAGATTTGTCGCCAAACATTTTGGTGAACTTGTCAAAAATGATACTTATGAAATCAAAGTTCTATTATTGGGATCAAAATTTTTTAAATTTCTTTTTAAGTGGAATTTTGAAAAATTTATTTCTCCGGGAATTCTCATCATTGCTATGAAAAACATTATTTGTATGATTCGAATTTTCTGTCAAATGTTCTTGGCGATATTTTAATCTGGTCCTAATAATAGAAAAGTACCAATCACCTCATATTGCTAATACAATGTACATGCAATTGATTAACAGATACAAATGCTTCTCAAATTTTTTTCAAAAAATAATAATAATTTCATAATATGAATTATTTGAGAACTAAGTCTTTAAAAATAATTTAAAGCTCAGAAATTATATTTTGTCCATGAGTGAACAGTTAAAAGAACATAATTAATGTTTATTCATAAACAACTAGCGTAACACCTCACACACATAATAGTCTGGCAAGTGTGAAACAATTCAGAGTACTTTTTATCATCAAAACAGAATATACTGTATTTTTTACAGTAACCTTTACATGTTCGTATACATAAACACCGATTTCTCATCCATTGGCTTAAAGCATAAAAGAATTTGGCGAAGACGTTGCACAAGAGACCTTATTTTTATAAAGAAATAATAAATAACAATACAAGTTATTAAATAAAACACACACATATATATATAGACGAGAAACATTCAATGTACACACTGGGCAACAAAATGACTTGTGTGATGTAATTTACGTATATTCAAGGTATGAGATTTCTGCGGACAAACAAACACTGGAGCAGTCGGTTAGTCACTCTTCAATATGGTGCTGAAAGGATTCTTGCCTTTTCTTTGGTGGTTTCGTGGCAACACGCCCTTGAAATCTGCTCAAGAGAAATTAGAATTGTTAGATAAGAATATTAATTGATCTTATTCAGTTTGAGATAACCCGTTAAAAAAATAAGAAGCGCATCTATCGTCAGTGTTGATTTTGTTCTACATGAAGCAAAATACATTTGGATATAAAAATGTTCAAGACAAACAACACAAATGAATAATAAACGCAAAACCTTACATTTTTGGTAGATATTGTTAGGATATTAAAGTATAACTGTCTCTGCTTTTACCCTCTCTACACAATAGATCCTCCTGACTTGAGTAAATGTGCGCCCTCTAGTGATCAAACGGTGCCTACTCTGCTCAGATGTCTTTCTGCTTTGTTTGAGAGTAGATGTTGATTTTCGACATGATCATGTTTCAACATGCTGCTTTTCATACGCGAAAATGAACTCATCTCAATCGAACTACAGGCGGTCTTTATTAAATTTCGGTAAAAAAAAAAATGCATAAAGTAATGGGTGTTTTTTTAAAATCAAAGTTAACAACAGGGAGAGAGATATATCAGCAAGATTACGTAATAAACTGTCACAAAATTAAGGAAACCTATTAAAATATTTAAATTAAATTTAATAAATTTAAGGAAAGTTAATTCCAAAGACATCATCAGTCCTTAAAGTCAACGTGGAACGACGTATGCCAGAAAAACCCCACGTTCTTTTCTTCAATAAATAGCCAATTTTACTGTTTAAGAAGTATAAAATTAGATTGTTTTCTTATTGACAATACACGACAGTGAATTTAGTATTTATTTTTGTTGTGCTCTCTAGTAAAGTGAATTTCATAGTTTTTTTTTTTTTTTTTTTTTTTACCATAAAGTGGTTGTTTCTTTTTTACAGTTGAGATACTGAGTGCACCACTTTATTACGATTCTCATTGGTTTAAAACATCCATGACGTCAGATAACGTTTCATCCACGTCACATCGTATTGAGTCAGTGTTGTCAATCCGACTTGTCAAACGAATTCACTTTGAAATTTCTTTGAACAGCAGCAAACAAGGCGAAGTTCACCATCGAGTGTCTGAGAATAGTGTCTAAGTTCATTTTGTTAATAAAACGATTTCTTCTGTAAGGACCAAAGTATCGGTTTGCGAAGCCATTTTCCATTGATTCAAGCCGTTAACATTTGGTCAACAAAACGGCAGAAAAAGCAAAATGAAAAAGGCATGACAAAACATCCCCTTTATGCGTAGTTTAAATTGGCAAGGATGATTTAAAATTTTTTAAAATTTCATTAATGAATAGAATTCTAAATTAATAATTGCAATATTTAATGATTATTTTTTATTCTGTCTTGATTTTTTTTTTTTACTTCCGCTTGTGTAGAGGATGTTTGGCGTGTAGAGAGAGATCTTATCATTAAGCTTCGATGAAAATTTTACGATGACCTTACTTTAGGTCATCGTAAATTTTATTCTCATCGTAGTATTAGTATTTCAAGATTACAGATCCTTCGTCAAATATTTGGATAAGCCAAATAGTGTCTTGATTGTGAATTTCACGAGAACACCAAAGTCAAGACTGTGTGACGTGTGCAGTCTAAGAAGTTTGACACCACCTACACTCGTATTAGACATCATGAAGTGGATAGCCTAACCACAGAAATTTTTTGTAAGAGTTTTTCTGTACCGCTTGTTATTGATTCCAGGAAATATTTTCCATATATAGATACTCGCATATCTCAAAGGAGAAAACTGGGAAATGAATCCACCTCAGCAGATGTACTTTAAGCTGGCATTCTGACTTGCTACTTGGTCCATAGATCTCTAGTTAAACAGTTTGTGGGTTCTAATCCTAATCCGGACCTGCATGCTTCTAATGTGTGGCTAGGAATGCATTTTTATTCTGTAATTTTTCCGATCTAACTCTAACGTGCAAAACAGGATCCTTGAGAACAAAACTAATCCAAAAATATTCACGTAGAAAGCGGTAAAGCAATATTTATCTCTCTCACATTTCAAAAGTCGAGTGAGAAATCCGATGAGTCCAACACGCTCTCTTTTTATCCCGCCACACGCGATACATTTCTGCGTGACATGTAGAAAATTGTACCAGGTATGGGTAGTATGATCGGTTGAAGAAAATTCAAGAAAACTCTCATTTTCTTCCAACGTGGGACTAATTACAGGAAGTAAAAAGTTGCTTCCTGTTGTAGCATGATTCTTCTCATACAGTTATTAAGTATTCTTGGCCACACTTGGGAAAAATTATATTGGCTGAAACTTCCGAAGTAATACTCAATAGACAAGGGAGCTCCGTGGCTGAGTGGTCAAAGCATCACTCCGCTAATCGCTTGAGAGCGTAGGAGTGTGGGTTCGATTCCCACCGTGGCCCTGGGTGTTTTCTTCGTTATCTTCTGTGGTTGCACATCTGTCATTGTGCTATTTGTCCTATTATCGACGAAGACTTACAAGCGGATATCAAAAATCAAGCATACAAGTCTGAATGTATGTAATGTAATAAATAAAATAAAAATAATAATCAATAATAAAAACTAAAAATAAAAAGTATTATAAGTGTCTATTGAACTGGTATCTGTTATTAACAGCTTCTACTTAGTTGGTATCTGGTATTAACAGCTTCTACTGAACTGGTATCTGTTATTAACAGCTTCTACTTAGTTGGTATCTGGTATTAACAGCTTCTACTGAACTGGTATCTGTTATTAAACAGCTTCTACTTAGTTGGTATCTGGTATTAACAGCTTCTACTGAATTGGTATCTGGTATTAACAGCTTCAACTTAACTGGTACCTGGTTATTAACAGCTCCTATTTAACTGGTATCAGGGTTTCTCCTGCACTCTAGCCCTTTAACCGGCTATCCCGAGGTAACTCGGGCAAACAATTCTGTGCGTTTTCCGGCTATCCCGAGCCCCTTGGTAGGGGCAACTGGCTTCACTGCAATGCTTCTAATTCAACCCCCAGAATTGACGGATTACCGTGAAATCGTAGCTGGGGAACTTAGTTACTGAATGGTTACGGTTGATTTAACTAATGCGAGTGAAAATTGAAAGTGTTTCAAGGAAGGAACAGCTATTTATATTTACGTTTTACTTTTCTATATTTATTCGCATTTAGGTTTAGTAATTAAAGGCTATCTAACAATTGAAATTTATAAGCAGTATATAATACTAATTTAAACTTTTTTTATCAAGTTTTTAAATTATTAATATTTTTTAGTTTTTTTCTTTGTATATATATATATATATATATATATATATATATATATATATATATATATATATATATATATATATATATATATATATATATATATATATATATATATGTTTAGTTGTAAACTTCATAGTATAAGAATATGTGACTTGGCGACAAGGTTAAAATATAAGAAATTTTTTTTACTTAACTTGTTCAAAAATATGAAATTTTAAAATGTTAAAAATTTTGTTTAAAATTAGAAGGGATAAAATAAGTAATAAATTAGATGCTAATTTTTTTTTTTAAATTTTGAATGAATTTAGTATTTTAAACAATTCTGCAATGATTTTTGTAAAAAATATATAATCTAATTTTAATAAAATGCAACTATAAAAAGTTCTTTCATTTTTTAGAGTTATATTTTATTAAAATTAGATTAAATATTTTGTTCTGCGAATAATTAATCTTTATAATCTCTCAGGTATTATTTAATTTCACAATGTACCTAATTTTAGTTTATAAATTGAATAACTTGTTACTAATTATCTCATTTTAAATGCTTATATAATTTATAAAAGGGTTTCAAAAAATCGGACTTGCTTAACTGTCTACTGGGTACCGATTGCGAGCCCCAGAAAGATCACAGTCGGTGTTCGAAGAGTTATCTTCATAATAAAAATAGAATTCTTCACTGCTTGAATCAGACATAATGTTCGTAAGCCGGTAATATTTTCGCTTACGTTTTCAATAATTTGTTCTGGCCAGCTGAAGGCGATTTATTGACACGCTTACCTTTAATACATCATGAAACAGATATTCCCAAGATATTCGATTCAAAATGTGCATCCACTACACCGGTGCTACATTTGATTTAAATTTACATTTATCGGTTTCACACGGAATTTGAAAAAATTCCCAAGTTCCAATAGTTAGGCATTTGTCAATCCTGATGTCAAATTGATATAATCTGAAATACCAATTGAACGTTCTGCTATCTTCATTCTAATTGTAAATAATTTAAAATTAGCTACATGTGCATTACTTTTCTGTTTACTCGAGAATTTGACTAAACATGTTTTGAAATTTTTCATATTGTTAGCTTCACACTACTCAAATTTTCAGTACACATATTTCAAGCATTGGCTAAAATACCAAGATCAAGGTAATTAAAAAATATGAAGGAATAAATCCTCTCTATTTTCGAATATTAGAATGGTTCTATGTTACTCTTTATTCCACTTAAAATTATATTATTTTGTTACGATTAAGGTCTATAACTTTACAAGGAAACTATTATTTTTAGCAAGAAAATTTTAATTTTGATTAAACCTTTCACTCAATTCACATTTTGCGACAGGACTGGCAAATGATATTAAAATACATCAAGAATTGCTTATTTCAGAAAAATTACGAGAAATATTCCCTTAAATATTTGTTTAAGAAATGCATATCTGTTTCAGAGACATTATTATATAATTTCACCATAAACTCTCTCTCTCTCTAGTGATAATATTTAAATATTTAAAAAATGTTTGAATTTAGTAATCAGGAACATTTTTTTCGTATAAGGAAAACAGCGGAAAACATGTTAAATTATTTAATGCCTTTGTTGCCACATTTCAAATTATTTCAATAATTTGTTTTGTAAAATTAATGATATTTTAAACTAATATTTTGTATGTATAATTTAAAATCATTAAAGTTAAAGTTACTTACAAATTTCATAAAATTTGAAAAATCCTTTATCATGGAAAAGAAATATTTTCATTTACTAATTTAGTGATTATACATTTTAAGTATTAAGCTTTTTTTCTCTTATACTTCAATATCTAACAGTAAAGATTATACTTTTACCTTCTTGAAACAGAATATTTCAAATAGGCACTATATTATGGCTTTTTTATTACTTTAGTATGTTTTCGAAAACAAAGACATTTAGTATATTTTAAATAACTTAATTCTAATATTAAAGCTAAATAATTTGACCTTCAATAAGATGTTTCTAACATAAGAAATAAGTTTTATTTTTGTGATAAATTAATAAATTATGGTATGTATTTTTAACAGGTTAAACTTTATGTAAAATTAATACTTTTAAACTAGACAAAGTATTCATTTCTGGATAGTGAATTTATGCTTACAAAATTAATTTTGTGAATATTTACTTCTTTAATCAAAACTATTTAACAATGTTTGATTAATCAAATCAAAAGTAGCTAAATAATTTTATTTATAACCATCAAAAGAAGAATTAAGTTAAATCATTATTGTAATAAAGTACTTAAAAAAATCTTTCTCTAAATTTATAGCTTATAATGATTTGCATGTCAAAGAAGTTATAATTCTATAATGGCAAAAAATATTTAATTTAGGGCTAATTTGAATATGTGAAAAAATGTGATATTGATAAGTTCTATATTAAATATTCAATTATTAGAATACTATTGTAAACAATAGCGTTAAGATGTACCTGTTTTTATATTTTTGACATGTTTCTCCTTTTGAAAAACAAATATTCATACCAGAGATGCAATTAATTTTAGTATCTGTGTAAAACAATCTAAGAAATACTAAAAGATATATAATAACAACACGGGTTCTTGTATGGAGTGATATTTTTTACATAATTAGAAACGGAAATCTTTTGGTACGAGAAATTTAATCTGAAAAATTTGCTTTCAAAATTTTCATCAAAATTTCATCTGTTGTCAGTAGATTACTATATACTATAAAAACTATTGTTAAATAATGAAATTAGCTTTTTATTTTTTAAAATTATTAAATATATACAATATCTAAATTCTTCAATCTGTATGTATTAAAGCAACAGAAGCGTTTCTTTTAATGATTTTGAAAATTATTTGATGATTTTAAATATATAAGATTGATTTTGAAAAGTATCTGCAATGATTACCAATTACAAATAGCCAGCAAATTAAGTAATTATTACAGCTGTTTAAAATCAATACATTTTTAACTATCTGGGAAATGAAAAATATTTTTCTGATTTTTAATAAAAAGTAATGATTGAAATAATTATATATATATATATATATATATATATATATATATATATATATATATATATATATATATATATATATATATATATATATATATATATATATATATATATATATATATATATATATATAATGACATTTTAAAGTTATAATACGATATTCGTTGTGATGGCTCTCTTATATATTTTTAATTGTTTAAGATTTTAAATACAAAAACTGCTTAGAAATAAATTAAATTTCTTAATAATTTACAAAATAATTAAATAAAAATTCATATTTAGTGTAATAAAAAATTATAATAAGGATTTGAAGAGATTTTCGAGCAGAACGTTCATAAATCAAACTGCGAGCACATGTGGGTTTCTACAGCTGACAGCGATTGATGGGCTTCCCCGCTGTAAGTCATTAGAATGTGATTATTGTGAGGTGGTCCAGGGTACAATGGAAATACGTCTCATCAAGAATTAGAGACTTTTGTATTCTTGACAAGTGCTAAAGGGGGAAAAACTTGCTTTGCAGTGAAAGCCAAAACTATGTTGCCACCGCTTAGCAAAAATGGTGCACTTTCTTCACAGAACCCCAGACGGTTAAGGGGCTAGACAAGGTTGTACACAGAAGGACCCTGGTGCTTACACACAAGTTCACTTGATGGATATGGTATTATAATCATTTAAAAAGAGACATTGTGATTTTAATGAAACCGAATTCTGTATGGGCACCTACCTCTAGTGATGCTGGTGCAAGCCAGCCACTCGTCCATGGTGATTTTTTGGTTGTCGTTCTCGTCACAGAATCGCGGCAAGTTCCTCCAGCATTTCCGGAGGCGCTTCTTCTGCCTGCTGTCCCTGTGGAAAGAGCGCCACTCTTTCTTGAAGATCTTCCACTCCCTCTTGTCCAGCACCTGTTGACACAAATTACGTACACATAAAAAGTCTTGTTTCAAAATCCTCATCTAGTTTTCGATTCTTTGCTGGATCATGGCTGCATGAATCTGGTTTAGCCTATTGGCTCACCAGGTGGGACAAAAACTGCAACTCTTAATATACACGTGTTTGTAAAATGTCTGATGTGTATTTTGATTTTTTTTATTCACATAAATAATGGAGATGAAATAAATTTATAGGGTTTATTTACAAAATAATTCATAATATCTTTTAAAATGCGAAAGTTTAAAAAGACGATTTCCATTTCCTATTTTAATAGCTTTTCTTTAGCAAACTGAGTGCATTATTCAATCTAGACAATATTTCTTTTCAAAATCTTAAATTTTTTTTTCTATTTCTCAAAAAAAAAAAAATGCTCTATTTCTTGAGTTATTAAATAACAGCAGAATGGTTATTAATTTAGGGATTTGTAAATGACATTGCTTAAAGTGTTAACCGTACAAGGATTATACCCGCAATAGCCAATATGTTTCAGCGTACCTGGTGTCTTCATATTTATAGCATGACACCTGAAAAACCATCAAGAGCCATCAAGCATTTTTGAGCAGCTATTAAGCTTATTTATTTTTTCTCTTATATATCGTAGTTAGAATTTCATATTAGATGATATTTTGTGAATAAATTAAATAACTAAGTATACATCAAATAACTAAATAAAATTAAATAACTAAACAAAATTAAATAACTAAATATGTTGTTACTTCAGACACTTGGACAAGCCAAGCTCGCTATGTCGTTCTCTATGCGAATTTAAGTCAGTAGGATGCGTCTTTCTTTCACCAGAGCATCACGAAGGTAAGATTGCGACATTGCTCTGAACTCCTCGGATAGATGGCAGCACCAGAGTATCCCTTCCCTTAATTTTGACATTGATCTGAAAGGGGAGGATGTTTTCTCCAGACCATTATACCCATGGTAAATGCTCAACGACCAACCACAGGACTTTTGATTCCACAGATTTAACAAGAAAGTTTATTGCGGGTTTGGCGACATTGGGAATCGAACCCCGCTCTTCCGGACGGAAGGCCGATGCCCAAACCACTTGGCTATCATGCCCAAAAAAGTAACTAAAACTTAATTAAATGACTAAGAATACATTTTTAGCATTTAATGTATGGAAAATTGGATTAATATGTATTAGATGAATATACTAAATAATCCGCTTTAATTAATTTATTTTTTCCACAACTAGACTAAGTAAAATTACATAGGAATACTTCAACTATACAGGTAGATTTTTTTAAAACAAAATATCCCTGTAAAACGAGGAACTCAAAAAAAGTTTTGATGACTATGAAATGTATATTTCTGATATCTACGTAATATAACTAAATAGACATTATGAATTTGTTGGTTAAGGAATTTGTCAACAGGTCGCGCTGGCTTCGTCAGATGGAGATTTCAAAACTGGGAATTACTTACACAAATTATTTTATAAGGGCATTTTCTTCTATTCTCAGATAGATTTATAAACATTTATAAATATTTGGTTGATGGGAGGGAAAATACCACTAAGAAGGTGTATGATTTGAAAGCACCACCACCACCTTGATATCTTTGAGTGCTTGGGACTCGATAAAGCGACCATTATTGGTCATTGATTTCCTGAGAGTGTGCAATGTCATAGACTTGGTCTAGCGCTGCTATACAACAGGGATCAGCAACAACAACAACATGATTTGAAAAGAAAGTCTTTTAATATTTTAAGAGACAAAAGTGTGTGTGTGACTACTTTTCACTCTACTTCAATATTCGAGTACAAAGAAATAGATATCTGATATCTTTTTGCAGGCGAGTCTACTAGGCCTGGTTTCAAATGGATTTCGGACGAACACCCGAGACGCGAGTTCATTTCGTTCTCTGTAGAGCCTAGAGTGAAAATTTAACTTAAAAAAAGAAAAAAAGTAGAGATTATTTGAAAGAATCTCTTGGCGTATAAATTATAAAAAACAGTGCATTTTTTTAATTTCTCAAGACAGCTTAAGAAATTAGGGAAAATATAACAATATGTTATCATGAGGCCGTGGTAGCCAAGTGGGAAGGGTTGGGTTCGATTCCCAATGCCACCAAAGACCTACCGAGTACATGTAATATACGTGCTCGTTAAATCTGTGGAATCGAAAGTCCTGGGGTCGGTCGTTGAGCAGTTACCATGGGTGGAATGCTTTGGAGAAATTTACTTCCTCTTCAGATCAATGCCAAAATTGAGGGAGAAGAACCTCTGGTGCTGCCATCTATCGGAGGATTCGAAGAGCAAAAGTCGTACTTTCACCTTCATGTTTCTCTGATTAAACGAAAGACGCTCCCAATCGACTTAAATTCGCATAGCCAAGGCATAGCGAGCTTGGCTTGTCCAAGTGTCATTAGTAACAACAAGAACAACATATGTTATTATAAATTGCTAAAATGGAAAAAATTCACCAACGGAAAAGATAAATTAATGACTACTGAAAACACATTTATGCATTTTAAAAATATCATCTTTATAAATATTATTTATCTTTTTATCAGAATAAACACAGAAGTGAAAAACAGGTGCAATTAATGAAAAATTTCCTTACATGATAAATACAGATAACAAGGTACCAATTCATGCAATACTCATCATAAAATTAATATGACATGCAAGGTATAAACTCATGCAAAAAAGAAAATTTATCAGAAATTTATGACACTCAACATAACAATTCTTATACAATTCATACAAAATTATCATATAGTTTAAGGTAAACGCACCGAATTTTTGTTAACATCTATTGAGGAGAACTTCCACCTGGCGCCTTTTTCCGGAGTGGGCGTCTCAATACTGAAAGACAAATTAATTACTAAAAAAAAGAAGCAATGATTTATCAACTCATCTAAAATGCTCCTTTAATAATAGATATTTCTTATAAAAAGAAATGGAATAAAACAAGCAAAATTAAAAAAAATATTATATATGTATATAATATTTTTTTTAATTTTGCTTGTTTTATTCCATTTCTTTTTATATGTATATGTATATATACTGCAATTATGAATTTACTTAACTTAAAATTTTAATCACATTTATAATAGCATTACTCGGAAATATGGTATAAGTATGATATATCCCCCAAAAGATTTCTTGCCAATTCTGCTTCTTAGTTTTCGTTAAATGATTTCGGTTTTCCCTTTAGTGTTGTCAATTGCATTTTTGTTGCTGTTTTGAATTTTTTTGCTGTCAGGTTTGGTTTTTTTCTCGTGTTTTACATATTTTTGTGTGTCAAATATACAGTTTATTTTAAGTAGCAACAGCGTCAGAACTGCTTGGCGATAAAAAAATTCGCCAATAAGGGATAAATCCTAATAATTCCGAAAATATTTCAAATTTATTATAAAACTTTGTCTTTTCACCGTTATTTATATTTACTGAACATATTTTTTTTATAAAATATGGAATGGATAATGTTTTTTTTCAAATCTCGTATCAAATAAACATAGCATTCTTTTGTTTGAGATTAATATCATTCCTATGTACATAAGTCAGTCTTTTAAATTGCAGACTGAACCCCCTTAAATTAGTTTCCATGGTAACGAATGGTAAAACGACGATTTGCATTAGTTTTAATTCTTGAAAGTTAGTGTTTGTTTTTCACGATTTTTGACGATGAAATTGTTGACTAAGAAACAGATATTAAGCTTTGTTCTCAATTGCATCAAAAAGTTGATTTACTTGGACATTAACTCGGCATTATACATTGACAACAATAAAACACATGTTTACATTTCTGTGCTAGACTGAAATTTTATCTTAATTTATTAATAAAAATTTATGTGCATTCATAAGTATAAATTTTTATTAATAAGTAAATTTCAACCCTAGTGTGGTCTTTCTTCATTATCTTTAAAAAGTACCTTATTTCATGGCAAGGGATTTAAAAGTCATCAAGTAATGACGCTTATATTAGTATCTTCATAAAAATTAAGAAATAATTAAGATATTCTTGCAATTAGCACAAAATAAATTTTCTTAGATTTTTAAAAACAGAAGGGGGGCACCAATTACTAAAATTGTGAACGTGATTGCAGAGTAGTATATAAATATTTAAGTTTTTCATAAAATATATACTTGATAAATAGCGTGCTGAAAAATGTTAAATTGTAAAAAAAATTACCAAACCTACATATCCTAAAACAATTTTTTTAAGAATATAATTCTTAAATTTTCCTCTAAAAAAAATATGGAATGAAAATATTTTTTATTATAAGCATAAAATTGAACGAAGCATAAAATAAAAAAAATGATGAATAAAAATCAAATGAAGATTTTAAAGAAAATGTAATTATAATTTTTTTTAAATGAAATTATTATTTTTAAATTTATAAGCCAACAGAAGAATTTAGTACATTAAAAATTCATTTTACTTATGAAAAAATAAAAAGAAATACCTTAATGATTTATTGAAGGCATCTTCCTGCATTTCTTTGATGAAGGACTGCACTAATTCATCTAAAAACTCTTGCTTTTTATGCAAAGAACAACCTGTAATGAAATCATGATATGAAATATATATATATATATATATATATATATATATATATATATATATATATATATATATATATATATATATATATATATATATATATATATATATATATATATATATATATATATATATACACATATATACACACACACACACACATACACATATATATATATATATATATATATATATATATATATATATATATGTATATATATATATATATATATATATATATATATATATATATATATATATATATATATATATATATATATATTTATATATATACGCAGTCCAGTCACATTAATGTGACCATCTGTCAAAAGCAAGAATAACCACCTTTCGCAGAGCGGACTGCTGCGAGACGTGCAGGAAGAGAGTCACTTTGGTCACTGAAGGTGTTCTCTGGGATGTTGAGCCATGCCGACTCTAATGCCGTGGTCAGCTGCGCTAGATTACGCGGTTGAGGATCCACGGTGCGAACAACTCGATCGAGATGGTCCCACAGATGCTCAATTGGGTTTAAGTCAGGTGAGTTTGCTGGCCAGGGAAGGACGGTAAACTCATCCTGGTGCTCTTCGAACCACGCACGTACACTGGCAGCTGTATGGCACCTCGCATTGTCCTGCTGGAAGATGCCATCATCCTGAGGAAAAACAATGCGCATGTAGGGGTGGACATGGTCCGCAAGGACAGATTCGTACTTGTATTGATCCATCGTGCCTTCCACAATGATGAGTTAACCAAGAGAACGCCAGGAAACCATTCTCCAGACCATAATGCTACCACCTCCATCCTGGATCTTTCCGGCAATTGGTGCAGGGTGATTGCTTTCAGAGGTTTCACGCCTTATACACCAACGTCCATCTGTCTGATGGAGCATAAAACGCGATTCATCTGAAAACGCAACCTGTCGCCACTCAGTGGACGTCCAGCTGCTGTACTGGCATGCAAATTCTAGCCTTCGCCGTCGATGTACAGCAGTCAGCATAGGTGCACGAACCAGGTGTCTGCTTTGGAGGCCCAGACGCAGCAATGTTCGCTGAATAGTAGTTTGGGAGACACTTTTGGTAGTCCCTTGGTTCATTTTGGTGGTCAGTTGCTCAACAGTAGCCCGTCTATCTGCCCGAACGCATCTCCGCAACCTTCGTTCGCCCCTGTCATCTATGGCCCGTGGTGCACCACATTTGCCACGTCGCTGTTTTTGGACAGTCCCATTTTGCCATGCACGGTACACTTTTACCACGGTGGCACGCGAACAGTTCACTAACTCAGCCGTTTCGGAAATGCTTTCCCCCTTGGCCTGAAAGCCAATGATCATGCCATTTTGGACGTCGGATAAATCGCTTCGTTTTTGCATTACGCCAACGATTGAAATGTTTTCCGAAGCCCTCACACACCCTTTATATCCGCTCAACTGCACTGTGCTGCCACCTGCCTTCTGTGATTGGTTATTTAAATCTGACGTGGAAAGTATGTGGTGGTCACATTAATGTGACTGGACTGTGTATATATATATAAATATATATATACATATATATATATATATGTATATATATATATATATATATATATATATATATATATATATATATATATATATACATGAGTTTGTTTTGTGAAATATATGGTTTCAGTAAATTACTTGGAAGACTTCACACGTGGAAGAATGATGGAAAAGCTGGAGAAGGGGCATTATATGACCAATGTAGCTGAACAACTTAGAATCAACAAAACTGTTGTTGCGGGGTAAGACGTCCAAGTCACAGCTGTTAGAAAGATCGCTGGTGGCCGCTCCAGAAAAAAGCTGTCATGGAGAACCAATATATCACCCTGTAGCCAAAGGAGCCTGAAACCAGTCAGCAAGTGCCGTTTCTCAGCAACTGGACAGCAAGTATCATGGTTTACTATGCCATGATATCTGCACGAAGGTGGATTATTCGCCCACCCCTCTGAGTGTTAAATTCCTTAGTATGTTGGCCATCGGTGTTACCGCTTAGAGTGGATGGAATAAGGAACACCAAAATTGGACATTTCATCAATGGTGTCGTGTCATGCTTGCGGACGAATGTCGTTACAGTGTCCAGAGTGATTCCCAATGCCAGTTCATTTGGAGAAAGACCAGCACGCAGTTTCATTTCAGAAACAGCAGAGAAAAAGACGCTTATAGTAGACCTGGATTTGTCTTTATGAAGACAGATGAGTGGACTGAGCTATACGTTTTTGACATAGGATCTGTAACCGGAGATCGCTATTGTAAAGAGGTGATGTTTTCCCATACTCATCTGCCGTGAGGTGCCACTGGAGCAGATTTCATTTTTATAGAAGAAAAGAAAGCCACGCCTGGCTCCTGTTGTTGTTGTTACTTATGACCCTTGGACAAGCCAAGCTCGCTATGTCGTTGGCTATGCGAATTTAAGTCAGCAGGGTGCGTCTTACGCTTAACCAGAACACCGCAAAGGTGAAAGTACAACTTGCTCTAAGCTTCTCCGATAGACGGCACCACCAGAGGATCGACTACCTAAATTTTGACCTTGATTTGGAGAGGGAGGAAATTTTCTCCAGACCATGACAATCATGATAATTGCTCAACGACAGACCACAGTACTTTACATTTCACAGATTTAACGATCACGTATATCGCACGTACCCGGTGAGTTTTTGGTGGCATTATGAATCGAACCTCGCCCTTCCGGAAGGAAGGCCGATGCTCTAACCACTAGGGTACCACGGCCCCTTCAAAGGGCTCCTATTCAGAAGCTAATGGAAAGGGAAGATACCACTCGAATGGATTAACCAACGCATTTCCTCAGTTCCAACGCTCCATTCAAATGTAAGCATGGTTGCTGTGGGAAGAAGCCTTGCTGCACAATGACACCCTTCGAGGAACACCCAACAACAGAAACCGAAGCTGATTGGGGAATAGGCAACTTTATCTCAAGACTGTTGGGCAATCTGGTGCTGAGAGACGATGCGATGCAACCATTTGCTAAGGAATATTTGCTTGTTTATCTTGTTGGACAGACAATCATGTACAACATTATCATAAGTTAACTAAAGCCTTTAGGCTTGATTTCATACTGAGTGCTTTATATTCATTTCTGCGCAACTACGCTTATGTCAGCTTTTACCGTATAGACGAAATTTCCTATCTTTCTGAGGATTTCTCGTTGAGTTTTGGAAAAAAGAAAATATTTATCATTAAGTTTTGCACCCTAGTATATAATTGTACAAAGACCAACCATTTTACCTAAAGTCGATAGAATAAGATTTTCCTTTTCCTAAATTTGCTTTTACAATGAATTCACAATTTATTTGTGTATGAAAGCGAGAGGAATGTCTACAGCACACAAGACATGTAAAACTAGAACAGCACATCAAAGAACTGTGGATAGACAACATAATTTTGAACCAGGATGATTTAATGTGACCTAATGAATGTAATAGGCAATATAAATGTATTGGAATAATACGAATGTTCTTGTATTTGTATAGTTATTGTCATTTATAGAATCATTAAAACCCAATAAAAACCTTTCTGAAACAAGTGTGGATGATTTGAATGGAGGAAATAAAAATGCATAGGGATAGATTACAAGCAAATGTTTTCGTATTTATATAATTATTGCGATAAAAGAAACTCTTTTAAGCCTATTAAAATAACAGTGACATTTCTAAAACGTAATCAAAGTATCCGCCTACGTTCGAGGCTATTAAAAAAATTAATTTTAATTTTATTTCATCTTGTTTTTTTAGATAAACAATGATGCACAAAAACATAAAATTAGCCAAAATTTTAATTACATATAGAGCATATTTTTTGTGAAATCGGTTATTTTTTTTGTCCAACTTTAGTGAAACTTTAACGTTGACCGATGGCTGAGTGGTTAGCGTTCCTGACTCCTGAGCTATGGGTCCCGGGTTTGAATCCGGTTCAAGATTGGATGTTACTTTCTCTCTGTGTTCCTCTGTCCTTTCTTATGAGATGATGTATGAATGTGTTCCACCCTATAAACGGGTTTGTGGTGGTAATGCTACTCGCCTTCGTGACTTGGTTCACAGGTGCTCGCTGGGTAACGACAAATGAGTAGCAGTTTCCGGTCTCTCTGTGTTCCTCTGTCCTTTCTTATGAGATGATGTATGAATGTGTTCCACCCTATAAACGGGTTTGTGGTGGTAATGCTACTCGCCTTCGTGACTTGTTTCACAGGTGCTCGCTGGGTAACGACAAATCAGTAGCAGTTTCCGGTCTTGTTGTGGCGAAGGGCTAGTCAAACAAAATGCCAACCGTTATTTTAAAAAAGTGAAACTTTAACAAAACGGGCAACACTTTACAGAAAATTGTTATGCATCAAGTTTAATTTGGGCACTTATGAGACATTTTATTTTTTAAAATGAAGCAAAATGTAACAAAAAAACTCAGCGATAAGGAAATAGTGATCAAAAATAATAATAATTAAAATAAGAAGGCCAAGTTTTATACAAGTATTTTCATTATTACTTGAGATATCGTGTCTAGAGGCTTAAAAGCGGTAGTTTCACTTGTGATAGCGACGATGTTGCCAATACTTTTCGCATGCATAAACCAAATAACATCTTCATACTTATGGCTCTTAATCATGAGAAGTTATTTGGAGTTTAATCATAGAAAAACATATTTTAAAAAAGATGATAAAAAAAATACTACTTATCTTTACTATTTCCTATTTTATTTTACGAAAGACGCGATGTATTCTAAAATTACTCTAACTCGATTTCTGTTCGACTTACAATAAAACAAAAAAACTGTTTTGGACATTGTAAGAGGCTTTGAGTACTAAAAAAACTGATATAGTCGAAAATCAACTTTTAATCATAGGCGGATATCTTAAGTAAAAACGACGGTAAAAATAAAAATGCTTATGGATGCAGAGAATATTTTTGTATTTATATAGTTTTTGTGAATAAAGTCATCATTAGAACCTAATAGGAAAATATCTCCCATTTCTAAAAGGTGTTCAATGAATGGGAAAAAATATGAATGAAATGAGCATTTTCGTTAATTGTTGAGATTCAAGCCATCATTAAAACTTAAAAAAATACAATGGTTTTAACGATTTAATTTGCGAGTTGATAATTCTGATGTGAGACGCATAAAAGGCGAATGTAGAAAACAGCAGAAATTCGATAGATTAGAGCTGACAACATCGGGAGAGAGAAGACAACTCAGATTCAGCCCCAAACAACCCCTCATTCAATTCCAACCCCATGACAGATTGAACGAAAAGTAGTAACAGAGTCTCATCGAGCACGCAGACCATCGGAGGGGTGGAGCACGGGGGTTGCGCCGGTCCTTCTCCTGTCTCAAACCAGTTTGGGCATGTTATCAGAAGATATATGGGATCATTTTCAAAAGCACGCATGCATAGTAGCCCTTGTGAGTGGAAAAACGAAGAAGAGAGCGAAGTGGTGGACTCTCCTCACCTCAGCAACTTGAGATAATTAGTTATTAAAAGCGTTGAATAAAGTCTCCTAATGGCCTGCGATTTATTTCCTTCTGTGTGCAAAATATTTCCTCCTCACAAACGGAGGCAGTTCGAAAATTCGATTCTATTCGGTCAAATCTCCACAAAGTTTGGTTTGGTGAGAATCGGCGCACGAGATCTAATTCGACTGCACAAAACGAGTTCCGAACCGTCAAGAGAATACCGGTTCAAAGTGGGCATCGAACCAAAGAACTATAGAACTAAAAGAAAGTCATCTATTCGTAACGGCCAAGTATACAAAAAGAAAAATTTCATAAATGAAATGAGATTCGAGAGAAGTCTGACAAGATGAAAATTGTTATAATTCCGCTTACAGCATGCATCGTAAGATGCTTTCGATGGAGAGTTTTGTGCGCAGAGAAGACAAAATGCACGCTGCGCAAGGGAGGAATCTGCAAAAATCCTGAGCATCCAACTGCTTTGGCAACATCTACTTTGGAGTCCTCGTGTTCTAAATGCAGACCACGCACTTCAGAGTATTAAGTCCTGGGTTCGATTCCAGCCCCTGTTGAACAACTTGAGATGAATGTTGCGCTTATGCTGCATGGCATCCATGTCTTTCTAGGTGAGTGCTTGGAAGTTTTCCGAACTTTCTCCCGAATGACGCGTGGATATGGCCTATTTTCTATGAAAAATCCTCTCAGAAGAAAATAACTCAGCCATGAGGTCTCCCGCTGCGCAGCGTCAAAACATGCATTTCACATGGTCCGTCCACTTTGAGGAACGCCTTCTTTCTCATGAAGAGTGGTCTTAGGTCAGTAGGTATGCGGTCATTTTGAGCGAGTGAGCTCATTGAACCTGGACTTATAATCCACAGTGTATTCTGTATCACTGCAAACATCGACACTCTAGCCCATGACCTAATAAACGAAAAGTCAGAATGCTAACCGTTTAGTTACCATCTCGGATAGGGCCATGTTGAACTCTCAATTGGATTTAGAAGCGATTTATTTAGTACTGAATCTATATTAATCATGCACAACGGGATTGAGCTACATTATGCCTTGACTACACCTGTATCAGACGTCAGCAGCAAACAGTTGCGAAAGCATTAATTAACAGGTGGCTCTAATGGGATGTAAAATACCCATGAGTTTTGAAATACTAGAATGCTTAATGCAAGCGTAAATTATCTAGGAACGAAAATTTTTGTGGCTATGATGGGTGAAACTGGGGTATGATCCTACTTTCAATATTGCAATATTACACGTTTATTTTCCCTAGGGTAATTGTTATTTAACTCCTGCAGTCATGGATCTGCAGCTGAGGGTTTTTGAAAGACATTGGATTGTCATTCTGCCAGCCGTTTGACTTCGATATATTCATTCGTGGAACCCGGAAAATTACCAAGCACTCACCCCGACCAACATGCATGCTGAACACCATTGCTTAACAGCAGAATGCCGAACCCGAGACACCCTTTTTCGCTGAGCTCTATTCAACCACCACAACACGATTGCCCCGTGTGCCGTGAACACCGTTTGTGTAAGATGACATTCCAACAATCCCAGTCATGCAATAAGCTTCAAAGGATGCTGGGTGGACTGTTATATTACCTGAGCTTATCAATTGTTATCTTGTGGCTGAAAAGACACAAGAAACAACTAACCTTTCTGCATTTGCAGGTGAAGCCTCTGAAGTAAACCTTGCTGAAAAAACAAGGGAACTCAGAGGCAATCTAGTGAAGGGGCAGCAATGAATCCTTCACAGGAGGTAGAAGTGACCTCCAAACCATCTTCTTCTGATGATAGTCAGGAAGCTATCGCTAGCATGACTGACTCTCTGATCAGAATCATCTGTGGATCATCAGTGAGGATTGCCTCTGAAATTCTAAGATGCTCTAGGCAGAAGATACGTTTCATCGAAGGCTTCATAACTGGGCACTACTATTTCAGAAAACACCTCCATAAAATGGGACTGTTTCAGCAAGACCCTATCTGCAGGAACTGTCATACGCAAGAGGAAACGGCCAAGCCTATCATTTACGAATGCGAGGCGCTCTTGCCCTCCCTAGATTAACTTCTTTAAGCATCATCCATACTAGAGAGTTACACCTAGACTCCATTAAAGGACTCGGACTTTATTAATAAAGTGGGTGATCCGAGCAACTAGAACTAGGAAACATTGGGTTTGGAGTTAACAGTACAAAATGCTGATAAAAGCAGAGGTGCCATATGACATATAAACCCAACTCTAAGAAGAAGAAGAAAAGGCTTCTAAGGACATTAATTATTAGAAAGTTGCCATAATAATACGATTCTATGAAGAAAGCGGAAGGGAAAATTATCGTATATGCAAAATAAATAAAGATGAAATTATGAGTCAAAAATCACACAAAGGTATTAAAATTGTTTCAAAATTACTAATGAATATATGTGAAATCACAATTGCTTATAAAAAGCGTGAAATCAGACGCCGACATAAACGGGTCTCATGGCAGTGAAGGGGCCCTTCTTGATACAGATATGTTGGGATCATGCTCACAAATTCACGTGCATTGTTTTCTGATTCACGAGTCGCTTGCTGACAGACAACCTCTACTGCTCTACAATTTTATAACCGATAGGAACACTGTGTTGCAAAATTTACGGATAGAAGTCTTCTTATTTGTTTGACACACTTTTCAACAATTTTGACACTGACAGCCTAATGGTCAAGGCATTTTCATATCTACCGCGTAAAATTGTCTACCTATTTATTATACATCACCGTCAAATTATTACATGCCATGTGGCAAATAAATACATCACCGTCTTTATTTATAACTTAGCTAAACGATTTTATAAAGACGATATAACAATGAAAATATTATGTTACAAAATTTTTGGATTCATGTTTTGTTATAATTGTTATATTGTGTTTTAATTGTATTTTTATAATAACTTTCCTTTTCTTAAATTCTGATTAACTTAATAGAAGGTAAGTTTTCTTATGAACTTACCTATACTATTAATTTATCAGAATTTATGAGATTCAATCAGAATCCTAAGAGATTCAATTTAGATTTAAAGTTTTAAAGGATAATTGAGGAAGATTTGAGAATTATTTTTTTACTTGTATTAAAAAAACATTTAAAAAAGCTTTTCATAATTTTTTACTTCTAAAAACAGTTTCTAAATATTCAACTTATTAGCTTTAGACCAATATTTTGCTTTTTTAAAAAATTTTTAACATTTAAATGAAATGCTGAAAGATTCAAAAAACTTTTTCGAACTGAATTCTAGAAAAAAAAATTTTAGCAGCGTTTTATAGTTATTCACTTAGAGAAACACTTTTCACAAATTCTCGAATCTTAATTTAATACATTTTTAATTACCTTAAACTTCAAGCTCAAGATATATTCAATTCACATAGAATTCTCAAATGGGTATAAAATTTTTTAAAATAATTCCCTATATTGTTTTCATTTAGAAATAAATTTAAATTTTTTAGCCTATTAACTATAATCTAACACAATATTTTTAATTCTCAAATGATTTAAGTAAAGGATTTAAGAATTTTTTGCGATTCTAATGCGAGAATATTTTAAAAGCAGTTTCTTATAATTGCTCACCTTTAGAAACTCTGTTTCTAAATTCTTAATCTTTAATAATAATTTAGTATAAAAATATATAGTAATAACATTCGTAAACCAGGGGAAGAAATATCTATCAATTTGAGACAAGTTTTGTGAGCGAATTGAGAAAACTTAATGCAATATTCTGCTTTATGTTTAATGCATATATATATATATATATATATATATATATATATATATATATATATATATATATATATATATATATATATATATATATATATATATATATATATATATATATATATATATATATATATATATATATATATATGTATATATATACATATATATATATATATATATATATATATATATGTGTGTGTGTGTGTGTGTGTATATATATATATATATATATATATATATATATTGTTCAAATTTGTAATTATTCATAAAAATCAATTTTAAATACAATTTTTAAATCTTGTAGCGGATGACGCTCAGTGTTAATATACATAAAGGAAGGAGTAGGAAATCAAGATCTTTTGTGATTCGAGAATATTTAAATTACTGCTAACTATGGTTTCTTTTTAGGAATATCTTCTAAATTCTTATCTTATTAATATTTAGCAAAAATTTTTTAAAGATTTAAATAAAGGAGCGGAGGATTCGAGATATTTAAAAAAATTTAATTCGGGAAAACTTTTTTTAAAAATTGTTTCATCAAAAACTGTTTTTCACATCAAAAGAGTTTCTTCGTATTAAGTTTCAACTTAATTTAGTTTCCTTAATTTGTAACTTAAATGATATTTTCTAAAGGCGTTATTTGAATGCTTGACTGGTTGGTATCGCATCCAGTTGAAGTAAAGTCCAGTTACTCCATGTGCCGAAATCACGGCCTGGAAAAATGAATGTCAGTACTTCGGGGACCTCTACCTGTTGGTTCTCGGAAACAATAGAATACTTCAAAGATAAAATTGGAATGCGTTATGTCCCTAGTAGCATCTCAACTACTCAGTTCTTGGTATGAGAAGGGACATTCTATTCGGGAATCCGATTTCTAGAATGCTTCCTGTTGAAAGAGTTATTTCCTCTGAAGAAATTTCAGTAAATTACATCGCTTTTCTTGAAGGAAATCAAATAAAGTAGTAATGGCCCCCCATGAGCTATTTCGTGCAGGGGCGGCGTCATCTACCAGGGGGTGACTGTCTTACCTTTGAAGTTCTTGGCGCCCTTCCTGGCGGCCTCGCAGTCGGGCTTGTACCCTTGGGTGGCAGTGCCCTTGATGGGCTTGCCCGTCCTAGGGTGGACGCACCAACAGTACTGTGGAGACCTGTGGCACTGGGCTCGAACATAATGACCTTCCGGTGTGCAGTCCGGAATGAAGACTCCGGCTTCCGGATCCTGTCTGTGGTGCTCCAGAGCTGTCCGGCGAGCTGAATTGCAGTCTTGGTTCTCTGAAGAGAAAAATATTCATAAGCCAGAAGTAGCGTTAAAACACAGAAATAATAATAAATCCGAAGCAATCTTAATGAACCAAAAGCAATATCAATATATGGTAGGCAATGACAGTTAACGGGGAGCAATATTAACATATGATAAGCAATAATAGTTAACGTGGAGTAATATTAATATAAGAAACAATAATAGTTAACGGGGAGCAATATTAATATATGAGAAGCAATATTAGTTAACGGGGAACATTATTAATAAACGGGAAGCAATTATTAACGTGTAGCAATATTATCTAACGTGTACCAATTTTAATGAATAAGAAGCAACTACTGCACATGATAAACAGTGTTAATAAATTTGAAGCAATATTCGCAAATGGAAAGAAGCAATACAAGAAAATAGAGAGCAATATCAATAAATTAAGAGCAATGTTAATAACTGGAAGCAAAATAATAATTTGGAGCATTATTAACAAAGGAGAAAAAATTCTAATAAATGATGAGAACTATGTATAAATCGAGAGTAATGTTAATAATGAAAAAAAAACGATATTAATAAATAAGAAGTAATAGTAAAAAATAATCAGCTTTATTAATAAAGTGGAAGTAATATTAACAAATTTAAGCAATATGTGATTCATAAGCTCTAAAACATCTGAAAAATAAGCTATCAAATACATTTAACATTAAAATAATATCTAGCTCAAATATATCACGAAGGATTCTTACATAAATTAAGTTTAAAACATCGTTTATAAAAATTAAATTTCAATCTTAATCACTCTTTTAGTGGAAAAGAAATTCAGTTATATTTCTTTTTTCCACTAAAAAAGTGAAAAGAAACTCATTTATTTAATATCTAAATTTTTATGTGGTTTCCTATTTGTAATAAATTATTTAAATTAATAGGATTATTTTGGTTTTTATTTATTTATTTTCAATAAATTAATTAACCCGAGAAAGGTTATTTCGCACGTATTGTAAATACAGTAGACGATCAATTTTTACGAACTCATGGGCACCAATAAAATAGACTTTAAAACCGAAAATTAAGGGTTATATCAAAAATAAAAAAAAAAAAATTTAAAATCAAATAACTTTTTCTTTATAAATAAAATAATATTAAAAATTATTTAATACACACTTCATAAAAAAACGATACAAAATAAGACTCATACTTAAGAACAATCCTTATTTCTCATTTTATTAAAAAAATTCAGAGCAAAAGAAAGTTATCTCTTTCCATGATTTTTCAGATTTTTTTGTATTATCTCAAAATTACAAATTGTGGAAATGATTATTTTCTCATTTTAATTAAAAAAGAATTTTAACTGTTAGTTAAACAGGAATTGGAAGATTCGGGGGGGAAAAGCACTTTTTTTGTAATCATTCGCCTTAAAGAAGCAAAAAAGTCATAAAGTTTCTAAATACCTTCCTTAGAGTCTTCGTCACTCTCTTCTTTGTTGTTGGAATGACCATCATGACGTAAGCGAGGCATTTCTTGGTCTTGATCCCATTCATCTGATTTCACAGGTAGCGCTTCAGTCGCTTCCTCCTCCACTAAATACATGGATGATATTTAACATAATTAAGAGCTCATAGAAAAACGCTTACATTCAGAATTATCTAATAGCTTAGAAAATATGCATCACGCTTCGATTACGGTACCATCTTTGAAATATCGATTATAATTCTCATTTATCTTTAAATTTTAATTCAGTATAGTCAGTTCTAATGAATAGAGGTGACGTGAATTGGTGCTAAGGACAAAACTTGCTATATTGTTTTGGTGGCTCATACTGTGATTCTGTAAACTTATTTGTTTTGAGAAAGCCCCTATCATTTTATCTTGGTTTATTTGAAATTCGGAATTCAGAAATTCCAATTAGACTATTTTAAATTTATTTTTTCAGCACGATAATCTACTCATCATGCAAGGCAATACTCTCTTCATAGATTGAAATTGCACACCTAAATACATTTAATACTCTATTGGGCTATAATGATGCAGAAAAAGTTGAATGCCTCTAAAGGTATTGCTGTTACTAGGCAAGGTGCACGTACTTCTTATTCTTCAAATCGTGAAATCGTTTTTGTTTGTCTTTGGACTGGTTTATGGCTGTAACATATTTGTTTCAACATGCGCAACAGATTGGAAGCTACTTGAAACTGTAACACTGCCCGTACGAATTGCCACAGGTCTTTCTATCCAAGTGAAGCCCATTACCGATTCTCCTACAAGAAGAAGGAGAAACTTCTCCTCATGGCAGATATGAAATGATTTCCTTAAAATTTTACATTTAGAACTCAAGTAAATCATCACTATCTCCCAGTGCTTCTGTATAGGAGAAACTGAGAAGTTAATCGTAATCATTCTCTGGCAATCAGAGCCACAAAGTGGCTCAACCATCAAGGTATCAATGCATCATGTATATTAAAGTTCTGGTTATAAATCTGGATTAAAATTTGCATTTGTTGCTCGGGTCTCCCCTTTTATAGCCAAAGCATACAATTTGCAATTATTTTAACAGGTCTGCGAGTTATCTTGGCAGGAAGATAGATTGATTTTTCTGATGCTTCCAAGCAAGGATCTAATGTGGGTATTTCTGTAGCTAATTTTACGAAAAGTGTTTGTATAACTGGGAAAAAAAATTAACTCCTGAAGCTCTATTTTCTCTGCAGGGACCATGGCACTACTATTGCAATGTATGCGATGGACAAAAAAATATGTCCTTTTCACAGATTCTTTCTTGCGTCTCAGCTTTTTTGGTATGTTCTTCGACAAATGCGATTAATATCAAGCTGCTTCGATCACAAATGCACAGGAATCTATTCGAAAGTACGTTAATACAGTTAGTTTGGGCCCCAGGCCATTCAGAATTTTGGATAATGGAATTAGGGACTTGTTGGCCAACGAATCAATATGCTTTACAATTCATTTCTCCTGAGGACCTGGAACAGCACATAAGGAAACTTTTCCTGGAGGAAAGACTCGACCAACAGGAAAATCGCAAATATGCCAGAGTTTTCTCTCGTCTATTCAGAAAAATCATAGGCTGTTAACGAAATGTTGATTAGAATACGTATGTCTGGACAGATCTGGAGAAAGATATTTCCCAACCAATTCGGTGCTATTTAGATTCAACCTCTGGCAATCGGAGAGTTGTCAATGCGATGAATCTGAACTAGAGCATAATTTCCCTGTCTTCACTCTAAATGAGGATCTGAGAAACTAGCTACAGAAAAGACTGGAGTTTCATCATTCTCTTGGATATTAGATTTGTCTACAAATCTGGATAGTAAGTTCCTTGTTTGTTCTACCTAACAGATTTTAATCTTAATGGCAACGTAAAAACTGAAAATTAAAAACTTTCTTTCTGGAACTGTTCTATTCCACCGCCTTTGTTAGGCTCACTTTCCTGCTTTACTCCAAGTCATTTATCTTTGAGTATGCTCCGAATGCTTAAAAGACTACAATCGACTTTTATTAAGCAATGATAATCAAATTGATTGTCTTGATTTTCCAGTTATCTTCTTTTTGAGTGACTAGCATCCTAGCCCGGGGCTCCATAATATCCGCCATCCCCTAAATTTTAATTTTTAGGAACCGCATAGATTGTTGATAAAAATGGTCATTCTGTAAAATCATTCGTCTTAAAAAAACTACACCACTAATTCCACATTTTCATTCATTAAAAAAAGTCAAAATTGACATTGTGGTATTTTATTAAACCTATTATATATATAATAGGTTTTATTATATTATATAGTATAAAGGGATATAGTTTACACAAACATGCGATTAACTATACTATACCAAAATGTGATACGCTTCAACAAGTATAATATTACATTTTGCATTATTCACTAATTAAAAAGTCATAAAAAATAGCTTCATTAAAGATTTCAAAATGAATTTTATGTTTACCTTCATTAAAGTCATTTAACCGTAAATTGTAACCGTTTTAACCCGTGCACCGTAAATATTTGGGAGAATAAATTAATATTTTCCGCTTAAGAAAATGAATTTTTAATGCATTACAAATTATTAGAAAAAACGAATAAACAAGAATCAATAAATATGCGTCATATAAGTAGCTTTTTCTTTTCTTAACAAATCTTATCAATACTTATCTTATAATACAAACTTAAAAAGAAAAACTTTATAGAAATTACCGAGTTAATAGTTACTGATCGTAATTTTCTTTAATATTCTTTCAAAGGTAAATAATTTTTCAAAGCTTCAATAGAATATATTTTTTCTAACATCATGGTTACGTAAGAGCGAAAATGCTAACGGATAAAAATAAATACTTTGCTTGAATTACTTAAGTAACATATAGAAAGCGTAAAATTTCCACAAAAAAATCATTCTTTAAATTTCAGTTGAAAACATCATACATTTAAAGGGAGTTTTTTATTTATTGCCTCGACCAAAATTCAAATTTTTTATAAGAGGCTTTAATAGTAATGATATTAGCGATGTAACGGAAAATAATTTTTTTAGACAGATGTAAATATTTGCTTAATGAAGTATAAGACTGTAGTACTGTGGAAGATATTTAAAAATTTTAGCCTTTAATTTTTTTTCACGTCTGCTGCTGTGGCTGATGGGCATTCTTCGAGTTTCCATCATTGTGATTTACTAATGAGGCTTACTATGAATTAAAAGAATTTAGAAGCAAATTGCATTTCCGAAGGCAAATGTGCAATAGATAAAAGAAACCTCGCAAAAGAAATTTAAAAGAAGGTAGTTCACATTTTGAAAATTAATTACATATTTGAAAAAAGTCTAAAATTTGGCTTTATGGTCTGTTCTTCGGAAGGGAAGGTCTCAGGTTTGATCTTAGGCATTGCTGTTGTTGCACCAGCATATTTCCTTGTACCAGCTAGATAGAAGCAGCCGCGTCGAGTCTTTGTGATTTTGAAGCAGGAGCCAAGCGGAAAACCCCCAATACTTGGCCTGCCACTCCCAGAGATATCATTTCACTTGGAAGACATTGCGACAACGCCTAGTTTTAACATGCCCCAGTCACCTTTCGTAAACACGACAGACCTTCTGTTAAGCCGAGATTCGAACTCACTACTTCCGATCATGAGAACGACGCCCTAACCAATCAGGCCGCCGACACCTATTCTTAGACATTGTTTAAGAATGGGAGATGGACGTTGCTTTCCTGCAAGGATGATTACCTGGTCATTTTTCCTCTTGCAGTACATGTAAATGCGCCCTGTACCGGGACTGTTAAAACACTTCAACTCAGAGTCCATTGTACTTCCCACAGTTGTTGTTAAGCTTTTCCTTGATGTCAATGGGCTCTCTGCGTCGATGCAAAAAATTGTGCTCACGCAGATAATTTGGATGGTTTCCCCTATTTGTGTAGCATCAGCTGCCATTCAAATCGCCATGTCTTTTCCTCACACTCTATTGAAAGGAAAATTAAAATTGTCTGCATCGTATACATGCATTTTTGAATTCATTTCTTATGTAACAATTGATATGATCAAACAAAGAGTTTTTAATGTAACTCCCGACGGCGTTACAAAACAGAACAGGAGAAACCCAAACTTTTGTTCTGTCTTTAGATCGGAATTGATAGCCATTGACGAGGCCCTAAAATTTATGATCTCGATCAACAGCACTTGCGACATCTGGATTTACTCAGACAGCAGGAGCTCCATTCAATACCTAAGCAGATGGCGATGCATTAATGACAGGCTCGGCATGGACATTGTAAACAAACTTAAGAGTTACTCTTCACATAATGACATTCATCTACAGTGGATTCCCTCCCATGTGGACCTCCACTTCAATGACTTGGCCGATGAATTGGCTAAGGAGGGCTCTGCTGAAACAACTGAAAATGGTGGACTACTTACGTTTAGTGAAATTTTCTCAAAGGTCAAAGCCGAAAACAGCAAGACTTGGAGGATCCCACCTACTCATGACTGGTACGAACAAAACCATCCTGGGGCTGCCCTGGAGCTGAAGGGCAATAGGAAATTGCAAACCACCATGACCAGGCTCATTACTGGACATACTCGCACCCTTACATTCGTTCAGGGTCAGAAGATGTTCCCTGTGTGCCTCAGGTGTAATTTCCACCAAGCTTCTCCGGACCATCTGCTCTCCTGTCTGGGTTTGGAGAAGAGAGATCTTTTTGAAAACCCTGCACTGGTTCGAAACTTTCTCTGGGCGAACGATCGACTGGACTTTGTCTAGATTGTACTAGATCAAGTGGAATAAGGAACAACAAGAGTTTTTAAAAAACATCGTTATGAATTGCCCTCTAGGCTTTTGTTGAAAATAATTACTCGTTTTCCCAAAGAGTCACGTAATTACTATTTATAAATGTCAAAATTAACAAAATAAACCATTTTCACATCTACATAATTTACATATTTTGTAATTCTTATACTTTAAACTCAATAAAAAATATGAATTTTTTGCAAAAAACCTCTTACAAAAACTTTCAGCAATGCATCGACAGCAATAACAAAGTATAATCGTAACAGTAGGATGAATATTTTCAAGAGATTTAAAGTAGATTAAATTATAAGAAATATGGCAATTCTGAAGAAAAAGATAACAAGTTGTTATACATGGCAATTCATACACCATTTGATGAGAAATCAAACCAAAATAAAACCAAAACAACATGAAATAAATAATATCTTATCAATTATATAATAGCACTTTTTCCAGTTGATTTTGAGAATAATATTATAAAATAAATGAATTTAATCAAAAATATGCAACAAGGCTTGAAAGGAAAGATGAATCATAAAAGAAGTGTTTGCTACTGTTGAAGAACGATACAAAGTTAGTTGGAAATGTCAAAAGAAAGCACAATAATTTCCAGTTGAACCCGAGAAATAGACGATATAAATAGTGATATTGGTTTGCTTTGAAAAGAAAAATATCGTAGTACAAACATCAAAATCGATTGAATAGAAAATGAAGGTACTGCAGCAGCCAATCGAACAATTTTTAAAAATATCACTGATTTACGATAGCAATAATTTTGATTCTTTAATTAATGTTAAAATACTATCCAAAAATATTTTTAAAAAATTACCATTAGTTTAGATTTTAACATTAGAAGGGGGTATTTATTACCGACACTATAAATTTATTTTCGAATGCAATTATTAATTTATATACAATTTTTTAACAAATAGAAGTCATACATTAAATCTAATTGCTTTCTTATAAGGTCTGAGTTTAAACTTTATTTCTCAATTTATATTTTAACGCGGGAGCGTTTTCAAAATTATGGCTTTACAAAGAATAATTTCTGACTCAGACATTCGAATCAGATTTTCAAAATGTGCAATCACTTTTTATTTTCAAAATATTTAAATCATAACTTCAAAACGGACGTCCAAACTCTCAACATTTCTGGTTTCTAATTTGTTTTCAATCGTCCCATGGATAATCAGGAATACGTTTTTAATAGAAGACTCAGCGGAGTGAATTACGCTTCGGCCTCACCCGCTCACAAATTGCTATTGAATCAGGGGAAAGATAAAACTTTAAAATGAAGTCACGCATGGAGGAGAAATTAATTTCGCAACATAGATTTGGAGAAGAAAACCCAAGTGCACACCCTCCTACAAATTTATGAGCGCCTTCATTTGTTTTGAATGCACTCCTAAATTGTTTTTGAAAAGTGATCGCCTTTATTCCGTTGAATAGAGTTTAAAATCTGTTTTAAATTCTTTGTTTGGTTTTATTTTTCCGGAAGTTAATGTAAAGAGCTGCGGAGAGTTTATTGCTTCTCTCGAAATCTTGAATTAGTTTGCTTCATTTAAATGAAAATTTCGAACCCTTATCAACATGCAATGTAAAACAATTTATAAATCACTGATGTATTCTTGTTTTCCTAAGTGTATGAATAATGAAAAGAATTTTGTTGTATTGAGTGGAAAGTAAATATTTTTGGTATCATACAATAAATATTGCGAGCAGGTAACTTTTTAGTGATATTAACTGAAATTATTGTTTATAAAATGATGGTTTGTTAAAAGAAAATAAGATTTTTCACTACGCAAAATTTGCAATTTTACGTTTTTTTTTAAATTAAATACACTTCTCAAGTTTATAAAAGTAAACTGAATTTTAATTTGGGATAGATTAAATCCATCTTTCATTCTAATACTCAAGAAAAATTAATATCGACATTTAATTTTAAAAAAAAATTTACCAGTAACTTTAATTAAAATATTGTTGACACTGGTAATTTAAATTAAGTTTTCAAATTAAGTAATTGCGCACGTAAAATAGTTTGTTAGTAATGTCCTGATGTTGTGTAGTATGGAGAGGAGGGTGCCATCTTAGATGTCGATCACGTCATTTGACCATGGCTAATACACAACTGGCCATTAAAATTGCTACACCAAGAAGGAATGCAAATAACAGAACGATATTTATTAGACACATACATTATAGTGGAAAGAATACGTGATTAGATTTACAGGAAATTAGGATGTATAGATCTTGAGAAATCAGTACCCAGAGCAGCCACCTCTGGCTGCAATAACAGCATTTATCCATCTATGCATGGTGTCAAACAGAGATTGTATGGCATGTACGGGGATCTCAGTCCATGCAGCTTCAACACTATGCTACAGTTCATCGACAGTAGTGGATGGTGAGTGATTGCGTGCCAATCGCTCGGCAACCATTGACCACACGTTCTCAATGGGTGACAGATCAGGAGAACGTGCTGGCCAGGGTAACAGTCGAATTTGTTCTGTATCAAGGAAGTTCAGAACAGTACGGGCAACATGTGGTCGTGCATTATCCTGTTGAAACAAAGCGTTAGGAAGGTCTCGAAGATAGAGAAGAGCCACGCGCCTTAACACATCGGAAATGTAATTGTTGCTGTTCAAAGTGCCGGTAATGCGAACAAGAGGTGATCGAGACGTGTATCCAATGGCACCCCATACCATCACTCCAGCAGATGGGCCAGTATGGCGATGTCCAATGCAAGCTGGCAATGCGCGTTTTCCACGATGATGAGGTCACCATGAAAACGAATTGAGGATCTCTTCTTAAATGACACACGTGGTTAGTGATGACTTTGATAGGACATCCTGAACCAATTTTAGTCAGCACGAGTACCAAATAATAAATGAGAATTCCGCTACCACGAAACATATCTTTTACATTGATGAAGAAGAATTAATATAGGTTTTCCACACTCTAAGCAGACGGGCATGCATTTCGAATCGATAGTTAGGTTGAATCTATTTTCATCCACACGTTGCCAAAATTACTCTTATCTTACAGTTCTGAATTCGGCACCGCAAAAACAAACGCTATCTCCGACGATGAAACTTTAATATAACTTGTTCAATAGACTATTACATGAGCTCCAGTGGCTCAGTAACTTCACGCCGCTTCCCGTAAGCTCAGCAAAGTGAAGCATCATTTGCCGCGGGCAGGGGTTGGGAGGGTGACCACGGTGTACTCTCCTTCACTGGGTTGCTGGAGCTCCGTGGGTTGGGGACGTGTCCACTTTAATCTGTGACGTCCAAAGTCCTTCCGCTGGTGTGGCGTGGATGGGGAGAGGAGGGTGCCAAGCTCAGGTGTGGCCTCGTTACCTGGCCGTGGTTCAAAATGACGAGGCACCTTAAAATGAGCAAAAGTCGTACTTTCACCTTCGTGGTGCTCATATCCAAACAAAGACGCATCCTGTTGACTTAATTCGCAGCCAACGCGAGCTTGGCTTGCCAAGTGTCATGGGCAACAACATGTATCCTTCGATTTCTCCTGCTGCCTGTAACTTCTCTCGTCTGTAGGACGATATAGCAGTATCTGCTGATGCGGTGGCTTGTGTACGACCCCTACTAAGCCCTCGGATAGCTGTTCTTGTCGTCAAAAATGATCTCCATCATGAAATAACAGTGATATATATATATATATATATATATATATATATATATATATATATATATATATATATATATATATATATATATATATATATATATATATATATATATATATATATATATATATATATATATATGTATATATGTATATATATATATATATATATATGTATATATATATATATATATGTATATATATATATATATATATATATATATATATATATATATATATATATATATATATATATATATATATATATATATATATATATATATATATATATATATATATATATATATATATATATGTATATATATATATATATATATGTATATATATATATATATATATATATATATATATATATATATATATATATATATATATATATATATATATATATATATATATATATATATATATATATATATATATATATATATATATATATATATATATATATATATATATATATATATATATATATATATATATATATATATATATATATATACATATATATATATATATATATATGTATATATATATGTATATATATATATATATATATATATATATATATATATATATATATATATATATATATATATATATATATATATATATATATATATATATATATATATATATATATATATATATATATATATATATATATATATATATATATATATATATATATTGTACCGAGCTTCACAGGTTCGTGTCGATTGAGAGTTGAATAAAGCAACCACTTAATGAACACAAGACTTTTATTCGTAAGAACTTCACTAAATAAACGAAATTCCCGCTGTAACAGTCACAATTATACAGCTACAATTCGTCAGATATAATAAAAAAAAACAGCTTCCAATAACAGGTCTCAAATACCTCAGACAGAGAACAACTAGCAGTCACAACTATTCGTCTTCACTCACTGACTGTCTTCACAAAACTCTACTACTATTCCATGTCGGGCTGCGGTATTTATACCTGACTTGGCGGAGAAATCTACCAATTTCGCCAAGGCTCTGGAAGCTTCTAGGCTATCTCGAAAAATATTGGTCCTAGAGCTTAGGTGATGGATGTTTCCAGAAGTATCGATTTCTCGCCAAGTCGCCAAAAATCTCGCCAACCGTCGCCAAGTCGCCAAGAATCTCGCCAACTGTCGCCAAGTCGCCAAATCATTAGGAAATCCGCTTTTAAACTACAACACGTCTAAATACCGCAATTTTTGCCCAAAATGTGAGAATTTCTGATCTGTCTGAGATATTTTAAGACAAATATAATCATTATTTACAAATTTGTAACATTGCCCCCCTCTCAAGGACTGCACGTCCCGGGCAGTACAATCCCCTGATAGGAGGCCAAATTTAATATAAAAGAATTTACATTTCAAGAGGATACAGAGCACATTACATACACAAGCAACTAAAAATACAAGAAAATAGAAAAGATTAAAATTATCTATACTATTTACAAACAGACCATGGTCTACTGATTTTTACTCTACATTACGATAAGGAGCTAATCTATCATAATGTACTACCTTTGGTTTTGAAGCAGATGATTTTCTTATACGAACCACGACGTCGTTCAGTCTTTTTAGGACTGTGTAGGGACCTTCCCAGTTGGCTTGCAACTTTGGAGAAAGTCCTTTACGTCGAATCGGGTTCCACAACCAAACTTTGTCACCTTCTTGGAATTCATGTCCCGTCGCTCTTGTGTCATACCTTGTCTTCATTCTTTCGGTCGTCAGGTTGATTCGGTCTCGAGCGAAGTTATGGACATCTTCAAGACGTGCCTGAAGGTCTCGAAGGTATTCCTCTGGCGATGAAGATGTATCCGGTGGACGACCAAACTGAAGATCACAAGGGAGACGAAGTTCGCGACCAAAGAGCATCTGTGAAGGAGTATATCCGGTAGTCTCATGGACAGCACTGCGATATGCAAGAAGAAACAGCGGTAGCTTCAAATCCCAATCTTGCTGATTTCTGGAAACCATAAGGGAGAGGTTATTCAAGATGGTTCTGTTAAACCTCTCTACCATGCCATCCGATTGTGGGTGTAGTGGCGTGGTCTGCGTCTTGTCTATTCCGAGAATTTGACACATTCCTTTAAACACAACAGAGGTGAAATTTGTCCCTTGATCAGAATGAATTTGTAAGGGTGTGCCGAATCTGGAAACCCATTGTTGCACTAGAACCTCGGCTACTGTAGTCGCCTCTTGATCGGGGATTGCAAACGCTTCAGGCCACTTAGTAAAGTAGTCCATGACAACTAGTATGTATTTGTTGCCATTTGAGGATCGTGGTAAAGGACCCAAAATGTCCAATGCTATCCTCTCAAAAGGTGCTCCTACGTTGTACCGCTGCAACCTTCCTCGGCTACGTTTCTTCGGTCCTTTACGTGCCGCACAGTCATCACAAGATTGGCACCATTTCTCTACATCTTGTCTCGTTTTGCTCCAATAGAAGCGTTCTCGAACTTTCTGTAGAGTTTTCATTACTCCGAAGTGGCCTCCAGTTGAGCTACTGTGCAATTCTTTCAAAACATCTGAAATTCTTGATTTTGGAAGAACAAGCTGCCATTTGAAATTACGTCCATCATCGGACTCCCATTTCCTGTATAAGACACCATTTCTTATATGGAGTGAGTCCCAAAGAGCCCAATATTGTTTAGTAGCAGGACTGTAGGTGGAGATATCCTGCCAACTTGGTTTCATACTGGAAGATTCTTTTAATTCTAAAATTGGATTTATATCTGGGTCTTCTTTTTGGGCTTCTCTAAGTTCTTTATCACTCCATGGGTCGGGTTTTGATGGAGTTGAAACATTAACTTGGCGTACCGCAGGATTTACTAACTGATAGTTCTTCTCTATTCTAGAACAATATCGGCAGCTTTCATTACACGGTTTCCTTGATAGTGCATCAGCATTTCCATGAAGAGTTCCTTTGCGATGACGTATTTCAAAGTCAAACTCCTGGAGTCGTTGAATCCATCTGGCTACCTGTCCTTCTGGATTTTTAAAATTTAAAAGCCAGGTTAAGGATGCGTGATCTGTCCGGAGCAAGAACTTTCTTCCATAGAGATAATGGTGGAAATGTTCTATGGCTTTGACGATTGCCAGCAATTCCTTTCTGGTTGTACAATAATTCCGCTCTGGTTTCGATAGACATTTACTCCAATAAGCAATGACATATTCTTTATCATCAATTTCCTGCGACAAAACAGCTCCGATATTTTCATTGCTGGCATCCGTATCTAAAATGAATAATTTTTCGGGCTGGGGATATGCAAGAACGGGCGAAGATGTCAACGCCTCCTTCAGTTGTTTAAAAGCTTTCTCACATTCATCTGTCCATAGAAATCTCTGTTTAACTTCTGTCAACTTGTGAAGAGGTCTGGCAATACTTGAAAAACCTTTAACAAATTTCCTGTAATATGTGCATAGTCCAAGAAAACTTCTTAATTGGTGGACATCTTTTGGACGACTCCAGTCCTTAACTGCGGAGATCTTTTCAGGATCTGTTCTTACACCTTCAGCAGAGATAATGTGTCCCAGATAGCTTACTTCACGTCGGAATAAATTACATTTGCAAGGATTCAGCTTCAGGTTGGCCATTTTTAATTTTTCCAGCACCTTTCGGATGTTTCTCAAATGGTCTTCGAATGTGCGCCCTACAATAATGATATCGTCCAAATATACCAAACAGGCTTCGTAGGAAAGTCCTCGTAATACTGTCTCCATCAGGCGCTCAAACGTTGCAGGTGCATTGCAAAGCCCAAATGGCATGACCTTGAACTGCCAAAGTCCTTGTCCTGTGGTGAACGCAGTCTTTTCTCGATCCTCAGGATGTATCTCTACTTGCCAATAACCACTCTTGAGATCCAAAGTCGAAAACCATTGTTTTCCGGATAAAGCATCAAGTGTATCGTCAATCCTAGGAAGAGGGTAACTATCTTTTTTAGTGATGTTGTTTAACCGACGATAGTCAACGCAGAATCGGGTAGAACCATCCTTCTTCCGAACTAAAACAATAGGCGAAGCCCAAGGACTCTCTGATGGCTCAATAATGTCATTCTGCTGCATTTCCATCAGAAGATTGTCCACCTCTTCCTGCTTTGCGAATGGCAATCTTCTCGGGTGTTGTTTAATGGGTGGATGATTTCCTGTATTGATTCGGTGCTGCGTCAATTTGGTTCGCCCAACATCATCTGATTTCTTGGAAAAGAGATCTCCGAATTCTAATAATAAATTTCTTGCAGCATTCCTCTGTTTATCATCTAACTCTGCTCTCTGAAGGAGTTCATCAATTAGAGTGTCAGGAGGCTCAGATAGTGTGGCTTGACAATTTCGGTTAATACAGGTCACTGGAGTGCAAGTCGCTAGCACTTCTCCTTCTTTTATAAGTTTTACCTTATTACTTAGATTAGCAACTCTTACCGGGATTACATTTCGTGAAAGATCGACGAGTGAAGAAGCCACTAGTACTCCTTTAACGCTATTGTCGGAATCTGGATATTCAGTCAATCCATAATGAAAATTATTATCTTCTGAAAGAGCTCCGGAAACTATTGTCTCAGTTCTTGGTGGTAATGTTGTTTCACTCTTTGCAGTTATATGATGGACTGATTTAATATCTGAATATTTCGTCTTAAAAATCGTTATGTCTTCAGAACATGAGTGTAGTTCATTATTTTTAAAATCTAACTTGAAATTGTTTTCTTTGAGGAAATCCAATCCAAGAATAAATTCGTCATTTATATCAGCGACATATGCCATATGATGGTAAACGGCATTACCAAATGCAATGTTTAGCTTGACTTTTCCATGCACTTTAATCTTATCACCTGTCACAGTTTGGAGGGTAATGCAGGGCGGCGTCCAGATGAGTTTGTCACCAAGTTTGCGAGCCAAATCTGTCCTAATGATAGTTACGTTGGCTCCAGTATCGATTATCATTCTGCAGGGAACTTCGTTGACATGTCCCATAACGAAAAGTCCGTTGTCGCCGCTACTTACGGAAGAAATGTGAAACGATTTGAAATGGGGCTTCTGACTCTCTGGACATCTCCGCCCCGCGAGATGGCCACATATTAGTTTCCCTGCTGTGGTGGAAGATCATTTCCACCATTTTTTCGTTTCGGGCAGTCTCTCTGAACGTGTCCGACTGCACCGCAAGTCCAACACTGAATTTTCGTGTTTCTGCCACCTTTACTCAATTCTAAGTTACGGAATTTTCTCCGCAGATCTTCGATTTGCTTTCTGAGATCACAGTCCGTATCAGTAGCAGAGACGGCTCTGATTGAGTGCCGGTCTTTACGCGCGGCCTGCTGGGCAGCCTCTATCTTATGTGCGTAGACTAGGGCAGATCCAATATCTTTGACATCGGCGAGTCTAAGTGTTTTCTGTATCTCCGGATCCCTCACACTATCGATGAAGTGATGGAGAGCCAGATCTTGACGTGTCTCAGCTGGGCAGTCCGAAAATGCTAGATGGGAAAGTCGCTGAATATCGGCAGCCAATTCTTGAAGACTTTCACCCGCTTTTTGATAGCGGGACTTTAACTGTAGTCTGCTATATTCCTTAGTGCACTTATCTCCAAACCGCAGCTCAAGCGCACTCGATAGGGCTTGGAAATCGTGCCTCTGCTCCTCCGGAAGCGTCTCGAGGATGTCAGCCGCGTCTCCTCTTAAAGAAGCCGCCAGGTGAAAAGCTTGGGCTCGGGGATTCCATCCATTAGCTTCCGCTACCATCATAAACTGGGTCTTGTATACTTGCCAGGATGATTTCCCATCAAATGTTGAGAGTTTAATATTGGCTAGGGAAGGCACAAATGTCACGTTGGGTTCCTCATGTTTGTTTGATATTTGCTTCTCCAAGCTTTCAATCTTCTTATTCATATTGTCTAATGCTTCTTCAACGTTTTCTTCTATCTCCAGAACTTTAGTTTCAACTGAAGTTACCTTATCTTCCATTGCATTCATCTTCTCCTGAATGATGTTGGAGAATTCTTCTTTAACACTTACAATGTCCTTCTTAAGTTCCTTTTTAAGCTCCTCCTGTCCCGCTTTCATCTCCTCCTGTCCAGATTTTATCTCTTTCATCATCTCGGTTTTAATCTCTTCTTGTCCAGCTTTCATCTCTTCTTGTCTAGCTTTCATCTCTTCTTGTCTAGCTTTCATCTCTTCTTGTCTAGCTTTCATCTCTTCTTGTCCAGCTTTCATCTCTTCTTGTCCAGCTTTCATCTCAGTTTTCATATCTTCTTGTCCAGCTTTCATCTCAGCCATCTGCTCCGCTAATTTTTCGAGAAGACTTTTCATTAAATCCATATCCACCCCACTTCTGACACCAGTTGTACCGAGCTCGACGGGTTCGTGTTGATTGAGAGTTGAATAAAGCAACCACTTAATGAACACAAGACTTTTATTCGTAAGAACTTCACTAAATAAACGAAATTCCCGCTGTAACAGTCACAATTATACAGCTACAATTCGTCAGATATAATAAAAAAAAAACAGCTTCCAATAACAGGTCTCAAATACCTCAGACAGAGAACAACTAGCAGTCACAACTATTCGTCTTCACTCACTGACTGTCTTCACAAAACTCTACTACTATTCCATGTCGGGCTGCGGTATTTATACCTGACTTGGCGGAGAAATCTACCAATTTCGCCAAGGCTCTGGAAGCTTCTAGGCTATCTCGAAAAATATTGGTCCTAGAGCTTAGGTGATGGATGTTTCCAGAAGTATCGATTTCTCGCCAAGTCGCCAAAAATCTCGCCAACCGTCGCCAAGTCGCCAAGAATCTCGCCAACTGTCGCCAAGTCGCCAAATCATTAGGAAATCCGCTTTTAAACTACAACACGTCTAAATACCGCAATTTTTGCCCAAAATGTGAGAATTTCTGATCTGTCTGAGATATTTTAAGACAAATATAATCATTATTTACAAATTTGTAACAATATATATATACTGTCTACATTTCAACTTCCAATGATTCAATCTCGGATGCAGTCATCCAATTGTCGCCTACAGGATTATCTGTTGGTCATAATCACACTGAAAGGCTAACTCGATGTCACTGAAACGGAAGTAGACTGTGCTGTATAATTCACAGAAATACTGAGAGCACACTGCCCCAATGCGCTTTACATTCTTCCGACCCTTTTACGTTTCTTCACTTGGTGTGCGTTACCAGCTGGTCTCCTGAATAATTTTCCAGGTGACACTGATTTTTAAGATTCATCCTTAAAGTTTACACACAATTGTCCTTAATTTATTTATTGTTGTCGAGACTCACTAAGGAAAAATTTTTTAAAAATGATACTGAAAATTGGAATAGTAACAGTAAAAATTTCATTCGCATTGTCGTGGATAGATGTCACTACTGTAAATCAAATTATGAAATTATGTAAACGCACGTAAATGTTTGTGAGCAAATTACAACTCTAAAGTGATTCGTTACTCTGGAATTTACAGCCGATTTTCAGTTGCCTATTCCTTTTGATTTAGTTACAACACACAGCGTAATGAAATAAGAAAAATAGCTGAACTAAAATTTTCTCTGTAAAAAAAGAAACCATATTTGGAGATGGCTTTGTAGTTTGGAGAAAAGAAATTGACCAATTATAAAGCATATTAACAGCTTTATATACATAAAGAATGATATACATAAGGAATTATGTAATGAAGAGTGTGAACTTACGTTTCGGAGAATCGTCCAGGAATCCGGCTACAGCATTCACCTGTTCATCTGAGTTCAGAGACATAAACAATCGGAAAGAAACTGCTTGTCACATAAGTAAATACCATTCTAATGGACGCTGCGGTCCATTTATATTGCACATGTCCCGGCCATGCCGGTGGTTGGACGCACACAAAAACGGCACAAGTCACACACACACACACACACATACCAATGCACATCAGAGGCACTTTCGGAGGAAATTTTACCGAGATAAATAGAAAAAATTTAACAAATAAATAAATAAACGAAAAGTAAAAATAAACGTAAAATGTAAAAAAATAAATAAATAATACAAAAAACAATGAATCGAAATGAGAATGGACACAGAAATTTGACTCTTTTCAGGGATTTCAACGAAATAATTTAATAGTTTTCACATTTTTGGTGTTAAATTACGGATATTAAACTTTGGTTGGTTGGGGTGTTCGCGTCCATTTGAAGTCAAGTCAAATGACTCCAAATTCCAAAATCCCATCCTTGATATTAAACTTTAAATTTATTGTATGAAGTCAATTATACATTAATTTAATATAAAAAATTAAATGAATGATAGCAATTTAATTCATTTTCCTTTTCGATATATATATTAATAAAAATTAATAAAAAAAATATAAGGAATCGATTATTCTAATTAGGATTTCCAATTCTATATGATTCTTGTGAATTGTGAGATTTGTAAATCCAGAGAAGTGGATTTGTAATGCTGAATCTATGATAGCTTTAGTAGGACCCTGATAGCCTAGTGGTTAGGGGGTCGGTCTTCCTTCTTTCCGGAAAAGCGGGATTCGATTCCCAATTCTCGAAATCGAAAGTTTTGTGGTCGATAGTTGAGCAGTTACCATCGGTGTAATGGCCTGGAGAAAATTTCCTTCCCCTCCAGACCGACGTCAAAATTGAAGTGGATCCTCTGGTGGCGCCATCTATCGGAGGAGGTTAGAGCAAATCATCCTCGTAGTGCTCTTGTTAAATGAAAGACGCACCCACCCAAACTTTTGTTCTTTCTTTAGATCGGAATTGATAGCCATTGACGAGGCCCTAAAATTTATGATCTCGATTAGCAGCACTTGCGACGTCTGGATTTACTCAGACAGCAGGAGCTCCATTCAATACCTAAGCAGATGGCGATGCATTAATGACAGGCTTGGCATGGACATTGTAAACAAACTTAAGAGTTACTCTTCACATAATGACATTCATCTACAGTGGATTCCCTCCCATGTGGACCTCCACTTCAATGACTTGGCTAAGGAGGGCTCTGCTGAAACAACTGAAAATGGTGGACTACTGACGTTTAGTGAAATTTTCTCAAAGGTCAAAGCCGAAAACAGCAAGACTTGGAGGATCCCACCTACTCATGACTGGTACGAACAAAACCATCCTGGGGCTGCCCTGGAGCTGAAGGGCAATAGGAAATTGCAAACCACCATTACCAGGCTCATTACTGGACATACTCGCACCCTTACATTCGTTCAGGGTCAGAAGGTGTTCCCTGTGTGCCTCGAATGCAATTTCCACCAAGCTTCTCCGGACCATCTGCTCTCCTGTCTGGATTTGAAGAAGAGAGATCTTTTTGAAGACCCTGCGCTGGTTCGGGACTTTCGCTCGGCGAAAGATTTACTTTACTTGGTCTGGATTGTACTAGATCAAATGGAATAAGAAACAACAACAAGACGCACCCTCCTGACTTAAGCTCTCATCGGCAGAGCAAGCTTGGCCCGTGCCATAAGTGACAACATAATCGATTAGATTCGAAACTACATTGATATATTTCATATTATCACAAATACAGAGAAAAATGTTCAATGCTTTTATATATGAGTTCAAGAGACGAAAATAAACATTTGTTGTCGTGCACCGAATAAATTCCATATTTTCGAAGAAATGATAGAATGAATACCTCAGTAAATTATCAATTGCGTTTCATTTGATGATATGCATTCATTCGATGATGCTGTGAAAATTACACGAGTCTAATTTATGAAACAGAAATATGCTTCAACAATTAATGCATTTGAATAACGTTAAAAATGATATAGAAACATTTTAAAGAGAATTCGACTTTATATTGATTTATTTAAAAGCAGTCATTTCTTAAAAATTAAAATTCTTCACTTTATTTAAAACAATATGAATCGTTAATAGATGAATTATCAATGCTGAAACAACCCTAAACTGTTCCAGAAACGGGGTGACCTTGCAGTTGGCGGAAGTGCCCAACCTCCTCAATGCATTGGTATCACTTATTCCACGACGCAAGCTTATATAAAATGAAGGATTATTCATTACGGAAAGTTGCTTGAGCTCATTGATTAATGACTAAATAGAAATTAATGTCAAATATTTTTCGCAGCAGCTTTTGGAGGATTAAGCTCTACATTTATCTTGCGCTCCAAGAATATCAGAATTTCAAACATTGTAGCAATGTTTGGTTGCCATAACTGTTATCTCAATATGTCATGAAATGACCAAAAGTTATTTTTAATTTATTTATCAAAATGATTAACTAGAAATTAGTTCTGAATATCTTTTACCGTCGTTTACATTGGTCATCTAAGAATATTAAGAGGTCGGGTTCTCTCAAGAGTACTGGAACATTGTTTTCTCATAAGGTCACGATGACAAAATAGAAATATTATTTGACGCCGAAATCTAAGAAATTGCAACTGCGCAAGGAAACTCTCATTAATAGCAGTTGAGTACTTATATTTTAATGAGGTGATTGAATTAACGCAATTATGCATAAATTAGATATTTTAAGCTTAATCTGTTGAGATTATGAACTAATCAATTAGCTATTTTAAGCTGAAAGCTATCAATTAATTATAAATCAACCAAACCGTTAATAATTTATAAAAAACAGTTTTAACTATTTAGTAATAGTTTTACGATTTTTTTACATCATGAACATGATAAAGATATGTACTGTATTTGCTATCTGTCTTTGCAATTTATTTTTTAACATAATATTACACATTTTGTGAAGTAACTGATTTAGTCCACAGCTTAAAATTTATATGCTTATACCTAGATGGCGTTGTAATCCAGGTAACGATGTCTATGGTCGAATCATATCTTAAAAAGAGGGCCACATGAGTTTCAATTTTAGGATAACTTTTCATTAAATCAAATTAAATTATTTTAGTAACGGAGTATATGAGTACTTCTTTTGACCTTTTCTATAAAATCTTTCTTTTTATATAAGCTCGATTGTCATTTTCACTTTATCATACATATATTAAAATACATACAGAAAATCAATAAATACGAGATGATTTTTTTTAAAAAAGAACTTCTAATAAAAATTATTTATAGATTTCGGTATTTTGAGAGTCAATTCAAGCAATAAGACCCGTTATTTGTCATTCTTTAGTAATTTTTCCACATTTCAACTAGGAACTTCATTTCAAACTACAATAAACATTTACATCCGAGGTGGGAATCCAATACACAAACTATAAAATTGAAGGCGAAAGTTCTAATGATTGAGTTGCCAGTTTGGGAGAGACTCTTATTTAAGAACCCTAAATTTATGCAATTTTCAAATATCAGTTTCACATATATTGATATTCATACAATAATTTAACAAATTGTAAGTATAATTCAATATCACGGCTTTTCTTTTAATTTTATATTCGAAACATGCAATTTCTTTTGGCTAAGCAAATTTTTTTGTTTGATTTCATCACTATTAAGGATTAGAATGGTTCATTGTTTTGTGTGCACTTTTTCTACATATGAACACTTGTTTTATCTGGACCTTCAATTTATAGCGGATTAAGAATCACTGATAATATAGGCCCGATGGGAGGAATCGAATTCTCGAACCATTGAACTGAAGACCCGAGTGCTAACTGATATCTAGACACCTTTCCAGGAATACAGCTTCGATTAAAATTCGATTATCACAAATAAAGTGTTGATAGCATTATAAAACCTGTTTGAAATGAAACTTAAAATCGGGCAAATTGATAACGCTTTGTAAATGTGTGAGCTGATTTTAAGTAGGAAAAAATAGCACCTTTTCTTTTTAATAAAAATTAGAAATTATGATATAATAAACAATGGAAGTTCCCTACGCAAAAAAAAAAGATCCAAATATTGTTGTGATCCAATCGCACTGCTTTCTGTCCCACAGTTCCTAAAACCCAGCGACATGACTTGTTTTCGACAGCTATAACTATTTGGCACTTTATTTGGCTGCCAAATAACACGCTGTAATTTATTCGAGAGGGGTAGATTTTACAGTTTTTTGTTGGTTAGAATTAAAGCTATATAATAGAGCTTACCAGAGCCTATGTAGGACAGTGCTTTTCGAAGCATAAGTTCCCGGGTTCGATTCCAGACACTGTTAAACAATAAGAGAGAGATGCGGATCCCCCCTTGTGACGCGTAAGTCCTATGTAAGTCTTACCAGAGCCTATGTAGGACAATGCTTTTCGAAGCATAAGTTCCCGGGTTCGATTCCAGACACTGTTAAACAATAAGAGAGAGATGCGGATCCCCCCTTGTGACGCGTAAATGCTATCTATGAAAATTCAAACCGGAATGCGATTGACGTGATTGATACTAAAATCCCTTACAACAGCCTAATGCAGTTGGGTTGCTCATTACGGGGTTTCAAAAATAAACCTGTATGGGGACCACCATAGCCTGTTGCACCAGCATGTTTTCTAGCCCTGAATCGGGCTCTATTAGTTAGATAGAAGCAGCCGGGTGGAGTCTCCGTCATTTTGAAGCAGGGACCAAGCAGAAGACCCCCAATACTTGGCCTTCCACCCCAGAGGTATCATTGCACTTGGAGGACATTTCAACCACTCCCAGTTTTAACGTGCCCCAGCCAACTTTAGTGAACAAGACGGATCTTTGGTTGAGCCGGGGTTCGAACTGACTACCTTCTGATCATGAGATCAGCGCTCTAACCATCCAGGCCACCATGGCCTGTTGGAGACAGATATCAGTTAAGATATTTTTATACATTTGGGGCACAAGATGTCAGGTTCGATCCTAGTTAGTGTTAGACAACAGAAGATGGATGTTGAATATCTATCGGCGTAGGTGCACTCCTGTGCCACATCCGGATCCACTCCTGTGCCACATGTGAATACAGTCCGCATTTTAAGGGAAAAAACTCCTGGAAGACAACGATGCTACGAACTTGAAAATGTCTTACAACTGCCTTAGGCCGAGATGGTAACAGAATGGTAAGCACTCTTGCCTTCGGTTCAATAGTTTGTGGGTTTGAGTCCCATCTTATACATGGATATTTGCAGTGATTCGGAACCCACTTTAAGTCTTAGGTTTCTGTTTGAATTTGCCCCGTGTGCAAAGAAATGACCCTTGAGCAATTGACTTAGGTCATTAAGTATAGTGAGGTGTCAAAGTCTAGATGTGTATCATACGCTATATAGCGTTGACTTTCAAAGTAACTTACATCTAGTACTGTGTCTTTTTATTTTTAAACTTCGGGATGTTAAATTTGTGAATATTTCGAAAGCTCGTAAAAAATCGTTAGGACGGATTCATTTCGAGCTCTGATCATTGACAGGGTAAAATTTTAAATCTTTCGAATGATTAATGGAAGAAACCATTTGGACAGTTAGACTTGGGCTTTATTTAATAATGAATTCAAAAGTGTTTAAGGTGATTATATTAAGGCAAATAGTTATTAAATCTTTCGAATGCTCGATTAAGAAATCATTAAAACAGACAAATCTGAAATCTTCCCAACATTCAATTAAAATGGCATCGCATTTAATAAAATAGACTCTCTCGAAATCCCAGTAAAAAATTAATTAGAACAGAAAATTTTTTTAATCAAACTGATCATTTGGGCATCTTTCAAAATAGAAATTCAATAATTATTATGACTGATAGACTTTGAAATCTCTTGATTAAAGAATCGTCAAAGCTGATCATTAAGATAGACAAGTTTCAGATCTTTGGAATACTTACTAAATTTCATCTTGACTCATAAGTGTGAAATTTTTGATCTGTTAAAAATTCATTAGTAATGATAAAGGTTTGACTTTTTAAATGCTGGTTAAAACAAAGTCATTTGATCCGAGGAATTGGGAACATTCTGAATGGCAGATTTCATTTAATCACATGATGAGGACAAAAATGTCAACATTTTTCGAATGCTGTATTCAAAAATCGTTAGAACTAATAAATTTGCAATTTTCTAATATATCTCTGATTTTTTATCGATAATTAGAATTAATAAATTTAATGTTTTAATGCCAATGATACAGGAAAATTTGTGACCATTCGATTTTTTAGTTAAAATTCGTTAAATTTCTCAATCATTAATAAATTAATGTATTACAATTATACAAAGAACCATTCTATTGCAATTTTAGTTCTCATTAAGCATTGTTCGTCAGTAAAAACAACTGCTGCCAAAGTTATAAGTTTATTGATTCCAAAAGGCAAATATACATCAATTAATGGATTTTGGAACATTTTTTTGTCGTTAATAAAAAGTTAATTCTTAGTTTACAATTTTTGTTACAGGGAAAGTTACAGTGAATTTGTGAAACCCTTTATAAAACTAAGTATGCAAACTAACATATGATAGAAACAAAATGCAGTTTTAAGATTACTATTAAATTAATAAGAAAGTAGTTAAAAAGTACAGGTAGAACACGCACCTTAAAGTGAAATTACTATTTTCTTAATTTCTCTTTAGAGTAGAATTTTCTACATTTCAATATAGAATTTTGAAAGAAAAATTTAATCAGAAAAAGCAATTTTTTTTGGAACTTTAGTCGCACTCAATGCTAACACAATCTTCTCGTATTTAAAGATTTTCATTTCAATCGTAAACATACAAATAGACATAGAACAAGACAGAACACAAGTAACAACACAAAAACATAAACAAAGACATTTCACAAAACAAAAAACAACACAATACAAGGAACAAAAAGAACATTTAATAACATGAATTATCAATATTTTTCATAACATGAAATTAAAAACTATAATCACATTCTATATTCAGATTCTTGCACAATTAATTAATCAATCAATCAATATAATGAAAACATAATCATTTTACAAGAATATTTTCTAAAAAATTTATTCATATTTTTTTTATTAGTAGAGGAAACATTTTAATCTGTGTATACAGCTAAAAAATTAAATTTGAAAATCTAAATTACTTATTATATGTTATATTAACTGAATGATTATAAAAAAATTCTTGTTTTTTTGTTTACAAACATTTGAATTGATACATTAAAAAATTATATATTTAAATTTAATTGTTTATTATTGAAATATAATCAGCCCAAGTAATTGAAATTGTATTTGAAATAATTGTATTTAATATTCAAAATTAAATTGAATCAAAACAGAAAGAACAGTCAAAATTGTAAAAATAATTTAACTGAAAACATTTTAATTTTAAATCAGACTAAGGAACTTCATTGAAGCTTAAAAATTGTAATTTTTAAAAAATGCATTGAATCTGTCAAGTTTGATTAAGTTAAACAATTACATAAAAATTATATGAACTTTTATCGATTTATTTTAAATTAACTTCAATATTTAAAACTTTAATTTTCAATCTAATTTTTTTAAATTTAAATACTTTAATAAATGTAATTAAAAATTTTATTTTCAATATTTAAATTTTAAAATAAGCTAGCTTTAAATTTGAAAAGAAATCTTATTCATTCTTATAATGTATTCATAGATAACATTTTCTACAACACATCACTATCAGAAATTCTACACAATATTTCACATAAAAATAATCTCTCGCGAGTAACTTTTATTATACATTTCCAACAATAATAAGCAAAATATACAAAATTGTTACATTTACTTTAAATTAAATAATATATTGCTTCCTCATTAAAAGCTCTTTCAAAATCTATTCGAAATCGTTTAAAGTGAAATTTGTGAGTTAAATTAATTTATTTTACACGAAATTATTGAACTAAATTTATTAATTACTTAGCTTGACAAATGAATCCATATTGCTAAACAGATTGAAATTAATTCAAGTAAGATAAATATAGTTTATCTTACTTGTATAATAAATATAGTTTATCTTAGTAAGTTAATCTTAGTAATCTAAGTTAATTTTAGTTTATCTTAGTAAGATAAATATAGTTTATCTTAGTAAGATAAAATGCTGCAAATTATTAATTTTATTCTGCCCGAAGCTACGTGAACAATTTCATCAATGTCATTTTTATACCAATTAAAGAATTTAAATAATATACATTTAGTATTTAATGGATTAATGCATTCTCTGAAATTATTTTTTTTAATAATTCATTTATATTTTAAGATGCGAGGAAAATGATTTAGTAATTGTCTCAGCTTCACCTCTTAAAATTGCTTCCTTTTTTTTACCAATAATTTTAAATGAGTATAAAAATGAGTAGAGTTGAAAAAATTAGATTGAAATAATGAGATTAAATGGAGGGAGGGAGATACATCAGAATTTTTTATTTTTTTGAAAATATTAAGAGTGGATTTCTTTCTATTGTTCATTGAAATTTAATATATTCCATAAGAAAATTGATTTCCATAGGATAATGAATATAAAAGATTTGCTTTGATAAAATGTTAATAAAATTTTTTTATTTCAAAAATGAGGATATGCTGTGAAAAAATTTAACATTCAGTTTTAGTGAAAAGCGTGATTCGATTATATAGGATGCTTTGTCAGCCTGGCAAATCGCATAAAAATGTTTGCTTAGAACATATAAATCCAGTATTCTGATTGGTCAGATAATCATAAGGGAAACATTTTTCTCGAGAGAATATACCATTTAAGTAGGGCTACTTTTTGTTTAAATTGGCTCATGCTGTATAAATAAATTTATAAGCTGCAGAGAGAAGCACAGATCTTATTTCTTTTATCCATCAAAATAATTTTTTATTTATTCAATATTTAAACATATTCATTCGCAGGAAACTAATAAAGAAGAGAGAATATTTATTTTTAAGCACATGGATTATTTTCACATGGGAATAAATTCTGTTAATATTCGATGAAATTTAATGAAGTGTTAAACATTATGGTGTTGAGCTATATAGGAAGTGTTATAAATTCTTTAATTTAAAATCACTCTAAAGACGGAATAATTTGTAAAAATGTCTATTATTTTCTTGATTTCTATGAAGAAAATTTCTATCTATTTTCAGAAATAATAATAAAAAAGGAATTATTAAAAAATAAAATTAATTTACATAACTATAAATTAGGTATTTGCATGGGAATTTATTCTTTTTCTAAAAACTCATCTCAATAAATATACTGATGAAAATTTCCAATCAATTTTAAAAAATTCTCTACTTTATTTTGATGTTTTTATGTACAATTCACAATTTATTATGTGATTTCTAAATTAGATTAGAAAATAATTACTAAACTGTAATTTTGAGTATATTCAAGGAAATTTATTTTTCATTTTATCAATATTTTCTTGGGTTTTTTGTTTATTCTTGTAATACGCAAAAAAAAAAAAACATGTATGTATTATAAAGAAAATTCAAAATAAAATCACTCCATAAGGCTAATTATTTTAAATATAATAGTGTCATTAACTAAAGAGACACTGTAATGATATTCAGGCCTTCAACATTTGCCTTAAGATGTTTTCAGCATACAATGATTATGAACTTCATATTCAATCTATACAATTTTATTATTGAAAGCAATATCAAAATTATATCTTATCCTGTCCAAAACAAGTCAGTTTTAAAAATGTATGAAATGTTTAAACACTTATTTCCAAAGCATTAAAATAAAATTTGCTTATTCATATAATAGTTCTCCCGTAAAAATTCTTGAACAATATTTTTCACATTTCTCACGTTATTTATAAAAATTAATTATTTTTAAGTTTGATATATTAATTTTTAAAATACATTGAAGGCTACAAAAAGTAATTTTATATTCGATTGAAAAAGTTTTAATGAATCATTCAACTATTAGCTATTTTATCGACGCAATTTTATCAGTTTATTGTTGCTCATGTGTGGTCAACTAATCGATTTAATTCTAAGCAAAATTGGCACAATAATGTAGAATGTAATATAAAAAAAGTCTCTGAAACTTACTGTTTATATCCACTCCAACACAGACTGACCATTCAGACCGCGAGATCCTTTTATCTTGATCGAGATCGCAGAATTTGGCGAAAGTCTTGGCGCACATTTTCGGTTTTACAATTCTTTTCGCCATTCGTCGGAGATCTCGTAACTCTTTTTTCTTCAGATAAGAATCGCCGTTTCCGTCCAACTGATCGAATTTCCACTGGATGACTTGCTTCTCGTGAGTATCTCGAAGAGGATCGCTCTCGACGGGAGGGGCTGGGGGAAGACACAAGGGCTCTTTTACAGAAACAATCATCTTTTCTTAGTAAAGGGTGAAAGGTTTGGCAAAAATTTAAAAGCTCGCCAACACAAGTACTGATAGTTCAAGCAAAATCTTAAGTCTGGCATAATTAAATTTCCCAAATCTATACACACATATGTACCATTAGGAAAATTTTTATTACTTTATTATACATTTCATCAGAAAATTTTAACTAAAATAATTGGCCACATTAATACAACAACATCGCCAAAAATGGCAATGAAACTTTAAATTGGCAAAGATAATAAATTGCAAAAGTGCTGCTGAAAAACGGGTTTCATAGGTTCTTTTTCGAAATTCATCGAATCAGTAATATGTAATTAACTATTTATTAAATATTAAATAACATAGAAAATACTTTTCATTACTGTACATACAGTACTGCAGGGCTTTATTTTCTATTTGGTATAAAGATGATAAATGCTTAAAAATCTGGAAAAAATCAAAAATCTTTCTTAGAGGAATTCATTCCTCGCCATATTGAAAATTAACTGCAATTTTAAGTATCTGGTGAAACTCATGGAGGTGCTTCACAAATGCCGCTATTGACTAGTATGCCAGATATATAAGAACGCGTGCAAAATATATTTTTGAACACCACTAAATGAAGGTTTCTAATCAATAACTAATAACATTTTAAGATAGTCTGTTTAAAGTAAGAACTACATTGTATTCGTGCGTCCATACTTTCGAAAACTTAATTATATCAGAAAAAAATGTAATGATAGGATATCATCAATTCAATGGTTAGATTAGTAAATATAGTCGTACGGTAACATAGCTTCATGACAATAAAAATTTAAATTTAAGGATGTAAAAATAAAAATATCTAAGTGCAGCTCTGAAGTTTAAGTTTGACGATGTGTCACATACTATCTACCAAATAAGTAGGGCGACTACCACTTGCTTCGATGCAAACGCCCTCGCAAGGCATCAGCTCTGGGGGGTGGGACTACGGAAAAAATGGTGCCTACCGGAGCTTAATCCTGATCGTGGTATCACCTCTACCATCAGAAGAATGCGGACTGGGCATATGAGGGGTATGAAAATCATGCCCGACGGATCTAGAACATACGCAGAATGCAGGCTCTGCACAGGAGTTCCACTGGATCCGAGGCATCTCTGTTGCCTCGACCCTCTTCAGCATCAACCCCAACTGCTGCCATGACATCCTCAATACGGAAAAAGCTGAAGATGTGGCCAGGGCAGTGCTCCATGCCTTTGGTCCCATATGACTTTTCTTTTTTTTTTCTTTTTGCACTTGTCACTCGACAACAACAACAGAAATAGGTCATTAGGGATAGAAAAGGAAAACGATGTCTATTCCTCATCAATAGACGATGGCACCTCCAAGAATGACAATTATATCGGCAACTCTCTCGGACATATTCACCGTCAATAATTGTTTGTGGGTGATCAATATTTTCTTTCCCCTATCTTAGAGAAGGAATGTGATTAAAACACTACTTATGAATGCTGATGGATCTCCTTTAATCAATGTTCCAACCCTTCTCACAAGTGTTTGACAGGGCTGACGTTTAGGTTTCGGGATTGTCAGTTCAAACAAGCCACAATAGAGGATCATGGTCCACAAGAATGGACCACCCACAATATAAGTGCCTATTTATTAGTAAAAGGGATCTAAGTTTTGGTACTGAATCTATTGAATGTAGGATCCCAGGTCACACTCTGGAGGAAGTATACCTATAATTTACAGTATATAGGAAGTATGGAGGAAGTATACCTATAAATAAAGTATAACTGTAATTTACGGCTCGGCACATCACTGACCAGCAGGAAGTGTTCTTTAGGCTGACACCAAACCTAGACACATCTTCGTAATTGTTAGGGGATGAAACTTGATTCGTCGGCCTGGAATACCAGTTTTCAAAATTTAGCGGTTCACTATCACCAGTCTTTGCTTTAACAGAGTTGCAACGATGGATGCGACATGACCAAGATGACAGGCTCTCTTAAAGATGCATTCATCGAAGCAACATTTTGCTTACATTTGAAACGCCTTACTGATATGAGCCTCTGGTACGGTGCGATTCTTCCAGATCACACTAGTTCCATGGCTCTGTCCCGTCGAGCCACAATTTGATGGTCTCTGCTAATTGATGTTGGTCGTTGCTCCTTTTGGGTATTTCAGCTCGCTGGATCACAGATTTTTGTGATAATTTCTAGTTACACATTTTTCCCATCGCTGCGCAAGATCGTGAACACAAATAATTGCACCTCTCTCTCTTGTATCGGTGATGGAAGTAAGAGACAGGACTTCATTTGTATGTCTGGCCAAATATTTGTTCGTATAGATGCCTCTAACAAAAACTTAACCGAAAAAATAGTTCCGAAGGTCTTTTTTTTAATTCATCAAATGAGCAGTTGATATTGCAGATGCATTGCAACATTGTATAATGCAGTATTTCAAATACTCAGATTTTTTTGTAAACAAGTCAGTCAAACTAAGAAATACTTCCTCACAAAGTGAATCCTTACTGTAGTTTTTCAGATTTATTTTAAATAAAATCGACCATACATCGCCCAAATTCGTCAATTTTAATTTTAGGGACTTTAGTACTACTATACTAGAGCTTACAAATTATAAAGTTATGCCCCAATCAGACGGTATTATTCATTGGGTTTTCGAAATGATGACTATTAAATTGAATCCACTTCTCTTGCTATTTTGTACTAAAATACCAATGCATGATAGAATTTGGCTGAATTTGGATATTGCTCTAGCTTTAATGCGAGATAGATTTAAGCTTAAAATAAAGAGCTTTTTTTGTCTTTTCTATTCAATAAGGAAAGTTTATTAAAAGCTAACATTGTAGTCAGGAATTTTTCTAAACTTGGTTGTCGTCCTTTTAGATATGAAATTCGGCGTGGTACATAAGTATTTTATAAATAGATAACTCTGTAAACTAAAGAAAATGAGTTTCTATATGTACAATTATGCTAAGCCTAGGAATACGTTTTGGAACTTTGCTATATTTGTCGACTGCTAGATTTGGTGACATTTTAGACACCCAATCTCTCATTGGTACAATGAGAGATTGGGTTTACTTTATTCTGTTCAATAGCGCAAGCAAATTGGTTTATTGCGTCAACAGTTGTTTGCTTGAGATAATTGCTTTTACTTACTTATTGTGGTTGTATGAGGTACTCGGTCATATTCCGATTGGAATATGTCAATCAGATTGGCGTTAAAACTTGCTCGATCCGTCGATGCACACCCTAAAAATATACACTGGTTAAGAAGATATATTGAAGAATCATTTGAAAAAGCAGTAGCTTTATCAATTTAATTCTTATTAAACATACATCATTTATTAAAACATATCATTTACAGCTAAATGTATAGCTTTTTTATTGCAATTTTATTTTAAAACAATAAATTTTAATTTGATAAATTTAGCGCGTTTCCTCATACATAATTTGCAAAAATTTAATAAAACAAGATTTCACTAGCTATTTGATTCTCAAGTTTTCAATCCATGTTCATATTTAAAATAGAGGTGTTAATTGCTATTCCAATAAGTGTATTCAGGAAATAGGAATAACTATTGTTCGTGAGTGTGATAATTTTTGAGAAGATTTGGTAAATCCCTCTCGCCAATTTCGATGGATGCAACCTGTTCCTGAACCAGCAGATCAATCATTAGTAATCTTATTGAATGGAGCCCAAGGAAGATGGCCGTCAGAACAGCTCCATGGACGAGGTTACAAGAAGTTCTTCAAGACCCAGATCCACATCGCTTAGGTGCCAAAACCGAAAATTGGCTGCATCAGCGGCAATTGTAATATTGCATTAATATATCCTAATCTATATAAACTTTATTTATAATCATTTAAGATTAAATTTCAGGTGATTAAGTGACACATTAGTTGGTTGTAACCATGCTTCATAATAGTTGCTGAGGACTTCGATCACGTGCCCGGATTGTAGCGGGTTCGATACTCACTAAACCTGTCATGGTAAGCGGAATAAGCATGTTAGCAACGACATTGAGTCTAGGTCCTTTCGAGTGTGTGTTACAATGGAGAGGAAGGCTTCAGCTAAAGTGTCAACTTCGTGGTTTGGCTGTAATTTAAAAAGCAGAGGCTGTACTTTGGTCCGCAGAGGTTGTAGCATTATAACCTAACGTAACTTAATCAGCTGCTAGCCTCGATTTATTCTTGTTGAGCAATAGCCAATTAAATATTAACGAGCAGTTGAAAATAGTTTAATCTTCCACTATTTAAAATTTTTCTACTAAAGTACAGTAATCCCCCCTATAATACGGTATACCTATAATGCGTTTTCATATGACGCGATTTCACGTCTCTCGTATAACACGTGTTCTTCCCCCTACACACACACACAAACAACGCGTTGATTCTTTATGTTTCTGTACTGCGAAATTTATAATGATTTGTACTGTTCACAATGCATTTCGCATATTGTGTTCTAATAAAATTAAATTTAATTATATTATTGACCACTGAATATTCTACTAAAAAAAATTGTCTGTGGAACATTATTTCAAATAGCTCCTACAACGAATAAGCATGTAAGAAAACTCTTTTCGGAATTATTTGATTTATTTGGAATGAACTGTTTTTTTTTTAGTTACATTCATGATGTTACTAAAAAACAGTTCATTTATATAAAATGTTCTTAGTTTGATTTTAATAAAACGTGCCCATTTAGTTCATAACGCAGCTTTTCTTCAATGTTCAATTTAAACCCCCTTTAACGAGAAAAATTAAACGTTGTACGCAGCGCGTAATACGAGTCATATGAGCGCATTCTACGAGAATGTTCGTACAACGTATTTTCCTATAGCTAATAAGTGTTATACGGGGGGATTACAGTACTTTTTAAAAAATTACTTACTGGTGTGGAGAGGAAACAACAGGACTTTGTCTCTTGATTTTTGACTAAAGTTATACACCATTCTAAAGTTTTGGGGCTTGGTTTGGTTTGTTTGTCACTCAACGGTCATATTTTTGCACCCGAGGACTAATTAGACCAAGACCTAAAATTTAAAGTGGATTCCGAATCACTACAAACATTTAACCTCAAGGTAGGATTCTTACTGTTGCACTAAAGGTAAGAGCACCCCTAACCACTCAGCTACCACCTTGGAGCACGTTTGACGAAGTGGGTGCTCGAGAGATTTCTTCCCTCGGGAGAGGTGAATAAGACAGAACTCTATAAAAAGTCCTCCCAGCAAAACAAAATTTTGGGGCACAACTATTAAAAAAAGCGTACTGAAGCATACAGAGGTTCCTTTACTTCACATGCGAAGTGTTTTATGTCAGAGGGTTTAAACTTGAATCCATGATCTGGCAGTTTTTAAGACGTGTGTACATTAAGGGCCTTGTTATTGTTCTGATTTAATGTGTTCTGATAGGTGCATTTTATGATTGAGTAAGAAGTGCCTTATCTTGATAGGACTTCAATTGTGAACCAACAAGTGCTACTTGGCAATACTTTGCATCTTTACGCAATGACCTGAAGTATTTGGTGTAGGAATTAAACTTATTAACCATTTGAGACACTTCAGTGATAATACACGTAAGGGACGTTAATATTTAATTTTTTAACCAGTGGTGCACCTCGGTGACACTCAACATTGTTATTCATGCATTTGAAGTTAATGAGGTTTCTAAACCAATGGGTATACCCACATTCTACATCGTCATACATTCATGTGAAGGGTTTGATGCCACCGAGTTTTCATTTCTTAACCAATCAGCTGTTCATGTACACGGAAGTGTCATTAAAACTCTATACTGTGTTACACATGCATGTGAAAAGTTTGATGCGAATGGGATTTAACTTTTAAGCCAATCAGTACATCTCGGTGTTGATATATATTGCTGTACAAGCATACGAAATGGTTGGTGATGGTAACAGTCAATACCTAACCACTTGGTGCAGTACGAAATCTTACCGTATAGTTATATTACATGGCAAGGGTTGAACATTAACAGTACTGAGCAGAATGTCTCCATCGAATCGTTCTGAATTGTACAAGCGTACATTTGAGTGACCTCGCACTGAGCTAGGGATGTATTCGAAGAAGTCAATGATGGTCAGTGAACCTCAATTTGCAACTCCAAGCTTTTCACCTCCTGCACGTTTGATGAGGGACTCGAAAGCATTGCATCTTCACACGAGTAGATGAGTCGCTGGAGATGATTTAGCAATGTGGTACGGTAGATCCATGCATTTCGTCTATGTAAGTGCTTGCTACTGCCATGAACTAAACCTGTTGGTGCATTCTAGCGTCCAACCACACTGTTTTGCAATAACAGCGAAACATTAAAACGAAATGTCAAACACACAATTCCTTACCTTTTCTGTTTTTCTTCCCCCTAGATGATCGTCTCCTATTGGTGCGCCGACCACCTGTAAAAATGATTGAAATCAGCATAAATATTAAGAATCTTTTCGTACTTACCCTATTTTTCATTTAGAGAAAAATTCAAAACATATTCATCAGGACTCATTAAAATCTAGTGGTAGGACAACGCTTTTCGAAGTGGAAGATTATGGATTCGTTCCCTGGAGGATCGGTGCTGCTCTTCTGCCTTCTGCATGCACATTGGATGGTTTGGTTTTGTATGTCGTTCTACTTCCCTTTTTGATACGAAGGCTGATTCAGCTACCACCTTGGAGCCCATTTGACAATGTGGGTGCTTGAGAGATTTCTTCCCTTAGGAGAGGCGAATACGATAGAACTCTATAAGAAGTCCTTCCAGAAGGCAATGCAAGCGAAGACTATTAAAATGTTTTAAGCACCCTTAACTGTTAGGACATCGCTGGAGGCGGTGTTGTTTGCATGTGTATTAAAGAGCTGATTGGTTTAATTGCTAGGAATTTGCAGATGTGCACAACGTTGATTGGCCACTGGGTTAAAAACACGCCCACGTACTGTGACAGTTACTCAAAATGACAATTCGACACAAAATGAAAAATATTTTTAAAAAATTTAGAAATGGCAAATAATTTCACACACGCACAATTTTTCAAATTTAACTGATTATAAAGTGGAGAAATAATTAACACTTAAAAGGAAAAAATTATTTCCAGTAAAAGCCCCATTTCATAGCTGAGAACCGAATAAAGTGGAGATGAACTGGATTTATTCAAGTGATGTGTACGCATTTCCTTATCCTGAAATTTCAGAAATTGTTGATTGAAGAGTGTTAATTCCCTTAATTAATTTGTTGATTGTTTGATGTTCTTAGCTTAATTCTAAAATCGAAAAATAAATATAATTATGATATATGATAGGCTTATTAACTGTAATAATATTTTAGTTTATTTGGTTCTTTCTAATTTTTTTAATTAACTGTTCATTAATTTTGCCTATTAATTTATAAATTGTCTGTATTACTTCGATTCTTTAGACATTGATTGACAAATAGTATTAACTTAGCAGAAACATTCAAGTTTTACCACTAAAGATCCTATTTTCGTTTTAAAGATTGTCTATTAGATAATGTGCAGATTACTTAAGTAATATGGGAAGCGAAACAGTTATATTTACATATTAACCTAGTTAATGTGCTCATAACCTGGAAAATAGTTAGAATAACTGAGCTGTGCACTTCGGCAATGCACTCGAATACGAAGAAATTGATACAGATCTACACATGCAAAAAGTGGAAATTTTAATTAATTAATGATTCTTTTCCTATATATTTAAAACCGTATATATTGCCTATATATTTAAAACAAAAAGATCTGAACTTAGTCTGGCAAAGCAGATTATCCGGCAAAGGTGATTTATATGAGATGAAGATATAACTTTTATATAAGAAGATACTCTTCTTATATAAAAGTGATATTATATAAGAAGAGTATCCGGCATAGCTTGTCTAGGTAGTTTGCAGATGACCTAAGTAATTTGAGAAATGAACTAAGGCAATGTCAGAATAATTGATTTCAGCAATTTAGCGGTTATACGTCATCACCCACAATTGAATCCCTACTTTGATTCCGATAATAATTAAAAAAATATCGCTATGTATTTTAATAACAGTTACCACATATCAAAAACTGTATAACATTTTGATAATGCATTACAATTCGAGTCGTACTTTAGGTCGCTTTTTTTATAAAGTTAGACTTTCTGAGTCATGTCTTCGAACTGGTATAATTAGCCGAGAAGGGAGGAAGTCGTTCCCTGAAGACATCATTCAAAAGTGAGGGTCAGAGGTCAGATTGCCATTTCGATCGGAAGCACACCTGACTCCTGCCCGGTCAATAAAAAAGCACGACATCTTGATTTATCGGCACTCTTAAGAACTTAGACACGAACCCGTGGACTCTGGCTTGACAAGCCGCTGTCCATTAACCTCAATGTCCAGCAATCGTTTTATTGGCTATTAAAACTCTGAAGAAAGCACGTCACGAGACACCCTGCACTGCCTCCCACGCAGGCGCAGTCACCAGCGGCGCACCCAAGACATCTCAAACCGTAGAACAGAAGGTACACTGCTCAACACAATTAAAGGAAGGAAATGGTAAGACGGTATAGACAAACTTTTTTTTTGCATAAATTTTGAGTCTCATGTCGAAGTTAGAGCGCCAGAGAATGGCATTCGACTTTTAAATTCATGCAAGAGAAAGCGGAAAAGAGAGGTCGTCATTCAATAGACGCATTGTTTCAATGCCGCCCAACTTGTCTAGTGTTCAGCGTGCCTGACTGCGGATAAGGAGGTCCTGGGTTCGAATCCCGGTTCGGACATGGATGTACTTTCTCTCTCTATCTATACTGTCTTTGTCTCTTCCTTGTATGAATGAGGTGTGAATGGTTGCCTACCCTATAAACGGGTCCCTATGGCATGTGTGTAGAGCAAAGTCGTACTTTCACCTTCATGGTGGTCTGATTAAAAACAAAGACCCTCCCAATTGACTTAAATTCACATAGGCAAGGCATAGCGAGCTTGGCTTGTCCAAGTGTCATTAGTAACAACACACAACAACACTGTTTCGATGAGTGGGATGCCTTAACGAAGTCGTTTAACTGCATCAGAAACTTTTAGAGTTGATGTCCCTTTAGAGGGAGCCCGAACACAATGCGAAGTAGAAGAAATCGTGGAAGTTTCACAAAATAAAATTTATAAAATCTAGAACCGTTTTTTTAAATTTATTTTTGAGACTGAAAATGCAGGCCGAAGGTCTGGGTACGGTCATAAACGTGCAACAACACCCAATGAAGACCCTTATTTAACGCTAACGGTTCGGATACACTCTCATCATCATATGACTTCAACTCATCTTCAACAACAACTTCGCTCGGCTACTAGTACCACAGTTTCGACACAAACTCTGCAAAACCGCCTTTTCGCTGGCTGTGTACTCTCCGATCCAATGGTATGTGTCACGTTAACAGTAAGGCACCAGGAGTAAACAACAGAGCATATAAAACTGGAGAAACGGTTGGCCCCTGTTTTAGCAAAGGAAAAATGACTGGGGCGATTTTCTTTACTCTGATCCCTCCTGATAACAGGCCAATCTCCTTCTGGAGAAAATAGAAGCAATCCTGCGTGGGTGTACGAAAGTGGTAGGGGGGGGGAATGATGAGCGCACCGATATCCATAGAATTTGAAATGGAGCTTTGACAAATTGGCAACAGGAGTCTTGTAGCATCCCTCATGTTGCAGCAATTCCTGTTCATGCATGGCAATGCCAGGTCACATCGTGCTTACTTGGATGATTTCCTTTTGGGTGAAAGAATCACGCGAAGGGAGCCGCCCACCTGTTCTCCGGACACAAGTCCAATGCACATCCTAGCGCAAGAATAGTTGCTGGCAGCATACCATCTGCACAAACTGTCCAAGAATTGGAAACTGTGCTTCCGGAAGAGTGGGACAGAATGCCCCAGCCCCTCATTAATAACCCCACTGCCACGATGATTCAAAAATATTCAACGTTGCTGACTGCCCAGAGGAACAACACACTCTACAAACGATTTTCGTTTTTCTCATTTACACAAATTGAGTTTTCCTCCTTTTGTGCACCCCAAACCATTTTTTTGCCAAACAGATATCATTTCTATTTCTTGTGACCTCTACTATGTCTGTCAGTAATGTATCAATCAATCAAACACTTCTCCAGGTGCAAGGTCAACACATAACCTTTTTATAAGCAACGGTAGGCACTGGATGACTAACCCTTCGCTACAACCATTCCGGAAACTGCTACTGATTTGTCGTTACCCAGAGGACACCTGTGTACCAAGTCACGGAGGCGAGTAGCAGTACCAGCGCTATACCACCACAAACCCGTTTACAGGGTGAGTCACATTCATACATCATATCAGAGAAGAGAACAGAGAAAAAGTAACATCCATGCCTGAACCGGGATTCGAACCCGGGACCCACAGCTCAGGAGTCAGGAACGCTAACCACTCAGCTATCGGTCAACGCTAAAATTTCATTAAATTGGCCAAAAAATAACTGATTTCACAAAAAATATGCTATATGTAATTAAAATTTTGGCTAATTTTATGTTTTTGTGCATCATTGTTTATCTAAAAAAACAAGATGAAATAAAATTTAAATTAATTTTTTTAATAGCCTCGAACGTAGGCGGATACTTTGATTACGTTTTAGAAATGTCACTGTTATTTTAATAGGTTTAAAAGAGTTTTTTTATCGCAATAATTATATAAATACGAAAGCATTCGCTTGTAATCTATCTCTATGCGTTTTTATTTCCTCCATTCAAATCATCCACACTTGTTTCAGAAAGGTTTTTATTGGGTTTTAATGATTCTATAAATGACAATAACTATACAAATACAAGAACATTCGTATTATTCCAATACATTTATATTGCCTATTACATTCATTAGGTCACATTAAATCATCCTGGTTCAAAATTATGCTGTCTATCTAGATCTTCGGTGATGGATTTTTCCAGAAATATCTATTTCTCATTAAACCGCATAGAATCTCCCTAAATAGCCAAACCATAGGAAAAACAGTTTTTAATGCAGAATACGTCTAAAGTGCGCCAATTTTGCAAAAAATCTGAGTGTTTCCTGTCTGTCTAAGATATTATAAGACAAATAATGTTAATAAAGTGGTAACAATATGCATATATTCTTATGAATTTTTGGATTGCAATGAGGCTATAAAATTCTTTTCTTTCGAATTTATATAACAATTTAATCAATTTAAGTTTTTTTCTTCTACTTTTAACTATAGTTTTACTCATAAAATGCTATCGACTTCAAATATTTAGCAGCAGCTTTTTTTCCCATTCTATCATTTTTCTTACGAGAAAAATAAGTTAGCTTTTCCTTCTCAACATCCCCTAGTAAGTTAATTTTCTATTTTTCTTTTCTAAATATTTCTAAACCCCAGAATTATTTCATGTCTCTGAATTTGTATTTATTGACATTCATGTTGCATATTTATAAATTGTTTTAAGCATTTTACACTTCTAAGTACGTTTTAACACATATTTTTTTGTATTGTCTTTTGTGAAACTTTTATTTTCTATTTTTATTAATATATGCATCGCATTACACAGAAAATGCCCGTTAAATGTATTATTAGAAAGGTATATAAAAGTTCCTTTATCTTTTCTTTTGTTTTTCTATCCCTTGGGTGTTGAGGAAAAACTTTATTTCATTTTAATTTTATTGGTATTGTTTTTCATCAGTATTATTTTATTTTAATTGATAAGTACATTCATTAACATTACAATTCAACATTCCTCTTCTTTATATTATTTTCTGCATAATTTTCATCGATAATTCTTCCATTGTGTAAAAATCAAAAATTATTTAAATCAAATACTAATAATATGGTATATATAATACATTTAATATTAATTTTGGGACAAAGTTTCTAACATTTTTTGTACTGCAATTAACGTAAATTTATTAATTTTATGATGTTTCTAATCAACAATTCTAGGACGCGTTGTGGTGAATTTATTGTAAATGTATCGGTGTATATAAAAAATTACAAACACATAGATTAATTTAATTCACAGAGTTTAATTTAAATTTATTTTGTTTCAATTTTGACTATTATTATATTTTTTTCATTCGAATTTTTTACATTATCAATTTGTAAAATTTACCTTTAATATTTAAAAAAATAATTTCAAATACTTTTTCATTCTTTTTCAATCATATAGAATAAAATTTAATGAGCATAATTTTTATTTTCAAATAATTGAAAAACATTTATGAATGTATGTGTTTAAATGTACAATATTTATCTTTACATAATAATGCCATACTAAAATCTGTACAATAAACACCCCTCCACAGAAACTATTTTGTCTTTCTAAAGACAATAGGTTTCATACAATTTATTTAATTTTATTTATTATACATATTTTTTAAATTTTTTATTCATACTCTGTATGTATATTTCCTTTTAAATTTAAATTTCAAATTATTTATATACAAATATTTTTTTTATTTATCATGATTTGAATATTGCTTTGGTTTTCTAAAGTTAATGAATAGATAAATAAAAAAAGGTTAATAATATGATCCATTATAATCGAAATCAACATAACAGGAAAGAAAAAAAAATCGTAAATTATTGTCATAAATGTTCCATTTGCATTGTTTAAAAATGCTTACGTTTTCAGAAACTATTAAAAAATAATACAAACATTTTATAAACTAAACAATTATCACTTATTGTTGAAACTTATTTAAACGCCAGTGAGTATTGCTAAACCATTTCCGCCAAAACTGACAAAAACCGTTTAGCAATCACGCATCGGTAATGGATTATTGCGTAAGTATAATGGAACAGTAACTTTTCTTTAATGACACAAAATTAAATTTTGCCTGGGGTGACTTGTGACTGTAGTGATTCTTTTAACCGACAAAATTACCACCAAACCATTTTATGAACCAGCTAGCTTTAGCTTTGTTTAGCATTTAGCTTGTTTACCATTGTTTATTATTTTTAATGAATTTTTGCACAAAAAATAAATTTAGTATACAATAAATTTAAAATAAAATCATCGTATCTACATTCTATTATTTTCGTTTCCACGCAAAAAACAAGCTATTTTTCAATGATGAAGAGCGGCAGTATAATATAACGAATAAGAGGTACTTAATTTGGCGCCAGAAAACCCAACTGACTGCACAATAAACTTCAAGAGCTAGCACCAGCTTGAGCACAGGTGCCGTATAATCCATGCTTTCAAATTCTGAATTTTTTTGGCGATGGAGAAATGTTGCCAAGATGACGTATCGTGACGCGCGCGATAACGTAAATATTAGGGTTACCAAAATAGAATTTTCTGCATAATTCTTATAGGTCTCCCTATGTATGACGTAATAAAAACTAGGTTGCCAGATACATAAGAAAATCCGCCAAAAAATCGCCCATCTCAGAATTTGGAAACATGGATTATACGGCACCTGTGCCCCAGCTTTTATTTGATAACTAAATATATTAAATTATTTTATTCTGATTGCTGCAGTAATGAAAAATTAAAGATAATTTGTATCCAAGCGGATAAGTTTGAACTTGATTGACCCCGTTCTATACTCCACTAAGGGAAACACACTGGGTCATAAGATTACTTAATGCATGTGTATCGAATCGAACCTACTCTCTTTTGAACACCAGAGTATTGATTTCTTTAAAGGGTCGTCTTTTCACAACATGTTTTGTTATTTCAAATATAATTTTAATATATTTGATTTGAGCTGTCCATTGCTGCTGAATAAGACTCATCATGATGGCAATAACATTCAACTAGAACATTCCTATTCAAACTTCTTCATTTACGAGAATATAACACCGATAATCTTTACGGGTGCGAAAATCTTCAGCTACAGAAACAATAAACTCCTTGGCGTGAAAAGCATTTCTTTCTTGATTTTTCACTTTTCAAGAATAGGAATTTCTATTTTCATCAGCAGGGTACGCCCACATCAAAATAAGTTCCGTTTTTCTTTTCTCACAAAATGAACAGGCGTGACTAAATTTTTCCAACTTCAAAACAAATGATCATTCTTTTCAATCCGCCACTACTTGCACGTGATCATTCCTTGTGAGTAGAGTCGGAGCTGTCTCGGATGATGGACTGCCGCCATCGGGAAGCTAATTGATTGGTTGATGATCAATTCATCACTCCCAGCAAACAGGAAGGCAGCGGGAGTGGTTGTGAAATACAAATGATTCTCGGATCCATTACAAGTGGCGTCTCTTCGCTCTTTTTTTTTTCCTGCGCGTCCTTCCTGCGTCGCAGTGAAGTTAAAATACGCTTCATTCATAATATTTATTATGGCGTGACATCCATACAAAATAAAGGAATGTTGTAAGCAAAAATAAATTTCATTACGATTGTTTTTTTCGATTGAAATGGAGTGAGAATTAAGAGAGTTTCTTACTTATTTCCTTTAAACATTAAAACATGAGTGTTTATTTTAAATGATCGAACAGTTGGTATGAAACCATAAAATCATACATTATGGCGCCATTAGGTCAACATTTTTTCAAATACCAGGTTTGTCCAGAAAATACGTATAAAAGTCGAATAATAACTTTATTTTACGGTTTGCAGTCACCGCCAGGTGGCACTACTGTTGTAACAAATCCCATCTATGCTCAGTTCGGGTCAGATCGCTCTGCGTGTAAGTAGGAGTGTGCGGCTGATTGTTGAAAGTTACCCTTTTTCACCTGCCGTCGGCATGAAGCTCTCTCTGATTGAGGAACGCGCATCAACATCAAGTTTCTTGCAAAGCTGGGCAAGAATGGCCGTGAGATTTTTGAGTGTTTGAAACAAGTTTACGGAGACAATTCTCTGAAGGAACCAACCGTGAACAAGTGGTTAAAAAGGTTCCGGGAAGGCCGAGAAGACGTGAAAGATGACCCTCGCCCAGGACCCCCGTCGACATCGAGTTCTGATGAAAATGTTAAACGAATTCGGGCTTGTGTTCTTAAAGACCGTAGATTGACAGTCAGAATGATTGCTGACGAGCTGTCAATCCCCAAAACAATCGTTCACGAAATTCTGACACAAAAACTTGAAATGAAGAAATTGTGTGCGAAAATCGTACCGAAGCTCTTGACGCCAGAACAGAAAGCAAAGAGGGTTGAGTGCTGTGAGGATTGGTTGGAAGCAGAGGAAAGAGGGGACTTTCTCAACCGAGTCATCACTGGAGACGAGTCCTGGTTTTACGAATTCGATGTGGAGCTCAAATCTCAAAGCAAGGAATGGAAGCTAGCGGGAGAACCGAGAACAAAAAAGTCGCGAAAATCGAGGTCCAATGTGAAGACAATGTTGATTGTCCTCTTTGGTTCTAGGGGCATTGTTTCCAAGGAATTTGTCCCTCCCGGCCAGAGAGTGAACGGTAATTTTTACGTTGAAGTTTTGACACGTCTCAGAGCTCGTGTGGCCCAAGTTCGACCGGATTTGGCAAAAGGGGGCAGGTGAATGCTTCATCACGACAATGCGCCTGCTCACACGTCGCTCGTTGTGCGTGAGTTTTTGGCCTGAAGCTCAATCACCGTGACAGACCACCCGCCTTATTCACCCGATTTAGCCCCTTGTGACTTTTTCTGGTTCCCGAAATGCAAAATGGTGCTCCGGGGGCGGCACTTGGGAGATGTGGAAGGCATCAAGGCAGAAACGACACGGCAACTGAACAGCATCACAACTGAAGATTTTCAGCAATGTTATCAACAGTTGGAAACGGCGTTGGCAAAAGTGTATCTCGTCTCAGGGTGAGTACTTTGAAGGAGACCGTATTGTAATACCTGAATAAATGTAAAATAAAGTTATTATTCAACTTTTATACGTATTTTCCGGACAAACCTCGTATATTAAACTCACGTAGCGGTTTGAGTGAACCCCGAATTGTAATTAAGGTAGACAGATTTGGAATATTTGCCTATCACTTTTCTATATCGTTAGTTTGAACCCAGATTAGGTGACAAATTTACACTTGAGCTGGTTCCCTCCTCTCCACATGCACGCCACACTAGCGGAAGGACATTGGATCTCTCCAGCCTACGGGGTTCGAAGTTCCAGCAATCAAGTGAGGGAGAATGCGGTCATCCCCATAATCATTTTCAGATCAAGAAATGCTTCACCTTGGTGGTCTTGCGGGAAGGGGAGGGAAGCTACTGAGCTGCTGTGGCCGGCCCTTAGCTTTTACACACATAATGACGCACCCAGCGGGAGAATACTCGTAATTTAGAAGAAGGGACCAAGAAGACCCCAGACATGGCCTGCCACTTTACTTGGAGGACATAGCAACCACGATCTTGCATACATGTTGATGAGTATACAGCCACCATCTGCAAACATAAAAGATCCTTAGCTGTGTCAGCATAGAACCCGCTACCTAGCAGGCCACCGCGGCTATAAATGCATGTATGCATGCTTCTGAATATATTACGACTGTGGGTGGATAAAAGTTATTAGTACATTAACATCTCATTAAAATTCCAATCATTACGGTAATCTATGGGAAGTATTTACACCCGATGTTTCAAAGGAAGGTTTCACAGTCTAAGTTAGGGTTGAATTTCAGACCTTACATTCTGGGGCGAACTCTTCTACCATTAATCGTTAGTTGAATCTTAGACTATTTTGAGTAAATCCGTCAGTCCTAACCTGGTAGAAAAATGTCATTCTCTCATTAAGAATAATGGCGAATTTTATACCAAATTCTTCAGGAGTGAGTCTATGTCCATTAAACTCTCTCTTTCCTAATTTGAATATCTATCCACTGATATGGTTTCAAACTACGTTAAAGACAATTGCCAGTTCAGGAGTCGATTTTGTCACTTGACAACTGATGAGAATTACAAAATAGTTGGCAGTGTTTACTATCTTTCTTCTTCTTCATTGGCCTGACAGCCCAGGGTGGGCCTTTGCCTTCCTCAGAAGTGCATACCAGAACCCCCTATTTTTGGATAAGGTCATCCAGTTTGTCACTTTTAGTGTTTTTAGGTCGTTTTCAAGGCAGTCACGCCATCGGAGTTTCGGTCGTCCTCTTCTTCTGGTGCCCATGGGGCGAGCCAAGAAAATGTTTTAGTCACTCGATTGTCGTTCATCCAGCTCAAATGTCCTGCCCATTTTAATTTTTGTACAAAGAAAAATTCAACATTATCTGGTTCCCTATATAGTGTTTAACATCTTTGGTCATTAGAAATATGCAGATATAATTCAGAATGCTGTGAAACATATCAAAAAGCGTATGCAGGGTGCGACACCGTGTAGTGGATCGCACAGCAGCGGAAGGCATTTTTACGTTCACAGAGTGTGCACAGGCAGTGTTCATGCATGGCCAAGTGGAAAGGACAGGAAAATCCCAAGCATTCACCACGGCAGATGTCTAAGTGAAAATCACAAGCGCAAATCGCATCTCTCGTTAATCAACAGAGGCTTGGATCGAGCTCAAGACCTTACAAGATCCAGCAATCATCCTTTTGTGAAAGTTTGGAGAGAAGAGTTCCAGCTCAGATATAGACCTCATTTTTCAATCAGGGCTCAAAATAATTACGTCAACAGAAAAATCTTGGTGGCAATATCTGCTGTGAAAAACATACTCAAAGCCTCTGTTAGCATACTAGGGCGCTCCGTGGCTGAGTGGTCAAAGGCATCACTGCTAATCGCTTGAGAGCGTAGGAGTGTGGGTTCGATTCCCACCATGGCCCTGGGTGCTTTCTTCGTTATCTTCTGTGGTTGTACATCTGTCATTGTGCTATTTGTCCTATTATCGACGAAGACTTACAAGCGGATCTCAAGAATCAAGCATACAAGTCTGAATATATGTAATGTAATAAATAAAAAAAAATAGTAATGTAATAAATAAAAAATAAATGAATCCTAAAATTTAGATTGAATATAACTTGAATAAGAAAATATATTTTAATGTTTCCTTTTAGAATTTCGAGAGAAACACTCAAAGCATTTAATGGAATTACAAAGACACTTTAACATTAAAGACAGCTACTTATTTTTTAGCGCCATACTAATGTAATTCTTGCTATATCGGGGCAATTTTTTTGTGAGCATTTTAACTAAAAAAAATATTAAACATAGTTCGATTAACTCAAAATATATTAATTTATCTTTAACCCCTTGGGCGCTCCGTGGCTGAGTGGTCAAAGCATCACTCCGCTAATCGCTTGAGAGCGTAGGAGTGTGGGTTCGATTCCCACCATGGCCCTGGGTGCTTTCTTCGTTATCTTCTGTGGTTGTACATCTGTCATTGTGCTATTTGTCCTATTATCGACGAAGACTTACAAGCGGATCTCAAGAATCAAGCATACAAGTCTGAATATATGTAATGTAATAAATAAATAAAATATAAAGCATACTTAGGATTCTGAGAGTGTCGCTAAGCGTTTCCCTCTGGAAGTTACGATCTCTTTTTTATCCGTGATGACGACATAACTCATCATTCATCATTTAGCTGCACTCAGAAGTTATCGACGGATTGAAGAGAAGAGAAGATTTATCGCCGCCAAACCGTTATTTACTATGTTCCGCGTCTCATTCCTTTCTCGTTTCAATTCTAATTGTCGTGTTTAATTCTCTTGTTTCGATTGGTCTAATTTTTCCTTTTGCGATTTCTTTCTTTTTTGCAAAACATTTCTCGGAAGGAAAATTCTTTATTGAATTTATTTAATTTCAAGCAGTCATAAAAGCTGATCCGAATGTTATATATATATAAATTACATTTTTACTATAATTTGATTTCCGTGCATTTCACTGAATTCAGGCCGTCAGTTACAGTAAGGACAGAATTGATGCGCATTCTTGCCTTTCATGATACAGGACACCAAATCAAATTAGATAAACTCAATAAATGAGATGAACCATTTTTCTAAATAATATCTTGAGTGTCTTTTTGAAGACCTTTGAATTACAATTCACAAATTAAATCGTATATTGAATATAAATCAAATTAATATACAAAATACATTTGAAATATTATTCACAGGGTTTTTATAGGAAAAATATCTCTGAATTCAGTCTGAAATGTTGACACTTTGAGATATAAATTAAAAGGAATCTAAAGCTGCTTTGGTAGGGTTTTTAATGTTGTTGTTGTTACTAATGACACTTGGACAAACCAAGCTCGCTATGCCTTGGCTATGTGAATTTAAGTCGATTGGGAGCATCTTTCGTTTTTTAATCAGAGCACCATGAAGGTGAAAGTACGACTTTGCTCTACACACATGCCATAGGTACCTGTTTTATAGGTTAGGCAACCATTCACACCTCATTCAAACAAGGAAAGGACAAAGACAGGATAGATAGAGAGAGAAAGTGCATCCATACCCGAACCGGGATTCGAACCCAGGACCTCCTTATCCGCAGTCAAGTACGCTGAATACCAGACAAGTCGGGCGGCTTTTTAATGATAAAAACATCAAAAACCAAATATGTAGGTATGCATCACGAGTATCGATATTTACATAGATCGTAAAGACTTTTTAAGTATTTATGGATGAACTTTTCTCAGATACTGTGATTTGGGCATGTATCTCATGGGAGAAAACCGTGAAAGAAATATGATTTTCGAATATATTTTCCGATCTTTAAAAATATAAAAACTAGCGCATTAAACATTTTAAAACTGAATGTTTCCCATAAAAATTTTTAAATATTGAGTTTTTTAGTTTATGTCAAATCTATATATTCTCAATAAAATTATTAACTGATAAGAGTATAATATTACTCGTGAATTTTAGTTTTAATATATTTTTATTAAAATAATGCTTTCTAAATTATTTTTAAAAATTTTTTTCGTTTATATTCTTAGAAAGCACACTGCAACATATACCTAAACACTGATTTCAAATTATTTTTATATTTATTTTTACCCATTCATAAATGGACATTATTAGTTTTATAACTAATAATAAATAGTTGCATTGCTTGATAACTAAATCTAATAGTTTTGCATTTAAGAGCATTATTTATATCATTACAAATAATATTAATTTTTTTCACAATATTACACAAAATTAAATGTTGAGTAATTATTTCAAAATAAATAAAAAATTATAAAGAAAAATATTGAATTAACTCCTTCTGATTAATGTAATTATAATTTATGTAGATTTTACGCCATACGAAACTGCGTTTTTTCTTAAGGAAAAAAAAAATAAGCAGTACTACTTCTAAAGAGTATTGTAAAAGCATGTAAAATATAAAGGTTACAATGTCAAAAGTGGCATTCATTTGTTTCTCGTTTTTTAGATTCTAGTTACGGTTTGAGTTATGTTCTTTCCGTTTGACACAAAAGATCTTAAACGAGCTTTTAATGTTTTCTCCCACCTTCCAGAGCTTTTAAATGTTTTCTGAAAATATGTGTCTTGCCCTTCTATTATTCTGCGTCCACCCCGTGTTCAGGAAAAGAAACGCGAGACACAACCATTTTTCAAAAGTAATGGATCTTTGTGACACGAGCTGAATCATCCCGCGAAACTGTTAATGGTGGGCAGGCTTTCATTTCACGAAGGTTAATTTCGAGTTCGGAATTCCAGCTCTTTCTAACTGTTCGGGACTCGGCGGTTGTCATTCAGGAAATGATGCGTGTGCTCGGGTGTGGATAAGAGCTGGGCTCGAAAGGTTAACCTAATAGAGGACTGGGAGAAAGTTTTGAAGGTAACTCGATGATTTAAACTAATGGACTTGATCTTGCATTCTTAAAATAACGATAATAGATTTAAGCTAAGCTTTGTTTATATTCTAACACACAAACGGATGAAAGAGTTGAAGGTAATTATCATCCATTTATATCTTGTCAATTTCCTTATAGGATGATTAGGAGTCAGGGGCCGTGGTAGCCTAGTGGTTAGGGTATCGGCCTTCCATCTGGAAGGACGGGGTTCGATTCCCAATGCCGCCAAAGACCCACCGAGTACATGCGATATACGTGCTCGTTAAATCTGTGGAATCGAAAGTCCTGTGGTCGGTCGTGGAGCAGTTACCATGGGTGCAATGGTCTGGAGAAATTGACTCCCCCTTCAGATCAATGCCAAAATTGAAGGAGTTGATCCTCTAGTGCTGCCATCTATCGGAGGATTTGAAGAGCAAAAGTCGTACTTTCACCTCCATGGTGCTCTGATTGAACGAAAGACGCTCCCAATTGACTTAAATTCGCATAGCCGAGGCATAGCGAGCTTGGCTTGTCCAAGTGTCATTAGTAACAACATTAATTCAAGATTTGTAGATGATCCTAAATTAAGCAATGAATTATTAGATCCTCTGCAACTGAAATCTTGCATGTCCTTCAAAATGAAGGCACGAGCATTAGGAGCATTACAGATTTCAAATATACGTGCTCGTCAAATCTGTGGAATCAAAAGTCCTGTGGTCGGTCGTTGAGCAGTTACCATGGGTGCAATGGTCTGGAGAAAATTTCCTCCCCCTTCAGATCAATGTCAAAATTGTGGGAGTGGAGTCTCTGGTGGTGCCATCAATCGGAGGATTCAAAAAAGAGCAAAGACGTACTTTCACCTTCATGGTGCTCTGATTAAAACGAAAGACGCTCCTAATTGACTTAAATTCGCATTGCCAATGCATAGCGAGCTTGGCTTGTCCAAGTGTCATAAGTAACAACACAACAGGAGTCAGCCATTTAGGATTAATATTTCGCAGTTGATCACTTTCTCTAGAAGAACGTACTTGCTCATCAGGCTAAACTCATTTGGCTGCCATCTCAATACAAGAACATATTTGAAATCAATGCTTGCACACATTAACAGATTAAAGCTAAGCCTTTTTTTGTCTTGATGTTTTAAGAGCCGAATGGGCGACTTGTTTTAAGATAAAATGATGAATGAAAGCAAAAGGTAAACATCCGTTCTATTATTTTCTCTACGAAAAAACATATATTCGCCTTATAGATGAGTGAATGCTTGTACATAACACCAGATTAAATCTAAGATTTTTATGCACTAACATTCAATTTTTTCACATGTATAGAGATGAACTGATGGATTAAGTAGAAATTTGGCTTCATATTATATTACTTTTTTTTTACACTTGAAATTAAAGATCAATTAATAATTGTAAATAGGAATAGACTAGAGCAGAATATCTTTTGCTAAAACCGAGTAATACGGAAGGGGTGACTTGAGGATTTAAGCAAAATCAAAAGGTTTCATTTCATATTGTATCATTTTCTCTATGAGAATATTTGTTTGAAAATAAAACCCTTCTTAGCAATGAAAAAATAATCATAAAGAAGTTTATTCTGGTGGATAGAATAAAATTTTTTTTTTTAATTTATGTAGTCCACTTATTTAGGAAAGAAAAATCAGTGGGGTAAATAAAATAATATTAAAACTTATTTAAATAAAATTAATTTCATATAAATAAACAAAAATATACTAAATTGATGTGCTTAAAAAATAAAGGTACTTTTCCGTTTCGCCGGCGCAAATCTCGCCAAGCGAAAATTAAGTCGCCAATTGGCGACAACACACAGTATACACATAAATAATTTTTAATTTATTTATTTAACTGTTGTTCTCGTGTTCACGCTATGCGTGGAATGATGGGTGCCAGAGCCTCAATTTATTTACTTATTATATTAGATAACAATTTATCGGGTGATGCATATTTCAAAATCTTATTTGTTTATAAATATTTTTTTATGTGAATTTGTTACGATTATTTTTTAAGATAAATTTTTAAAATCCGATTTTTCAAGAGAGATTTTATGAAATTATTAAATTTGTAAATATAACAAAATAGCATAAAATTATGAAATGGAAAAAAAAAAAAAAAAAAAAAAAAAGAGTGGAACTAAAGTCGTTGACAGTAAAAGGCCGTCACATGTTTTGGAAACGTAGCAGTAAAAGGTTACCAGAGGAGATTTTCCCTCTAGCGCCGGTTGTGTCATTATTGGCGACTTTATCGCCTGCGCCGGCGAAACGGAAAAGTACCAAAATAAAATTTTTAAGTAAATATATAAAACTGCATACTTTCTTTTTCATCCTAACCTGCATAATATCTTTTTTATCCTAATGTAATAATCCTAACCTGTTCATTTTAATGAAAGCGCGATTCATGTGCTTCAATTCCCTTCTTTGATATGACTAAAGCCCAACGGCCAGTTTTTATAATTTCAATTACTTGATAATTTCTTTTCTCAAAGGGAACTTAGCCAAGCTTATTATATTCGCATTTTAAATATTAAATATTATGAACATAAATTAATTAAAAATAGGTAGCAATATTGCACTGAATAATTTATTGCTAACCAATAAATTACTTTTTACAGTACTTAGTGGCTAGATTTGAACAGTTCAAGATGACTGTAATGCTTATACGTATATGCACAACCCTCTTATGTTCCGGAAAGAATTGTGTTGCACATTGTCACGTGTCACATAGGAAAACTCCCAAGCACCACTCCATCAGATGTGCATGCAGAAATTAGAATTGACTTCTAGTTGTACGTGTACTATCCTGAATTGAATCAGACTTTCCGATCTGAAAAGGGCTATTTTACAGCTTGAATTGAAGACTTCAATAGCTGGAAAAGATGTGTTTTGAATATTTTAAAGCTCCGAATCTGTTGCCTCTTTTTTCATATAAATTATGAAACTCTCTCTTTAAATTCGAATTGCCTTCGGTTCAACTAGTTCGTGGGTTACAATCCCACCTTGGGCATAGGTATTGTAGTGGTTCGGAATCCACTTTAAACCGTAGGTCCCGGTCTAATTAGCCCTCGTGTGCAAAAATGACCGTTGAGCGACAAACAAATCTCAATCTCTCTTTATAACCAAAATGTAATTATGTGATTTCTGGTCGTGTTCAGTAATGTTTATTTATTTCAAATTCCCAGACAATTCGTTATGGCACCATTAAGTTCCATCCATTTGCACAAGGGGTAAAATGATGACATCTTGTATATTGGGGTTACCAAGGGTGAGTCATCGTAAGTGGTTGAGTCTTTGTAATTTAGGAGTAGGGATCAAGCAGAAGATTTCCAACTTGGTCTGCCCTTCCCAGAGATGGCATTTCATTTAAAGGACATTGCGACTGTGATCTATTTTAAGTGCCTCAGTCGCTATTATCGAACATGATGAATTTTCGATTGTGTGGTATCGAACCCGCTACCTTCCAGTTGTGAGAACGCCGCCTTTCTCAACCCGGAAGCCACAGCTTCTCTGCAGCAATATTATGATTCGTTATTTAATTAATAAGATTACTAATGACATGTTAAACCCCAAAAAAATATTTTTTCCCTGTCATTCACTTACACAAATTACAACCAAACTTTAATACCATATAAAAGTATTGTTAAATTATGCCAGCATTTGATAATGCTTATCGAATAACCGAATAAGCCCAGTGTAAGCCATCCGAATATTTGCCTCTTGTCTGCCGTAAGTACCCATCAAAATGTGGGTATTATTATGAGGGGGGGGGAGCAGGAAAGTTCCCCCAGCAGTCTCCCCGACAGACGCGCGTGCAGAAAGCCAAAACGCGCCATCTGTCTTCCGTTGCTCGAAAATGGAAGGAATCGAGCCTGCAACCTTATTACAATACCATATGACCTTGTAATATATTAATGCATGAGCACCAATTTACTGATTTGAAAATTCTTTCGATTTAGAAAATTGGCGAAATTCAAACAAATGAAGCTGAGCGCGTTCTCTTCTTAATTAAAAAAATAAATATTTCAAATCATAGTTTAAAAAAACTTTTATGATTACAAAATATTATCAATAAAACTAAATCTTGAGTACGATAAAGCTATTTTATACTTGAATTATTACAAAAATATATTATTAGAATCCAACTTATAATAATTTAAACCGTCCGATAACAGTCGAACATTTATTAAATTCCATATGTTTTTTAAGCCTTTCTAATATTTTCTAATATTTGACAAATTATTTTAAGCTTTTTTTAGTTAGATTTTAATTTTATAAAAACTTGATCCTTTCTCTGTCTGCAATTTAGGAATTTAGTGTGTTTATGTAGATTAAAATTCAGAGCTTCCTGAGTTCAACTCTGAACCCAAAGTTCATTTAATTTGTGATTTTGCATAGATTTGATTCGGTGTTTATTGGGATCCAGATTCAGAATTTAATCTGACTTGATCCTTTCTCTGTCTGCAATTTAGGAATTTAGTGTGTTTATGTAGATTAAAATTCAGAGCTTCCTGAGTTCAACTCTGAACCCAAAGTTCATTTAATTTGTGATTTTGCATAGATTTGATTCGGTGTTTATTGGGATCCAGATTCAGAATTTAATCTGACTTGATCCTTTCTCTGTCTGCAATTTAGGAATTTAGTGTGTTTATGTAGATTAAAATTCAGAGCTTCCTGAGTTCAACTCTGAACCCAAAGTTCATTTAATTTGTGATTTTGCATAGATTTGATTCGGTGTTTATTGGGATCCAGATTCAGAATTTAATCTGACTTGATCCTTTCTCTGTCTGCAATTTAGGAATTTAGTGTGTTTATGTAGATTAAAATTCAGAGCTTCCTGAGTTCAACTCTGAACCCAAAGTTCATTTAATTTGTGATTTTGCATAGATTTGATTCGGTGTTTATTGGGATCCAGATTCAGAATTTAATCTGACTTGATCCTTTCTCTGTCTGCAATTTAGGAATTTAGTGTGTTTATGTAGATTAAAATTCAGAGCTTCCTGAGTTCAACTCTGAACCCAAAGTTCATTTAATTTGTGATTTTGCATAGATTTGATTCGGTGTTTATTGGGATCCAGATTCAGAATTTAATCTGACTTGATCCTTTCTCTGTCTGCAATTTAGGAATTTAGTGTGTTTATGTAGATTAAAATTCAGAGCTTCCTGAGTTCAACTCTGAACCCAAAGTTCATTTAATTTCTGATTTTGCATAGATTTGATTCGGTGTTTATTGGGATCCAGATTCAGAATTTAATCTGACTTGATCCTTTCTCTGTCTGCAATTTAGGAATTTAGTGTGTTTATGTAGATTAAAATTCAGAGCTTCCTGAGTTCAACTCTGAACCCAAAGTTCATTTAATTTCTGATTTTGCATAGATTTGATTCGGTGTTTATTGGGATCCAGATTCAGAATTTAATCTGACTTGATCCTTTCTCTGTCTGCAATTTAGGAATTTAGTGTGTTTATGTAGATTAAAATTCAGAGCTTCCTGAGTTCAACTCTGAACCCAAAGTTCATTTAATTTCTGATTTTGCATAGATTTGATTCGGTGTTTATTGGGATCCAGATTCAGAATTTAATCTGACTTGATCCTTTCTCTGTCTGCAATTTAGGAATTTAGTGTGTTTATGTAGATTAAAATTCAGAGCTTCCTGAGTTCAACTCTGAACCCAAAGTTCATTTAATTTCTGATTTTGCATAGATTTGATTCGGTGTTTATTGGGATCCAGATTCAGAATTTAATCTGACTTGATCCTTTCTCTGTCTGCAATTTAGGAATTTAGTGTGTTTATGTAGATTAAAATTCAGAGCTTCCTGAGTTCAACTCTGAACCCAAAGTTCATTTAATTTCTGATTTTGCATAGATTTGATTCGGTGTTTATTGGGATCCAGATTCAGAATTTAATCTGACTTGATCCTTTCTCTGTCTGCAATTTAGGAATTTAGTGTGTTTATGTAGATTAAAATTCAGAGCTTCCTGAGTTCAACTCTGAACCCAAAGTTCATTTAATTTCTGATTTTGCATAGATTTGATTCGGTGTTTATTGGGATCCAGATTCAGAATTTAATCTGACTTGATCCTTTCTCTGTCTGCAATTTAGGAATTTAGTGTGTTTATGTAGATTAAAATTCAGAGCTTCCTGAGTTCAACTCTGAACCCAAAGTTCATTTAATTTCTGATTTTGCATAGATTTGATTCGGTGTTTATTGGGATCCAGATTCAGAATTTAATCTGACTTGATCCTTTCTCTGTCTGCAATTTAGGAATTTAGTGTGTTTATGTAGATTAAAATTCAGAGCTTCCTGAGTTCAACTCTGAACCCAAAGTTCATTTAATTTCTGATTTTGCATAGATTTGATTCGGTGTTTATTGGGATCCAGATTCAGAATTTAATCTGACTTGATCCTTTCTCTGTCTGCAATTTAGGAATTTAGTGTGTTTATGTAGATTAAAATTCAGAGCTTCCTGAGTTCAACTCTGAACCCAAAGTTCATTTAATTTCTGATTTTGCATAGATTTGATTCGGTGTTTATTGGGATCCAGATTCAGAATTTAATCTGACTTGATCCTTTCTCTGTCTGCAATTTAGGAATTTAGTGTGTTTATGTAGATTAAAATTCAGAGCTTCCTGAGTTCAACTCTGAACCCAAAGTTCATTTAATTTCTGATTTTGCATAGATTTGATTCGGTGTTTATTGGGATCCAGATTCAGAATTTAATCTGACTTGATCCTTTCTCTGTCTGCAATTTAGGAATTTAGTGTGTTTATGTAGATTAAAATTCAGAGCTTCCTGAGTTCAACTCTGAACCCAAAGTTCATTTAATTTCTGATTTTGCATAGATTTGATTCGGTGTTTATTGGGATCCAGATTCAGAATTTAATCTGACTTGATCCTTTCTCTGTCTGCAATTTAGGAATTTAGTGTGTTTATGTAGATTAAAATTCAGAGCTTCCTGAGTTCAACTCTGAACCCAAAGTTCATTTAATTTCTGATTTTGCATAGATTTGATTCGGTGTTTATTGGGATCCAGATTCAGAATTTAATCTGACTTGATCCTTTCTCTGTCTGCAATTTAGGAATTTAGTGTGTTTATGTAGATTAAAATTCAGAGCTTCCTGAGTTCAACTCTGAACCCAAAGTTCATTTAATTTCTGATTTTGCATAGATTTGATTCGGTGTTTATTGGGATCCAGATTCAGAATTTAATCTGACTTGATCCTTTCTCTGTCTGCAATTTAGGAATTTAGTGTGTTTATGTAGATTAAAATTCAGAGCTTCCTGAGTTCAACTCTGAACCCAAAGTTCATTTAATTTCTGATTTTGCATAGATTTGATTCGGTGTTTATTGGGATCCAGATTCAGAATTTAATCTGAATAGATAAGAATGCACAGTTAAAACTGCATTCGGAAATTATTCAAATTGGATGCTGAAGTGTGATTCAGAGTTTAATTTTGATTCAGATTTTCCAGTGAAAATCTTATTGAGAGTTTGATTGAAGGTCTTTCTCTCTCTAGTAATTTCTCTCCATATTTATGTAACTATATATCTGAGGTGATTAATCACAAAAATTTACACATCAGAACAATAACTGGATGATTCCCTTCTAGTGTTCAGTTTAACATTTGGTGAGTCGACTCCAACAGATATACAGAGTTATCTTTTTTAAAGTGACAGTGCTTGGAGCGTCCTGTAGCGCTATTTAATATAGCCGAAATGACACCAAACTTGGTATTTAGACTAATCAAGACATGGAAAAAAAGATTCCGTAGTTTACAATAAGGAGAATTAGCATAAAACACGGGTATCAAAGAAAAATGCAAACGTTGTTGCAATGACAGTGACAGTAATAGGGGCTATAAAAGCAAGTAGTAGACAGCTCCGACAAATAATCTCAGCTGCAGTAAACGAGCTTCAGCGGCCATGCCTCTCACGTTACCGGAACGTGCGTTTATGTTGGTGGAGTATCAAATGTGTATATTCTAAAGGACAGCATAACAAAGACAGTGCGGAATATTCCTCGTGACATGTTACGTTCGGCTGTGGGGAACGCTGCACGCAGAATGCACGGTGTTATTTCTGAGAACGGAGCTCACATGGAATGTGATCTAATTCCTCAATGTAATAATTAAATATGTAATAAATTTATTTATTGCATTCCTTAATGTAATAAATAAACATTAATAATTTAATCGTACGATTGTATGTGTCAGCATTTTCTTTTCTCACATTTTATACATTGTAAAGCGCCACAAAATGACCTAGCGGCGATTTTTAGAACTAAAAACTTTTTCACGGAATCATTTTTCCCGTGTTTTCATTAGTCTGAATACCAAGTTTGGTGTCATGGGCTATTAGATCGCGCTACAGGGCGCTCCAAACACTCTGTCACTTTAAAAAAAGAGCACCCTGTATTTATGGGTGTTAAAAATTTAAATTATAAATTCTAGATGAATTATGCCTCACACTTAAGGTAAAAGGAAACAATTTACCAAACAAAAAGTTGCAAAAATACTCACTATTTATGTTAATACACTCATGTCAATAATTTAAGTCGCTTGTACGCATAGAAACTCAAAAGCAAAAACAGGGAACATACGTAAAACCCATTTATGAAGTGTTAAAGGGAAAATAAACAATGGTATCGTATTAAAAAAAACAACTGCCAACACTGGTTGGAACAACAGAGTACGGCGCTTTTTACAGAAGCTTCACACTAAGAGAGGTTGGTACGGCAATTAATGGGGTGTACATTTTAAGTATCCGAGTATATCCCACATATGTTCTATCTGATTAAAATCAGGTGAGAACTTCTGCCATTCCAACGGATGACACGTTTAGATTTAAGGGACTTCTTTGCTGTGTTTGATCGGAAAGAGGACTCATCAATCACGCACTTTCCTCCAGAATGACGGCAGAAAATCCGCAGGAAGGCCCGGCGAGAATCAGATTGAAAGGTAAATCTGGACGCGTTAGAAAGCATCTCTGTCAAGTCTCCAGATGACACGTTCTCTGCAAACAGCTGGAAACAGAGAGAGCTAAAATGCGAGTGGACAGCATCTCACAAGCCTCAGAATCGTGTTGCTTCAACCATTTAAATACATTTGTCTCGAAACTGCGGTACTCATGATTGAAGACAACTGACGCAGCTTGTCTGGAGTTTTAATGCATCTGCTTTTTTTTCGGATGTTTTAGATAAACATCGGTTGTCTCTTAGTACTATAACTTGAGGATGACTTGTACTATGATGTCTAGTAATATTTCCGTTCTCAAAAGCATTGCCAAAGCCTGATTCCAAGTTTTTCAAGAACTGCCATCTGCATGTTCTGACATTTCAAGCGTCCCATAATTCTGACACATAAAAAATTGTCTACATGTGTCCTGCTTGTCATACCTATTCTGTCAAGACACTGTGTGGACTGGCCAAGGTGCCTCGTTGGTCAGGGCATTATTCTCATCATAGGGAGGTAGTGAGTTCAAATCCCGGCTTAACCGAAAATCCGTCGAGTTCGCTCATGGCGGCTGTGAATACGTTTAAACTGGGTGTGGTCGCAATGTCCTCCAAGTGAAATGATACCTCTGGGGAAGGTAGGCCAAGTATTGTAAATCTTCTGCTTGGTCCTTGTTTCAAAACCATGAAGACTCCACCCGACTGCTTCCATCTAACTGGTAGAGCCTAACTCAGGGCTAGGTGACAGGGAAGCATGCTGGTGCAACACTATGTGAATTCAGTGCCGCGGTGACATGATTGGTTAGGACATCTTTCTTACTATCGAAAGGTGGTGTATTCGAATCCCGACTCAACCGAAGATTCATCGTATTCGCTAATGGCAACTGAAGCATGTATATGGCAATATGTCGTGGTTGCTGTGTCTCCCAAGTGAAATGATACCTCAGGTAGTGGCAGGTCAAAGATTGGATGTCTTCTGCGTGACTTCTGCTTTAAAATCACAGACTCCACCGGGATGCTTGAATCATTATCTAATTGGTAGAGCCCAATTCCAAGGTGAATTACTATCTAATTGGTAGAACCCAACTCAGTTTTAGTTACTGGGGAGCATGCTGTTGAAACAACAATACAGTGTGGATAGAGCACAATGGCCTGGTTAATTAGAGCGTCTTTCTCATTACTGGGAGGCAGAGAGTTTGAGCCAGAATTAACTGAGAAGAAGTTAGAACCAGAATTAACTCGTAATTTCAAAATCTTATAAGTCATTAGTACTTCCTGATGACTTATATGATTTTGATAGTGATATTGATTCTTCAATATCTCTATCAAAATTTCTATTTTGAAACTAGTATATTTTTTCTCCGTGCATTATATTTTCTTCGGTTTTATACATTTTGCTTTTCTATATTATATATGAATAGAAATAAATTGTAATTCAACTGAAATTTATTAAATGTTTTTTTTGATACCATTTGAAATTAGTTTCTCATGATAAAAGTCTATGTAAAAATCTTTCTACAAAGAAAAAATCCTCATTTCAATTTTTAGATTTATATAGATTTAAAATATGCAAAATTTTTGAAGCGGTTTCTCGATCCCCGAATTGAGCAGTCATTGCTAAGGACAATTGAAATTCTTCTTCTTCTTCTTAGGGTTGCGATTGTATGCCATTGGGCACCTCTGCTTTTATCAGCATTTTGTACTATTAACTCCAAACCCAATGTTTCCTAGTTCCAATTGCTCGGATCACACACATTATTAATAAAGTCCGATAACCCTTTAATGGAGTCTACATGTAACTCTCTAGTATGGATGATGCCTAAAGAAGTTCTTCTTCTTAGAGTTGGGTTTGTATGTATATTGAGCACCTCTGCTTTAACCAGCATTTTGTACCATTAACTCCAAATCCAATGTTTCCTAGTTCCAGTTGCTCGGGTCACCCACTTTATTAATAAAGTCCGATAGCCCTTTCATGGAGTCTAGGTGTAACTCTCTAGTATGGATGATGCCTAAGGAAGTTAATCTAGGGAGAGGCAAGAGCCTCGCATTCGTAAATGCCATGCTTGGCCGTTTCCTCTTGCGTATGACATTTCTTGCAGATAGGGTCTTGCTGAAACAGTCCCATTTTATGGAGGTGTTTTCTGAAATAGTAGTGCCCAGTTATGAAGCCTACGATTAAACGTATCTTCTGCCTAGAGCATCTTAGAATATGGAAATTCTTACTCTAGAGTACGGTTTTCGTACTCCACTGGATTGCCCTTAACTTATGGACATGAGTGTACTATTTATAAAATGCATGAATAAGCAAATTCTAAAAGCCATTGAAATAATTTTTATGAAATACATTAGAACTATTATCATGAAAATAGCAAACGATGCAAACTACCTTTCGGAGCACAGTTTGGTCGAGCGTTCTGAATGGAAGATCCTCTGATGGGTTTTCCAGCTTCGTCCACGCACCAGCAGTATCCCGTCGACAGGTGGCACTGCACTTCGGCGTAACTGCCATCTTCTTTGCATTCGGGGACGAAGATGCCCTTTTTAGAGCCCTGCTCCAACGCCAGCGCCCTCTGGGCCTCGCACCTTGCTTTGTCTGTAATAATCAGTTAAAGAATACTGTAAAAAATACTGTAAATTAAACACTTTCCATACAATGAGAAATTACTAAATAGCAAACAGAACTTTTATTTATTTTATGGCACCAAGTGTTCTCAGATTTACGCTACAGTTTCATCAAACCAAACATAATTAATAAAGTTTGGATAGCTATGCATAAAAATATATTTGAATCCTCTGTGCGTATCATTCATACTGCAGAAATTATGGTTCAAATGAAATGTGGACAAAACATTTTCAGTCAACATTTTAGAACCAGTTGAGGTGTTAGATGGAATCCCGCGTTATAGTCTAATAAATTATAATATTAATAATTAACTATAATCATATAAAATTTAAGCATAGAACGATTCTTTTTAGTCAATATACTTCTTCGCGTATTGTTGTTACTTATGATAGTTGGACAATCCAATGCCGTCAGATATGCGAATTTAAGTCAGTAGGGTGAGTCTGTCGTTTAACCAGAGCACCATGAAGGTGAAAGTACGACTGTGCTTTAAGACCAGAGGATCTATTCCCTCAATTTTGGCATTGATCTGAGGGAGGAAATTTTCTCCTGCATTATTTCCACAATTTGTACCAGTGTGGCACTTTAGAGCTCTCGTCTTCACATCCATAGTTTAGTGAGATCGATTCTCACCGCTAAAGTGGATTCAGCGGGCAGATTAATTGTTGAAATATATTATTTGGCATTCGTTCATTCGCCGCGTCCTGACTTCCAGGGATGCATGATTTTATTATGCTTCATTTTTCGTAACCTAAAATTATCCTGTCTAAGGAGGGGGGGGGAAGAATGCCTCGTAAAACAAAGTAGCTTCATTTTTCTGTTTAAACAGAATATTTGTGATATGTATTTTGTTAATATATATACTAATATTACTTGTGCTCATTCACAAATTCTATTATTTGAAGAACTTACTAGTTCAATTTAGATTTTTCAATCTTATATGCTATGTTGTTACTTATGACACTTGGACAAGCCAAGCTCGCTATGCCTTGTGGCTATGCGAATTTAAGTCAATAGGTCTTTCGTTTAATCAGAGCACCATGAAGGTGAAAGTACGTCTTTGCTCTTTTTTAAATCCTCCGATAGATGGCACCACCAGAGAATCGCCTCCCTCAATTTTGACAATCATCTGAAGGGGGAGGAGAGTTTCTCTAGACAATTGCACTCATGGTAACTACTCAACGACCGACCACAGGACTTTCCATTTCAGAGATTTAACGAGCAAGTATATCGCATGTACTCGGTGGGTCTTTGGCGGCATTGGGAATCGAACCCCACCCTTCTGGATGGAAGGCCGATATCCCAACCACTAGGCTACCACGTCCCTTATATACTATTGTTTTAAAGATAAAAATTTCTCTCCAATAGAATCAATTATAAAGACCAATTTCTTAAACATTTTTCTCAGTTCACTTACGCCAAGCTGGTAGCCGAATGGTTAGCGCTCTTGCCTTCGGTTCAACAGTTCGTGGGTTCGAATCCCTCCTTGGGGATGGATGTTTGTAGTTGTTCGGAATGCACTTTAAACCGTAGGTCCCGGTCTAATTAGCCTTCGTGTGCAAAAAATGACCGTTGAGCGACAAACAAACCAACCACTCAGTTTACTTACTCTTACAATTAAAGGTTAGTATTTTTTTTTAATGAAAGGCGAAGATGAGCGGGACAGTGTCTTTCACGGTTCGTGAATAAAACTCTGACTGACAATTAAAAAGACCGACGAAATAATTTGCTGAGTCGCTTTAATTGTTCGATTTCTTATAATTAATCTGTTACTCAAAAAGAGAAGAGCGAACGTTATAATTCATTTTTTTCTTTTATTTTTACTTTTCATAATTTTTGATGAATTCTATTTATGTACGCATTTTTCTGACCTGTATGATTTTTGTCAAGTGTAATAATTTTTTAATTGTATTTTTATGCATTTTTTTAAAATTGGGAATGTCCGAGTCCATATAGATAATCAGTTGCTTTTGATATTTCCTTCGGCGATTAAAATCGATTGTCCAGTAATATTTTTTCTTTTTAGTTGAATGTTAACGATTTTTTTTTTTTTTTGTAAACCAATAACTTTGAAAAGAAGATTTCAGAAAGGAATATCTGAATTCAAGTTTCACAGTTTCGGTGTTTTTGCTGATTAGTAGGTCACTTTACGATTCATTTTAGAGCACGACTATCAATTCAACAAAGACTGATTTTTAAGGAAACATCGAACCCTTCTGCAAGTACCCCTAACCCCCTCCCCCCAGATTAAAATCGTAAACAGGAATTGTTGAACTGTAAACCAGAAATTTAACAATTCGGATAATAATTAGGAATTGTCAGTCCAAGCAAAATTAATTTAATTTAAATTTATAAGCTGAATAAATAAACAAACTAGGATATTTTTTTTCAACTGAGTGCATTAAAAAATAGGTTGTTCCTCAATAAAAATTCCTAAATTTGATGGTACCCCTAACTCAGTCCTGGTACAGGGGTATAAAACCAGTTCTAATGCTCCCATGTGACAGAAAACATTTCTCCAGCCTCTTGCCACCTGAAGTGTCTTTCATTTTCAGAGGGGGGGGGAAATCCCCCTTACCCTTTTTGACCAAAACGCAAACCAAGTCTCCGCTAAACAACTTTAAATGTGTGGATCTTCTCTTTGGGAAAATTTTCTTCTTTCCCCTTTTCTTGTCTTTTGAAAGGTAAGATCTGGTCTGACTTCGCCAGATTGGGTTGGAGATAAGCTCCAACAACAGAACTATTTTAAAAATAAAAAACTACCATATTTTGAATTAAGAATGCGTTTCAACTTATCTAAGCTCTTTTCTGGTATCTATACAGTCAGATTTATTCAATAGATCAAGTTCTCTGTTGCCGCCCAACTTGTCTAGTGGTCAGCGTGTCTGACTGCGGATAGGAAGGTCCTGGGTTCGAATCCCGGTTCGGGCATGGGTGTACTTTCTGTCTATATTTATCCTGTCTTTGTCCTTTCCTTGTATGAATGAGGTGTGAATGGTTGCCTACCCTATAAACGGGTCCCTATGGCATGTGTGTACTGAGGAAGTTGGTCTCCACATCAAAATATGGTTCAGTTGGAAAAGTAGAGCAGCGCACCCCATAATGCCAGCCTGGCTGGAACACGACAATGAATGAATGAATGCTTCGTATGTATCTCATCCCATTACAAAAGCATTGCGTCAGCCAATTGTTTGTTCTGGGATAACAATACATTACGTATGTATTGTTATCACAGAACAAACTATGTTTACATATCCTGTGCTTTCAAATTCGTGGTTTAGTATATATAATTTTTCTTATCATGTTATTGTATACATCTTTCCTTTAAAACACTCGCGTTAATTTCGTTACGTTTGCTTCTCTGCACTGTCTTCATGGGTGATTGCTGCCGTCAATGCACTCGCCCGCTGCTTTGATTTCGTTCCTAGTTACTGCGTAGGCTTGTTTTCTACGGGAGACAATTTTTATGAGGTCCCTGTTCACCGCATAAAAATGTTTTTTTTAATAGTGTAGCAGAAATTACTTTGTGCGTTTACTTCTATGCGGGCCGTTCAACTTGTCTAGTGGTCAGCGTGTTTGACTGCGGATAGGAAGGTCCTGGGTTCGAATCCCGGTTTGGGCATAGATGTACTTTCTCTCTCTATCTATCCTGTCTTTGTCCTTTCCTGGTATGAATGAGGTGTGAATGGTTGCCTACCCTATAAACGGGTCCCTATGGCATGTGTGTACTGAGGAAGTCGAACTTCACACCAAAATAGGGTTCAGTTGGAAAAGTGGAGCAACGCACCCCATATTGCCAGCCTGGCTGGCACACGACAACAACAACAAGATCTCTTTTAGTGGCTTTGTAGTACTAAAAAAAATAAAAGAACGAGTTGGGAATCGAGCCCAATAACTATTTACCGTCAGCCCAGAGTCTAAGCAGTCAGCTGCTCGATTGAGGTATCTTTGGGGCACGAACGCTTCCCAAGAGTCTCAGTTCGTACCCCGGCGTCTGGACTGAGCAATTAGTTCGGGATTCTCCATTATCGCATAATCAAATGAGAATAAATCTATAATCTAAATAGCTATTTTAACAAAATTATGTTGGATAAAGAAACACAATTGCGTAAAAAAAAATTATTTCTAAATTTCATATAATATGCATAGAGTTATTGATACTTAAAAAAACTGAACTATTTTTTTTATAAAATCTTAGTTTCTCCAATATCTATATTAACAAAATTTAATTTATTTCAATAGTTTGTGTCAATGGCAGTGATGTTGGCTGATCAAAAGTTATATTTCTAATCTCCTGACGGATCAAGAGCGAATTTCGCAGCACAAAGAGCATCGAAAATGTAAAATACCGAAGCGCATTTGTGAATTATTTCCCCTTTGTCACAACAACCTTTTCTTGCAAAATCTAAATTTAGAAAGCCGTTAATAGGCTGGACAAGTGATTCCTTCCTTGCCTCCCACATTCAAACAAATAAAGTTGAATTTGCATCTTCCAGAAGACATTTGAATAATTCCCCGGATGCATTCACCAGCAGGGGAGGTCAGAATCAATTGGTTACTTCAACCCCTCTCTCCTACGCCTTCGGGAAAGGGATGAGCCATCTAATGATCTGATAATGGCGCCAAGACACTTCCGCGGCCAAATAGTTTTCCCAGAGAGATAAAACTTGCGCCATATGCGAATATCTCGGAGGGGAGATTTATTTTTACAACTGAACAACATTAAGGAATTCCTTGGAAGTGGAATGGCATGGGGATGCATTTATTCACTTAATTTCATGGAGTTGGATACGAGTAAGTGTCCGAGAAAACATTATTTCTGGAACAGAAGTTACATGTTTCGATGAGAGTCGCCTTCATAGAACTGATACTCGACAATTATGCAAAGTTCGCATATATTTTAAATTTTTTTATCCTGAAAAAGCTTTGAAAATCACCAGTTATTTCCATAAGTGTACAATTGATAAATGAATATATTTATATTTAAAAGTATATACCACTTTTTCAATATGCTTGCAATTTTACTATTACTCTCAAACCTGTTTTTGTGCGGTGGATGGGACCGCATAAAAGAAAATGCATAAAAAAATGAGTCTAGCACTTCGAGTACAGATATAAAGAGCAGATTCCGGCACACAATTTAAAAGGTGTTTTTTGAAGTAAGCGTAAGTATTATAAAGTAAGCGGTGAATATTGAAAAGTTACAATAAACGTAGAAATTAAAAAGTATTTTCTTCTTGCGGGGGAGTGGGGGTTTGGTTTGTTTGTCGCTCAACGGTCATTTTTTGCACACGAGGGCTAATTAGACCGGGACTTATGGCTTAAAGTGGAATCCGAACCACTACAAACATCCATGCCCAAGGTGGGATTCGAACTCACGAACTGTTGAACCGAAGGCAAGAGCGCTAACCATTCGGCTGCCAGCTCGGCAGGGTGAGTGGGGGATTGCATCCAGAGAGTTTCACGTAGTGAGTAACTCGAAACCTTACACAAATAATGAAGACTAACTTTTAGAAACGAAATCAATTCACGAGAACAGCGGAAACCCAGTGATGTGAAGCAGAACAGTGTACTTTAGAAAATAACGCAAGTATTTCTAATGAAATAGTGTTGATAAAAATTATATAGACCACACACACAACACGCACTCTTAACTAAGAGCTCAAAAGCACTCGATATATACAGGGTGACAACTTTATAATATTGACAAAATTGTACTGCTTTTGATTGGTTTAATTCATGTCCACTACTTTTTATAATAATTTCATTTGCTTAAGAGATCTTGATGTTAGTAAAACAAATAGGTAGTTTTTATTACCTTGTATGAAATAATATGCTAAATCAACGACGACCAATAATTGCTTTATTTGAGGCTGGATTAAAGCAAATTCAAATTGCCAGAAAGCTGAATGTCCACAGACACAAACGGTATCACGTACTATAAAATGATTCTTGGAGCTTGACCACGACGGTGATAGACCCCGAAAACCAAATGAAATAACTGTGAATACAAAGGAAATTCGCAAAATTATTAAGAAACGAATCAACCGAAATCCAAGAAACTCAACGAGAAAAATAGCTAAAGAAATAGGGATTAATAGAGAATCAGTTAGACAAATTGCAAAAGAAGAACTCTGACTTAAGCCATATAACCTTTGAAAAGTACAGAAACTAACTGAGCAAAATAAGCGTACACGGTTGCAAAGATGCCAAGCTCTCCTTTGAAAGTCCGCAAAAGACGCATGGAAGCATTTCATCTTCAGGAACGAAAAACTTTTCACAATTGAACAATACTATAATCAACAAAATGACCGTGACTGGTCATCTGATCGTCCTGGAACTTCCACAAGAGCAGAATGTCGACAAAAACCAATGTCAGTTATGGTTTAGGGAGGCATTAGTGAACATGGAAAAACTCCCTTTGGCTTTCATAGATCAAAGCGTCAAAATGAGTAAGACCATGCACTACAATGAGATTTTAAAATCGGTTTTACTTCCTTGGGCCCAAAAACATTTTAAAAATAGCATCTGGACACCTTCAACAAGATTCTGCCCCTTCTCATAGAGCAAAAGCAACGCAAGACTGAGGTCAAGCAAATCTTTCAGATTTCATAGCTGTGGGAATGTGCCCCCCCCCCTATTCTCCTGACTCAAACCCAATGGACTATAGTGTTTGGTCTAGTCTGCAATCAAGAGTATGCTCAAAGCCACATCGAAACTTGGAATGCCTAAAGGCTACTCTTAAGAAGGAATGGGCTAAATTAACGACTGATGAACTGAGGCCCAATGCAGAAAATATTACGCGACGCTTAAGGCTCTCTATCAATGCCTAAAGCCATTTTGAAAATACTTAAATATGTTGTATCTATGTAACAAATGACTTAAGTAAAAGTTAGTTTTTGGAAAATAAATTATGTATTATTAGTTTAATACAATATTTTTTGTCAACAGGATAAAGTTGTCACCCTGTAAATATAGGCTATACTGAGGTAATGATAGAGAAGTAATGTGATTGGCTGACGCAATACTTTTGTAATGTGATGAAATACGAAAAAAAAAAACTGAATGTGTGGCCGATCAATTTTATTTTTTATTAATTTCTTCGATTATCTTGCAATTTAATTAAAAATTTCATACATCGTACAAAAATATATATAATTGCATGGATAAAAAATCACTTAAAAAAAGTTGCACAAAAAATGTTTGAGTTTCGTCCTAGTGACTCCCTACCTGATGGAGATTCCAATGGGATGCGAACTTTCGGGAGAAATGTGTTAATTGGACGACATTTTATTATGCGCTTCGGTTTGTTCCTCATAGATGTCGCGCACAGATATGCAAAAAACAAATCGTATGGGTTCTGAGGCGCTGCAACAGTTCCTATAACTATGAAACATTAAATTAGAAATTACTTCCATTCGCGTTCCAATTACTCTCCTATCGGTGGCGCATTGGGAAAGGCGAAAACAGTTAGCAGCAATAAACGCAAACAATACGTTTAAAAAAAATTTGAAAAAAATAAAAAAATATAATAGTTTTACAAAATTACTCAGTGAAAACATAGAAAGAAAGTTAGATTCAGCAATTATATATAGATAAAAATTATAAAAGAGAACAGGTCAAACAATAGGCCATCGAACTTGAAGTGCGTAAAATTCCAGAATGCTGTACATTGTGGCATGTGTCACTTTAAAGGGAGTTCCAGTTACTATTAATTATTGTTTAAATTAGCATGAAGGACGGTAAACAAAATTTGGAAATGAAACGTAACCTAAGTTTTCAGTATTGAAGGGATTGATGTACTGATATCAGTCGTGCAAAAATCAGCGGGTAAACAGAGCACAAATTTATTTTAATTGACGTAAAATTGTATCGAATCGATTGATAATGTTTAATATATACTAAAAGATTCATTCGTATTCTTTGATTTTGTATAAATATCACATGTATGTATGTATTTCTACACGCAAATAGACGAATTCACACACTCACACACACACACACACATATATATATATATATATATATATATATATATATATATATATATATATATATATATATATACAGTATAGGATCCATCATGCGGCTTCCCAAAAATCGGAATGTTCCGAAAACCGCGGCATATTTCAGATGGTGAATTTTTTTCTTTCTTCCTTTTTTATTTTATAGGTATTTTGAGGCAGAAACTCTTGAAAAGGACAACGTCCGAGTTGTCTTTATACCACCGAATTGCACATCGTTGATCCAGCCAATGGATCAGCGTATTAAAATGCTCGTATACAACGTCTTTTATCCGTAAATATTTAGAATTCTGCAACTCCAGAGAGGGAATGATAGATTTTCAAAAAAAGTTTACTATCAAAGATGCCCTTTGGAGTATTGTTAATTCTTGGAATTCCTTGAACTAGAATTCTATGATCCATGCTTGGCATAATATCTGGCCTCTTTCAATTTTTCTTGAAGGAGAAGAAAACGACGAATTTTTGGATTTTCGAGTGTCACAAGAAAAAGAAATGTTTCAAGATTTGTTAGAGTATGCCAAAAGCATTACAAAGTGAAGAAATAATCGATGAAAAAACTATACAAGATTCCTTAAGTGCTGACACAAATGCTCCGACTGTACTTCAGTTAACTGATGACGTCAGTGAAGTGCTCAACAGGAAAGACACTTTGATTCTTCAAGTTCTGAGGTTTCCGATGTAGAGGAAACAGAAAATACGGAAAACATTTCCATTGACCGTTGTCTAGAACTAACATATGCGCGGAATGGACCAAAAATCATTTTTTAAGGAACACGATATTATGTCTGTATATAAAATACAAGAAACTTTATTGTCAGAAAAACCCCAAAGCATTTAAAATAAAAAAATGGCGATGTGTTTACATCAATAAGCAAAAAATAATCTTATTTTGCAAATTTTAGGTTATGTTATTCTATGTATGTGTGTGTGCGTATTTTTAATTAAAAATATTAACAATATAGTAATTATTTTTCCTCCCACAAATTATTTCATGTATTGAGAAGGGGTGTCGCAATTATTTGCAAATAGTTATTGAAATATTCGGCAGCGATCCGAAAACCGGAAAAGTCCAATAACAAGAATATGCTCGGTCCCGAGCGAGGTTGCCGGATAATGGATCCTATCTGTATATGTATATATATATATATATATATATATATATATATATATATATATATATATATATATATATATATAGATAGATAGATAGATAGATAGATAGATAGATAGATAGATAGATATAGATATATAGATATATATATATAGATAGATTGATATATATATATATATATATATATATATATATATATATATATATATAGATAGATAGATAGATAGATAGATAGATAGATAGATATAGATAGATAGATAACATAATACTTTCACATTTCTTATATTGTGTTTACTATTTTTCAAAGTCTATAACGCCTTTGATAAATGAGGGAGATATACCACACTTCTGTTGTGGAATTCTAAAACGTAAATGGCAATGTGAACTTTGCCAAATATGATCACTGAATTTCAAATTGTACCGATGACTTAATCCAATGTCACTTTTTTCTACAAATCAGTGGAGAGTATAAATTGCCTTCTTATAGAGAATTTACTCGGGGATTTTTTGGATCGAATCCCTACCGGTATTCTGAGGTGCAACAGCCCATGTGGGCCAAGGCCTACAGTGCCCATCTCTGTTTTCCTGACCGAGAAGCCAAGGACTACGATGCATATGTTCTGATTAGGTGGCCAGCCTAACGCGAAATCCCCAGTGTTTAGTTCCCAAGCATGCTTGGTACTCAGTTAATCGACCCACTGAAGGGATGAAAGGCTGAGTCGAACTTGCACAGCCTGAAGATCGAGCCTCGGACCTGAGGCACCAAGCTTCGTATGTATGTATATATATATATATATATATATATATATATATATATATATATATATATATATATATATATATATATATCGCTTCCATGACACAGGTCCGAGGTTGGTAACTGAGTACCAAGCATGCTTGGGAACTAAACATTGGCGGATCTTACGTTAGGCTGACCACCTAACTGGGACATGTGCTTCGCACCCAGGGCACTGGGTCATAAAAACAGTTATGGGCACTGTAGGCCTTGGCCCACATGGGCTGTCTTGCCATGGAGTTTATATAAATATATATAGACTTCTATCTGAGTTGTAGAGCCCAACCCCAGAGTAGCATGCCAGTGAACAACAGCAACCTGTCAAATACAGAGCAGCCTGTTGAAAATATTTCATTTCCATAAAAGGAATTATATGTTTAATGTTTTGTTATTTTTATCTTAAACTATTATACATGAACTATTAGTAAGTTTTCTCCATTCAATGTTTTGAATCAGATGTAAAAAAAAGTCTTCATCATGTCATAATACAATTTTTTCTTTTTCATGATTGCTTCTGCAGCGCAACTGCTGCCCGTTAATATTGTATTTAATGAATGCATACATATTTCACTTTTTTTTTAATAAAAGGCTTAAGAGATAAATTTAAGTTGACGCTAACAGTTGAAATCAATTTCAAAGCATTTGTTTGATAATATTTCATTATAATAATATTTTCTATGATTAAATTGTATTTTTATTGGCTCATAAAGTTGCTACACTTCATAATGATCACAAAAATCAAGTTGATATAATACAAATCACAATTTAAACTTATTTACTAGCATATTTTTCTTTTGTAATGCTGTAACGTGGTTTCTTAAATCAAAAAGTAAAATAAAGATAATGCTGTAACGTGGAATCTTGGATCAAAAAGTAAAATAAAGATATCTTCAGTGGGCTTTTTTCTCACATTAAAGAAAACGACTTACGTTAGTCAAAAAATATGCTAACAAAATACACTTTTTAAGCATTTGCAAGTGATTCATTCTAATATTTTACAAAGTTTTTACTAAGTCTCGCAACACAGAAACGAATAGAAAAAATATAATATAACGAAGAGGAATTTGTTTCAGGTATTATTTTATGTTAAATAATTGATTAAATTCTAACTCATCGATACTTAAAAATTTGAGTTGGAAAAAATTAAAAAATTTAATTCGTTTGATATTTTCATACTTTGAATTATAGCATTCTTCAGTTAGGTACGGTTTTTGTCGCCAGTTTTTGACAACCGAAGATATGCAACCTGTCTTGCGATTTTAAACCACGATCAAACGTCTTCCCCACACACCAGTGGTTTTCGTTTTATTTGTCGCTCAACGGTCATTTTTTGCACTAGAGGGCTAATTAGACCTGGACCTACGGTCTTAAAGTGGATTCCGAACCACTACAAACATCCATGCCCAAGGTGGGATTCGAACCCACAGACTGTTGAACCTGGAGAAAGGAGGATTTCTCTGGAACTTGTAAGAGCCTGAGTATGGCAGAGACATAGTGGGCAGTTACCCTACATCAGAGGGGCCCACAAATCCAATGAAAAGTTTATTTTACATTGTCAATCAAATAGAGCCGTTGACCAAATCGAACAGAAAATTTGCTGTGAAGCAGTGGGAGCCCCCAAACAAATCTTTATCCCGAGCCCCAATCAGTCAGCGCATCTGGTCATCGAACGCTTCGACGACGAGAACGACGCGCTTCCCCATTGTTAGTCTTTTACGCTAAGCGTCGCTTTTGTCACTTCATGTCATCTTCATTATGGGAAGGTATGTGTAGTAAGTTCGAATCCCGGCTCAATCGATGACCCATCGTGTTCGCTATAGGTGGCTGAGGCACGTGAAATATGCTGTGGTCGCAATATCCTCCAAGCAAAATGATACCTCTGGGGTTGGCAAGCCAAGTATTGGGGCTCCTCTGCTTGGCCTTCGCATGAAAATAACGTAGACCCCCTCCGGCTGCTTCATTTAAATGGTAGAGTCCAACCCAGGAGGCTAGGTATAAGGAAGCATGCTGGTGTAACCACTTCTCGTTAACTGTATTTTTGTAAAAGGATACAAATAATGACATACTTTTGTGTTTATCTTTGGAAATGTTCGATTTTTCTTAAGTAAATACTTTTTATTATTACATCAGCAACTCATAGATACAAAACCCATGTTTTTAAATTTTAGAAGCACATTTTGTTAAAAATACTTATTTTCGATTTCGAAAGGCAACACTATAGACCGCGACATCGTGAATGTTTTTAAAGTAAATTGTTTCATTTCAGGCTAACAAGAGTCCGCAAAATGATTTTTAAATCCAATCAACCAACTTGTTATTTTGACCTTGATCATGTGGCGAGGTTGACAACTGAGTTGTCTCCTGCCTGATTATGCCAGTCCAGTGGCAGAATACTGTATCGTAAAAAAGCATGCGGACATGCATAGGTATTATTCTCAGTTGGATGTTCTTTGGCTGGGTCAAGTATGGAACCTGCTACGTTGCAGACATAATACCTTTCCTCACAGCCAGTCTCATTCCAAGTTTCTATCTTTAATTTGGTCAAAACGGAATCGAAAATGTGTGTAATGAAAACCAATTGAAACATTCCGAAATTTCTTAGTCATCATTGGGCGCTCCGTGGCTGAGTGGTCAAAGTATCACTCCGCTAATCGCTTGAGAGCGTAGGAGTGTGGGTTCGATTCCCACCGTGGCCCTGGGTGTTTTCTTCGTTATTCTTCTGTGGTTGTACATCTGTCATTGTGCTATTTGTCCTATTATCGACGAAGACTTACAAGCGGATCTCAAGAATCAAGCATACAAGTCTGAATATATGTAATGTAATAAATAAATAAAATAAATCTTCATCATATTTATTCCTTCACTAAAGCGCAAGCGTAGCAAAAAAGATTTTAAAAAATCAAAACATATTTTATTATTTTTATATGTGTTTATAGGTATTATTTTCCACTGAGCATTTCCTGGGCAATAAAAAAAAAGAAATAACACAAAAGTTTAACGAACTTTAATTCGGAAAATAAATGATTTATTCTTGTCTCGTCTCGCGCAATGTTTTTCACTTACAAGTGGGGAAAAAATCTGATTTCCTTCCTCCGAAGCAAGAACACAAATGCGTGAAGCACAGATTAATCTGCGCCAATTTGTCAAATGTCAAGCTATAAAGATAAAATGAAAATGTCACGACTCACTGGGAAGCCATGCTGTGTTTGCAGATAAAGATGCAATCATGGCAGTAACAACAACAATTGTTGTAAGTGATCAGTTTTTTTAAACAGAAATACTTTTTTCAATTAAGGCGACGACAACAATTAAAGTTTATATTAATTTTTTCACAGGAGATTTTAACGCTGTGTAGTGCACCACCTGTAAGCAATTCACTGGCCATGGCGCCGTTTTACCTTGAAAAAAGGACTTTTCATAGATATTCACGTGTTGCAACGGAAGAAACCTTGAAAACTCCCAAGACCCACCCCGACAGATGTGTATGCATAGATAGGGATGCAGATGAGGCCCGTGTTGTATCTTTTAGGTAACGGGTTTTGGAATAGCCGGCCATCACCAAGTGCCTCTTCAGTTTGAACCACGGTTAGGTGACGATGTCACACCGGAGCTGGCACCCTTCTCTCCCCATCCACACCACACCAGCGGAAGGACTTTGGACGTCACATATTAACGTGGACACGTCACCAACCCACGGAGTCCCAGCAACCCAGGGAAGGAGAGTACACCGTGGTCACCCTCCCAACCACTGCCCGCGGCAAACGATGCTTCACTTTGCTGATCTCAACGGGAAGCGGCGTGAAGCTACTGAGCCACTGGAGCTCGAAATGCTGTGCATGCAGTAAGCAGAAGCGTAACATCTACCTTACGCCCTTGCGGGGATCGAACTCGGAACATAGCAGTCAAAAGAACTTCTCTACCACTAGATCACGGTGTTTCTTTGAAGCTTAGTTTTTTGTGAAGTGCAGCCATTTTGAACGGTATTGTGTAGAAACATTTATTGCAGAATGAGGAAACGAAACCTCATATTTTTAATTTGCGTAAGTATAGCACTATATGAATCCAAAACCACAGGCAGTTTCTTCTCAGTATCCCTCAATATTATTCTTCTTTCACGAAAACAAGATTCCAAAAATCATCCACTAGGTTTGCTGGACGGATATTTCTCTGTAAACCCTCCCACAGTGTTCCGATCTCCTCACCCCCAATGGGAATGTTTTGTTACCAGTCAAAGGACGTTCGCTCAGATGTACTAAAGAAAAAGCACTTCAGATCCTCTCCTTCTCAGTCAGACGAGGGCACATGCCCCAGTAAAGTGAATGTAAATGAGAATTCGTGCATTATTCATCCCACTTGCATCCTCCTGTCCATTACCGAAGGAAAGCGAAACAAAGCGTCGACGGGAGCTATTTAAACTCGAATTGTTTGTTATCTAACTCAGAGCACTTGAAGAAAAACAAGGTTATTAGGAAAGCAGAACTTGGCGACTCGGAGTAACTTTTAGGAAAGCTTGGGGATTTACATCCATAAGAGTATTTCTCTTACTAATGATGTTATTTATTATATATTATACACACACTAGACATATGCAACGTATTGTGTAAGAGGATTTACAATTTATATATATTAAGGCACTAATTTAAAAACGAAAATATTTTTTTTATTTTTATTTTACTCCTATTAAAATTTAAATTAAGAACGTTAATCAATGAGTTTGAAGTATTTAAAATAGACTTCGGCAATAATAACAAAACATGAACATGAATTATGACCTTTTGCTTTTTGGAAATTTGACTTTAAAAGTTACAGGAATTAAAACTCCAAATACATTTTTTTCACTCATTCCTAGTGTTTTTTTTTTCTAATTTAAATATAATATTTTAATATATCATTGTTTCAACAGTATGTACCTTTTTATTTTGAAACACACACACATATATATATATATATTCTGTGGCTTAGAAGTCACGTTTGGTGAGGATGTGCCAACCCTTAGTTCCATGGAAAGAAGCTGCTTTAAATTATCTGAAATTAAAATCGAATCGCAAATTCGAGTTTAGTTTCCGAAATTTCAATTTCAGATTTCCATTTTGAAGATGGCCGGCTACGCAAATTTATAATGGTAACGAGCACAAGAACTGATAAAGTGGGCTTTTCGTGGCTTCATGGTAATGCAGCCCTCTTCACAGATAAAAAGCTCCAGATTCGATCCCATCCGCTGTTAAACAACCGAAGATGAGTGTTACCCTTCCCTGCACGCAAGTTCAGGTACATATTTAGGGGTGTTCCAATTTCCTTCCCTAGGGACACGTGTGTACGGTCCCAGAAGGTGATTAAAGCAGTGGCCATCAAAACGGCCTTCATCACCCTTAGGCCTTCTGTTTAGTGGTGTCATAGAATGAACAAACAGACAGCGTGTCTATCACTATGTGGTTTCGGCATTGCGCAGGAGAGCCCGTGTAGATCTCACGCAATGACCCAGTGGCGTGTTGTACTAAACGGAACGACTGTCCTTGTAGTAATCGTTATGAACAAAATTTTTAGTCTGTTTTCGCACCCAGTTTTTTGGTCAATTGAAAAAAGCTGCTCAGGTGTCGACCTCAACCAGCAACCAAGACTGTAAATTAAAAGATTATTCGCTGTGTTTAATGACTTCCAATTTGGGAGCCACGGTGGCCAGGATGGTACTCATTGTCGGAGGGTAGTGAGTTCCAATCCCAGCTTAACCGAAATCCGTACTGGGTGGGGTCGCAATGTCCTCCAAGTGAAATGATACCTCTGGGAGTGCCAAGCCGAGTATTAAAGGTTTCTTCTGCTTGATCCCTGCTTCAAAATTACGAAAACTCCAGCCGGCTGCGTCTATCTAACTGTTAGAGCCCAACTCAGGATTCGATACAGGGAAGCATCCTGGTGCAGCAACAACGACTTCCATTTTATAGAATCACAATAATCTAACCTAAACTTAGTTTTCTGTATGTTTCCACAGTTCTACTTCTGCCAATCGAACCAACTAATCGCAAGGAATTGGTAACAGTCACCTTGAATTAAAAAGATCGTCAACTCTCCTATTCAATCCCTACTCCACTGGAAGAATGCCGAGCTGGCTCTTGCCTTCGGTTCAACAGTTCGTGGGTTCGAATCCCAGCTTGGGCATGGATGTTTGTAGTGGTTCGGAATCCACTTTACACCGTAAGTCCCGGTCTAATTAGCCCTCGTGTGCAAAAAATGACCGTTGAGCGACAAACAAACCAAACCAAACGAAACCACTGGAAGAATAAACAGTGGAATCGATAGAAATTTAAACTCTCGTATCACTCTCACCCGAACGCTGGGTTGGACACCGAAAGGTTAGTACTCTGGTCTTTGGTTCAACAGTTCGTACATTCGAATCCCACCTTGGGCAGGACTATTTTTAGTAGCTCAGAATTCACTTTAAGCTGTCGGTCCCCGTCTAATGAACCTTCATGAGCAAAAAATGACCGTTGAGCGACAAACAAACCAAAATAATTTTACAGCGCAACAGTTTTATATTGAGTTGGGTATCAAACCCAGATAAAAGTGCCTTTCACAACCGAATTAATATTTTTATCACTTTCTTAAATAGAAAAAAATTTTCGCACATGATATAAATCAAATCCATCTACCCGTTAAGCGATCAAAAAACTCTAAGCAAAAATCATAAATATTTTATCAAATTATACGAGTCTAAACTTCTTTATAGCACCGTTTCGAAAATAAAAAGTAATTGCTTCAGGCAGTTTTTCTTAATGGGTGTCATTCATTTACAACCACATGAGAATGGCTCAAAAAATAAATTTAGACTAAAACTCAAAACTCCAAATTTGCTTTCAAGCTCTAAAGTGTGGCGAAACTACACAAGCAACTTTTTTTCCACTTACATATATTAAAAATTTAATTACATACTCTTTATCTTGGCTTGAGTAAACCGGAGTTTTCGGGAGAAAAAGAATTTCTTCTGTGACATGATTACAAAATTACCATATTAAAAGTAATTAGCTTATGAATTGTTTTTAACTTCTCCATTACTTTTAAGAGAGAACTTGCATTATGGAAGAAATTTCGTAAATTATAGAATCTGCATTTATTTATGATAAGGAGACTGTTTAAATAAGCCCTGAGCGACAGCTCTTCAAACTAATCTTAAAATAATTATGATGTGAAACATTTTCCATATGATGTCTCTCTTTTTGATAATTTTTTCTTACATACTAAAATAAAATATTTTACTATAAAAGTATAAAATTTAATAAATAAAGTACTTAAGTAAAAATATCTGATTAATAAATAAGATTATAATCAAATATTTTTACTCAATATCAAAACTTTATCAGTTAAATTTTATTTTAATTTAATTTATTTTACCACATACCAAGTGGTTGTAATTGAACTTTTCCTATAAACGGCGTTCTACAGTTGATAAATGGAATGGAATGAAAATTTTGTACCTCGGTTATACAATTGATGCACTCACAGGATTTCAAAAAAAAAAAAAAAAAAAAAATTCAGAATTAAAATGCCCTCCAGAGGGTGTCTTTTTAGGAAAAACCTGAAATGTCACACAATAAACGAATTCAGAAACAATATAATTGATATAAAGGCAAAAAAAAATACCAGGACTTTCCCCAACCCTCCCTTGTGAGAGGAAAGGCAACACGTGTCTGTCTCGATCATTCCAGGGGTAGCAAGAGGTGACTAGATTCGATGACAAGGTGACTAGAAACAAATCAATAAATATTAATATTGTTTCTGTATTTTGTTTTAGTCGTTTATTGTATTAAATTCCATGTTTTTTCTCAAAAAAGCACCCTCTGGAGAAAATTTAGGAATTAAATTTTTTTTTCGAAATTTCATGAGCGAATTTCATGTGTAGTCCATATACGAAATTTCATAGTATAACGTTTGGCCGTTTCCATACCTTTTATATGGGGAGTTTAATTATAAGCAACCGGTATATTAAATATTATATAATAGGTACAAAAGTATTCGATTTTATTTTAGCTTAATGATTTTTTCTATTTGAGACTATTGCAAATTTGAATGTCACTAAAATACAAAACTGATGGTACTAATCGAATGACACTTGATCCTAGGACAGATAATACTGAAGCAAAATCAAATAGCACTTGATCCTAAAACAGGTAGTGATAACAAAAACCAAATATCACTTAATTCTGAAGCAGGCGACATTTATAAGAATGGAATAACACTTGATTCTAAAATAGATATAGTATTTATAAGAACAAAATTTAACTTCACAAATTAGGAATTTGATTCTAAAAAGATCGTGCTTATAAGAACTCGAATATCATTAACGCGTAGTAACAATGGTATTTATGAAAAATAACAAACAGCTCTTGATCCTAGAATAGGAAGCTATTACATTGATTGAAAATCACTTAATTCAGAAACAAATTAAATTTGTCAGAAACGAATACCTCTTCATTCTTAAACAGATATTGTTTATGAGAAAAGAATTTTATGTAATTCTAAAACAAATGGTAATTATAAATAATCAAAAAGCGGATATTGGTTAAAAATTATTAAATATTTTTCAGCCTATTTTAAAGTATATTTCAATTTATTTTCAATTATTAAATATTTTTCAGAAGAGCCGATTGCCAGTGAATTTAAGAACAAACACACACATATAGTACTAATTAAAACCAAATATCCTTAAATTATTAAATAGATGTAATTATAAAAACCATATACCATTCGAATTTAGAACAGATGATATTTGTCAAGTTGAATATCTATCTAATTATTATCTTTGTTTTAATAAAACTTAGTAAGTTACGAATGGCAACAATTCAGTTATGTGTTTGTTGCGCTGTCTTATATCTAAAATGTTATTTTTTAGTAAGAAAGGAAAAGGGCGCTCCGTGTCTGAGTGGTCAAAGTATCACTCCGCTAATCGCTTGAGAGCGTAGGAGTGTGGGTTCGATTCCCACCGTGGCCCTGGGTGTTTTCTTCGTTATTCTTCTGTGGTTGTACATCTGTCATTGTGCTATTTGTCCTATTATCGACGAAGACTTACAAGCGGATCTCAAGAATCAAGCATACAAGTCTGAGAAAATATATATATGTAATAAAAAAAAATAGTAAGAAATGAGAAAAATATCTTACCCTTTCAAGTCTATTTTGAGATTTAATGAGCATTACTCATCAGATTTCAAAACAGACATAAAAAGCAGACAAAACATAAATGGTGGCAAGTAATGCCATATATGTTTTCACAATATTTATGTTTAAGGGTTACTAGAGGAGGTGTCATATTTGCAAGAATAAGCGCTTTATGTTGTCACCAAATATTGTCATTAGAATTTGTTGTAAATAATATAATGCAAGTAATCGCAAAGAAACACAAAGTAAGTCTATTATCGTCTGTAAAACTGTAGTCTTCTAAGACGTCCGCAATCGTCTGCTCTTACAAATCGTCTGCTGCGCTGCCTTCTGATTGGTAGTTGTGTTCAAGCCGTCCAAAATCTATAAATACACCATGTTCTGTTCTATTAGTTTAGTATATGTATAATTTCTTTCTTTGTAACTTGCTTCATTAAATATTCTTTTTGCGATTCATGGACTCTTGTTCGTTTAACGAATTTCAACAGAATTAAACTGTTTTCCACCGCTAGTTTTCGAAAGCAAGAAAGAATAGTATTCATAAGAAATAAATGTATTTCAATTCCAAAACGGAAAATACATTCAAAAAGCAATGATAGTTATGATATTTATAATCATACACTAATGCATACCTATGGGTGCAGGAGAGTACCTTAAGGTTAACGGGTTTGGAATACTCGCCCATCATCTAGTGCCTCGTCATTCTGAACCACGGGGAGGTAACGAGATGACGCCTGAGCTGGCACCTTCCTCTCCGCATCCACGTCACAGCAGAGGAAGGACTTCGGAGGTCACTTGGGCCCGTCTCCAACCCACGGAGTTCCAGCAACCCATTGAGGTAGGGTATGTTGTCACCCTCCCAACCACTCGCAAATGATTTTGCTGATCTTAACGGGAAGCTACTGGAGCTCTTATAGTGACTAATAATAATAATTAAAGGCTAGCGCAACGTCTAATCTAATATTTGAGAGTTTAAATATTTTAGATTGAAGAAGTGGGTACTTTGAACATCCCTTAAATTTCTCCTTGCAGGATGCGTTCATGAAACAAAGAGGGCGCTCCGTGGCTGAGTGGTCTAAAGCATCACCGCTAATCTCTTGAGAGCGTAGGAGTGTGGGTTCGATTCCCACAATCGCCCTGGGTGTTTTCTTCGTTATTCTTCTGTGGTTGTACATCTGTCATTGTGCTATTTGTCCTATTATCGACGAAGACTTACAAGCGGATCTCAAGAATCAAGCATACAAGTCTGAATTTATGTAATGTTGTAAATAAAAATAAATAAATAAAATCTTTAAAAACATTTCTTCATTATCTCCATGGCTGAGTGGTCAAAGTATCACTCCGCTAATCGCTTGAGAGCGTAGGAGTGTGGGTTCGATTCCCACCGTGGTCCTGGGTGTTTTCTTCGTTATTCTTCTGTGGTTGAACATCTGTCATTGTGCTATTTGTCCTATTATCGACGAAGACTTACAAGCGGATCTCAAGAATCAAGCATACAAGTCTGAATATATGTAATGTAATAAAATAAATAAATGAAACAAAGAATACCAACATCAAATGGCCCGAACCATGATCTGTGACCCATTAATGCATTCGTCTCTGACAGTTGGATGTTTTATTGGCTACGCAATGACTGGCAATTATAAGAATATGAGTCACTTTCTTAATAACTGATTGATTTTTATTTATTTAAACTTATTGATTATAAGCAAAAGAATGGTGTCACGCCAACAATAAATGACATTTGAGATATTTACTAGATTCTGAAAGTAAATGGTTACTTATAACCCAATCAGTGAGTACCAGAGAATAGCTACTAAAAATAACCAATTGAGGATAAAAAGAAAATCAAAACATCACTAGAATTTCTGCTATCCTATAAAATTCCACTCTGACTCACTAGATTAAATATCGAAAACACAAAACACGAGTTAAAATCTCGCTCATGTTATTTGATGCAAACAATATGAGGGTCATTCATTTGACGTTTCAACATTAAGTAATGCTGGAGTGTCAGCCTCATTGTTACGCAGGAAAACATTCCTAAGACGCTTATCGAGTATCAAAAGAATGTTACAAGTTCAAAAAAAATTTCGTAACAAGTGCGAAATCTAGATTATCGGATCACCCTGTCTTTGGATGGGCTGCTGCAGCAGTAGATGTCCAAGTAAGAGATTTCACCCTCATTAAGATTCAACGCGTTCACTGCAAAACACAAAACGTGACAATTTAAAAATGCGATTTTACTCTCCAAAGAAAAACCCCCCCAAAATAGCGTCTAGACACATTTTTGCCGGGCGTCTAGAGCCGGACCTCTACAAGGCCGGACAGTTATTCGCCGTCCCATTGGCCTCAGCTGAAGAGCGCGCATTCATCTATAATTTATATCTTGGGCTCATCAAGGTCAATAACACCGAAGAATTTTTTTTGTTCGTGTCTGTGGGTAATTTGGAGCCGGTGACACCTTACATACCGATAAACGCCCACGCGAGTTAATTTTCGAGAACTAAACACGCGGAATGTACGGGCACACTTTCGAAACGACTCGGCAATCCTTTTCCTTTTTGTAAGGTCTGTTCTCGCCCACAGGTGCAAAAGTGTGAGAATCTGAAAATGAGAAATTGCCGTTAAAGACTAATGACTACTTAATAGAAGAGATACATTTCGCTTATGGTGAAGGGAATCTTCTTCTTTTTTAGGCATTTATTTTCCTCGCAATTGAATACGCGAAGGTGAAACTGAATGCATATCAGATGACAAATAATGAATAACTTAATGGATTTGTAATGAATAAGGCAATTATAATGAAGACAATTTCAAGTCTAAAAGAAAAAATATTTATATTTTTAACAAGGCTGTATAATACTTTACATTAAAATATAAAAAATATATTTATCATATTTGTACTATATCTGCCTAACCATAATATTTATTATACACATAAATACGTGTGTGTATATATGTAAATATATTCAGCATAAAACGTGCACCTAACTTCGGGTGAAAATTGTGATGTTGAAAAATAACTATGTTAACTATTTATTTACTGCCGACCGATTGGCTGAGTGGCTAGCGTTACTGACTCCTGAGCTGTGGGTCCCGGGTTCGAACCCCGGTTCGGGCATGGATGTTTCTTTCCTTCTCTGTTCTCTTTGTCCTTTCTTCTGTGATGTTATATGAATGTGGCCCACCCTATAAATGGGTTTGTGGTGGTATGACGCGGGCAAAACTACTCGCCTCCGTGACTTGGTTCACAGGTGCCCGCTGGGTAACGACACATGAGTAGCAGTTTCTGGACTTGTTGTGGCATAGGGTTCATCAACCTTTATGTGCCCGCCAATGGATAAAAATCTATTTATTTACTTTTGTACAAAATACTGTTTACCACCATAAAATAAGATTTCTCGTACAAACCTATTAAAATAAATCGATTGAGAAAAGGAATATTTTAAAAGTTTCTTCCGCTTCTAATTATATATTGAAGTCATGATTATTTCCATCCGTTTTTCGGTGCATTTCCTATGTGTGCTATGGAAAATATAAACAGATTCTCTGCACTGGGTATTTTTTTTATTTACTTGTTAATTTTTCAACATTCGGAAAAATTGCACCTTTTTTAAATATTTTTTTATGTATGAATGTAGAAGAAATAGTGACACTCTCGTTCCTGTTTATCCTCGGCTCTGGGGCAATTTTAACGGAATGGAAAGTCCCCGCGTTTTCGTTCTTGAAGCGGGAAAAGTTCTGGAGCAGAATGTTGCACACATTTAAATTAACATTGCTATATAAGCAGATTTACAGGAACTCCAAATCAACGCATATTTCATTTTAAATTAGCTACAAGTTCTGTAATCAAAAATTTCAAAGCTTTTAATTTAAATTAGTTACAAAAATCCTGATATAATTTTCATTTTATTCCATGCAGTCAATTTTAATCCGGATAAAAAATTGGTGGAATAAAAATTCTATAAATGCATCTTATTGCAGTTGAACACGCAATCAATTATTACTGTTTTAAAAGGAAATTCAATTGTTCAAAGTATTCTATGAATATCAAATTTGGAGTCATTCTTCTTCTCAATTGGCAAAGAAACATTAGCATATTTGATTCAGTTTCTCTATCTTCAACTACTATTCACTCTTTCTCGCAAGAATTTCATAAGGAAATACTGACTAAAGAAACTTGTTAAAACGAAGAATTTTTTGATACAACCAGCCTATATATATACTTATACTGAAATGCATAGGAAATTTTGGACGGATTCTACCAATTTATTTCTCACCTTTATTCGCAAGTTCGATTCCCATTTCACGCATAGATATTTATAGGAGAACGGAATCAACAATTATGGAGAAATTCACAGAAAAGTGACAACAAATCAACCAATTTATTGATACAAACTTATTAAATTGAAACCAAAATGACAATATAAAAATCTGCGATAGGAGTATATAAAAATATCTAGATTATAAAAAATTTCACGTAAAACACTTAACTTGTAGTTAGAATTGTGTATATATATATATATATATATATATATATATATATATATATATATATATATATATATATATATATATATATATATATATATATATATACATATATATATATATATATATATATATATATATATATATATATATATATATATATATATATATATATATATATATATATATATATATATATATATATATATATATGTATACGAGGGTTACTCTGAAATTTTTGAGATAAGCGCAGAAGCGCGTGAATTAACAAAATAAAAATAACGGTTTAATTTTAAAGTACAAAGTATTTTAACACAGAAGACGATTTTTTACTGACTTACTTCAACTTGTTTATCGTGGAATAAATTTTAATCAGAAGAGAAAATGGAGTTGACGCGACAACATTTTCGCGCTATGATTTTCTACGATTTCAAAGCAGGATTCAATCAAGAAGAATGCGTTCAACGGTTGCAGTTGGCATTGGGTGATGAATCTCCAGCTCGTGCTACTGTATTCAGATGGTTTAGAGAATTTAGAAGAGGTCACAATTTTCTTCAGGATGAAGAACACACAGGAAAGCCGCCGTCGGCAGTCATCCCGGATAATGTGTCTGCCATACGAAAAATGTTTATGGATATTAATCGCTGTACCTATCAAATGATACAGAAGGAACTTAACATTGGATCCGCATCCATACACAAAATCATTCATAAAGAATTACATATGAAAAAAGTAGTTTGCCGTTGGGTTCCCCATAATCTAACTGAGCATCAAAAAGAACAGCGTATCAGAATCAGAAAAGAAACTCTTAATATGCTGAATGATGGTGGCCACTGCATCATTTCTAAAATTGTAACAGGTGATGAAACGTTCTTATCGTTTTTTGACGTTCCAACATGTCAAGAAAGCAAAGTATGGGTCTTTGAAGATGATCCCACGCCGACAATGGTGAAAAAACAACGCGTACTGAAAAAAGTGAATGTATGCCGTTTTCTTCAGAAGTACGGGATGGGTCAAAGCCATCAAGTTGGAAGGACAGAAGACAGTAACAGCAAACAGCATGCTGATAAAAGCAGAGGTGCCCAATGACATACAAACCCAATTCTAAGAAGAAGAGGAAGAAGAAACTGGTATACCACTCAATGTCTTCCAGAAATTCTACACAAGAACTGAATGTTAGGGGACTCATGCTTCACCAAGACAATGCATCTTCACATACAGCCGGATTAACAGTTGAGTTTCTTAAGCAAAAACAAATTAAAGTGATCGAACATCCGCCATGTTCACCTGATATGCGACTTTTGGTTATTCTTTAATCTAAAAAAGAACTTAGTGGACGTCGTTTTCATTCAGAAGAAGAGATTGATGTGGCTATAAATGAGTTTTTTCCATCGATTCGAAGAAATGAATGGCTTGAGGCATTTAATCTGTGGAAAATTCGTCTACAAAAGTGCAATGATGCTGGAGGAGACTACTTTGAACACACCTAAAATTTTCCCCGTTACATTTTGAGATACAACGAGGTTTTAAAGTATAACTTTAAAAACCTCGTTGTATCTCAAAAATTTCAGAGTGACCCTCGTATATATATATATATATATATATATATATATATATATATATATATATATATATATATATATATATATATATATATATATATATATATATATATATGCACTTAAAAAGGTTAAGAAGGAAAAGCTTTCCTTACCTACACACCTTCCTCTGTATTTGAATTGGACAGGGTGCCCTTGGCACTTGGCCTTCTCAATCTCGCACCTGGACTCGTACGTCCTTCCGTCTGTGCCGCACACGGGCACGTTGTCCGGATCACAGCTGACCTCGCAGTCCGCAGAATCGGACTTGAGAGGGAGCTGCAAAAGTCAAAACAATATAAGTATGAGCTCACAAATATTAGAGTTTTCATTATATATATATATATATATATATATATATATATATATATATATATATATATATATATATATATATATATATATATATATATATATATATATGTATATGTATTTATATATATTTTATATGGTGAACTAGAATTTTTAAGAATTGGATGCTTTGCTAATTAGAAATAAATTGACATACATACAGTGTCAAATAAATTCACGTTGATTTTATAACGAAATGCAAGAGGGATCGGGGTATCATAGGACAATGAGGTATTATGCTTATAGTTGGAAGGTTACGGGTTTGATACCTGGGCAATTGAAGATCATACTGGCTGATAAATAATTGCAGTCACGATGTAGTCCAAGTGAAAGTATGGGAGTGGCAGACGAAGTCAGAGGCTCTTGGTCAGGGGTTTTAAAATGAAGAGCACCCCCTTTCGCACACCCACTGGGGTCTAATGAAGTGGGCAGGCATTGAAAAATAAAAAAGGCACAATGAAAATGCTGAGTGCAAATTAGATGATCTTCCTCTTTATTGAATAAATAAGTTATCACTCTTTAGGATGATGTAAGCAATGAGTTTCAGTAAAAATGCAATCAGAAAAAATCGAGACAAAAAATGTGTGCTTCGTTTTCCTTAAAAAAAAGCGGTATGATATATCTTACCAAAGATATTTCTCGTCAAATCTTTCGTTGTTTGTTTTGATTATAGTATTTGTGGTTTTCATTTTGGGGTTGCCCATTTAAATTTTTGTTGCTTTTTTTGGATTTTTTTTCTAGTTTTACGTCATTTTTGTGTTTTACATACACTTTTTTAAGTGGCAACAGCGTTAGAATTGCTTGAAAACGAATAAAAGGTCGCCAATGGTTTGGTATATCCTATTAGCTCCAAAAAAGCAGTTAACAACTTTGTAAAAATAACAACAAAACAAAATTGATTATGAAACTTTGATAAAATAACTGCGATGACCTGAGCGATTCTTTGAGTAAAAAATTATATTTTATCCAGAGCTCTTTTTTTTAATTTCGGTAATTTGACATAGTATATTTTGTTTTCAATTATTTATTCTTATCTCTCAATTTAGAACACAACCTAATTAAAGAATATTTTGCTCAGTTAGAAGAGAGTGTAAAGCAATATGCCAACTCAGGTACCATCTCGTCATATAAAAATAGTGTTTACAGTAGACAGAAATATGGCAATAATTTAGATTAAGTATAATTATTTTAATATATATTTCTACGCTGGCTCTTAGATAATATGCAACTTCACAACAAGTAAATATATAAAGTAACTCATCATGTAATAAAAACTAGAAAATAACATCAAACATTAAAAATAGATTTTGGTTAACAGGTTTTGAACAATTCCAAATATTTATATCAGAAATGAGAATCGAACCTAAGAACTGTTAGGTTGGTTTGTTTGTCCCTCAACTGTCGTTTTTTGCACACGATAATTAGACGGGGATTTTTAGCCTAATTTTTAGTATAAGTCTAAGTTTGCAGTTCGAATTGAAAGTAAAACGAAAACTTCAAATACTGTTGCCACTGAAAAGAGTCATATAAAACCATGTAAAAATAATGTAAAACACGAGAAAAACCAAATCTGGCAACAATAAAATCTGAAAAGTAGCAAAATCTCAATTTGGCAACATTATAATCAAAACAAAATCGCAAATGGTCAACACTACAATCAAAACAAAGGCCGCTAGATTTGTCGAGAAATCATTTATGGGGGATATGAAACTTACACCGTTTAAATTTTTAAAAATTTCATTCATTAGAGAAGTCTAAACTAATCATTGCAATATTTGTAAGCAATCTCTTTTGAAACTTAAGACTAATGCCTTGCTTACACCAACATTAAAATTTTTCTTATTATTTTGTGTTGTTGTAACTCCTGTCATAGTTTTTTATGTTTTATTTTATTTATTTTAAGGATTTATTATATAAATGATTGACTTTCGATGACCTTCCTGCGTAAAACAGTATTTTCTATTGATTCAGCAACAATAGCATTCAAATCGAGTTAACTGAATGGAGAAAATGCGTTGTACTCGAAGGGTAGTGGGTTTAATACCAGTCAAGGGTCGTTCCATTTAAAGAAAAATAGCATTTAGGGTTGCCCTTCTGGATTCAGTTCTTGAACATTAGAACTAATGACCAGAATACATTTTTCAGAGTAAATTACGAACCACTTTAAATATACGCGCACAAGGTTTGAATCGAAGCCACAAACTTCTGAACCGAAGATCAGAATGCAAGACATTTGTGCATGGTAAATGCTCGTTTCATTTGGTTTGCTTGTCTCTCACACAATGGTCACTGCTCTCTCAAGAAGGCTCATCAGAGCAGGAACCACAGTCTGAAGCGGATTCTAATCACTACAAGCATCCAACCCCGAAGTGGGATTCGAACTCAATGGATGTTAAGTCGAAAAGTTAGTAGGTCTTCAAGTTCTTTCTTCGAGGTTGTGCGCGAAATTTTTTCTCAGATGTTGATCTCCCCTCAAAGTAAGGAGGCTGTGTCAAGGCTGAAGAAGACAGTAGGGACCGTACAACGGTATCCTATAACACTCATAAGGTCCTCAGTTCTTTCGAAATCAAATCTAAAATGATTTTGGAATGTAGAAACCTTCTTACAGAACTGGCAACTAGAAACAAGGTGGTCCTTGTATGGGTGCCAGGGCACAAAGGTATCGAAGGTAATGAAAGGGCTGATGAGCTTGCTAAACAAGGATCGTCTTTTGCTCCCATCGGTGCAGAACCTTTTTGTGGGATCCATTTGAACACCGCAAAAACCAATATACTTAGATGGGAAAAACGGAAGATGTATGAAGCTTGGCTCAACACTCCTGGTCAAACCCACGCTGAAAGTATGATCTGTGGATCATCAGCGAGGATTGCCTCTGAAATTCTTAGATGCTCTAGGCAGAAGATACGTTTAATCGTAGGCTTCATAGCTGGGCACTACTATTTCAGAAAACACCTCCATAAAATGGGACTGTTTCAGCAAGACCCTATCTGCAGGAAATGTCATACGCAAGAGGAAACGGCCAAGCATATCATTTACGAATGCGAGGCTCTTGCCTTCCTAGATTAACTTCTTTAGGCATCATCCATACTAGAGAGTTACACCTAGACTCCATGAAAGGGTTATCGGACTTTATTAATAAAGTGGGTGACCCGAGCAACTGGAACTAGGAAACATTGGGTGTGGAGTGAATAGTACAAAATGCTGATTAAAGCAGAGGTGCCCAATAAAATACAAACCCAACTCTAAGAAGAAGAAGAAGAACATTCATAAATATTCGAAGCATCCTCAGGAGTAGCGACTATCAAAGTAGCGAAACAGACCGAGAGAAAGCAAGAAGAATCCCTGTTAAATGAGGAGGGGGTGAAGGCACTGGAAGATGCCCAACTATCGATCCTCCCCGCCGACATGAGAGCTACAAGAAAAGAGAGATGCAGGAGAAGAAAAAACCGAGGAATCGTGCCTGCGAGACGCCTCTCCGAAATCCTATCCTCTTGGAAGGAGGAGGCGGAGGAGTCCTGGCGTCTGTTATCCTCCGGCCGACCATCCCTCTGCTGATGGGGGAGGAGGCAGCTCCATCCCCGGAGTTGGGAGGAAAATTCCCAGAGAATCGTGGCAATAAATAAGCAAACAGTCCTGTCTCTGACCCGTGCCTGCATTCCACACAGGCCGAGAGGAATGTCCTCTTCCTTCCAGACACTTGAAGGAGGGGCCTCTTCTTCGGAGCGTCTCCAGTCTCTAACGGCAAGTGTACATTTTTATGATGTGCTGAATGAGGGTGACGATATTAGAATCGCTCAGAATTGGAGGAAAGCTGCAAAAGATTCTAAGCCCAAAAACTCTTATTTATTTAATTTTTTTTTCATCTTTTTTTAAATATTACGTAATTGTAAGTTTTTATGCTAAGGACAAAATAAAGATCAAGGTGCATCAGATCCAATATCTATTCACTCATATAGTTTTTCAGAGATATTTAATTGCTAAGAAGCTTCTTCAGATCCGTTTAAAATCTGCGCACACTTGTATAAAATACATCAACAGGTGTCCGTCTGTGTCTAGATTACTGTTACTAATCTCATTTTATATAGAATAGTTTAAATTCAATTTATATTTCAACTTTTAAACTATGATACAGTATTTACAATAATTAGCTAGAACAAGCCGCTCGCGTGAAAAATACCCTAAAATAACTTGAGTTTGAACAGAATTAATACCTCAACTGAAATGTTGCACTAAATGGATGACAAGTAACATATTCTCACCGCGGCCTACTGATACGGTCTATAGAACGAAAAGTTATGAGCTCGATACCAAGCCACTATTCAACAAGAGAGGTGTACTGCTCTTGTACCTTCTGCATACCCACCTGTTGGAGAATTCTCCGACTTCAGTAAGCCTGCATCGTCGTTCTGGCTGTCTCGACTTTTCTTATTATCGGAAGGCAATGAATTCGCCCACGCAATAGCCTCCATTTAACAGGTTGTTGTTGTTGATGCTTATGACACTTGGATAAGCCAAGCTCGCTATGCCGTTGGCAGTGCGAATTAAGTCAATAGGGAGCGTCTTTCGTTTTTGATCCGAGCACTACGAAGGTGAAAGTACAGACTTTGCTGTTTTTAATGTGCCTCGTAATTTTGAGATCACGGTCAGGTGACGAGGCCACACCTGAGCTGGCACCCTCCTCTCCACATCCACGTCACACCAGCGGAAGGACTTTGGATGTCACATATTAACGTGGACACGTCCCCAACCCACGGAGTTCCAGCAACCCAGTGAAGGAGAGTACACGTGGTCACCCTCCCAACCACTGCCCGCGGCAAATGATGCTTCACTTTGCTGAGCTTACGGGAAGCGGCGTGAAGCTACTGAGCCACTGGAGCTCCCATTTAACAAGTAAGAGCTCAGCTCACAGAAAAGTATGCCAGTGCCAAGAGACCTCACGGGAAACAATTTTTACAATGGACACTAAAGTTGACCTCTAAGCAGTGTCAAAACTGTAAAGTCCATAAATTTTGTCCCGTCTAAAGAATTGTCAATTAAGAAAAATGCTTAACTCGGGGTGAAATGTAGAGAAGACGTGTTGAAAATATATTTAAGCCAAAATCTAAAAAGTCAAGTTTATTAGGTGGTGAAATACAAGATATACCTCGCTGTACAACCTTTGTATCGGGGATAAAAATTTCAGTATTTTTGATGGAACTAGTAGGATATACCCCCCCCAATTGACAACCTTTGAAGCTTTTTTTTTTTCGTTACCAGGCTATTCATTTGCTATTGCCACATAAAAAAACAAATATATATGTCACAAAAATGACAAACACGAGAAAAAGAACCAAACCTGGCATCTAAAAAATTTCGGAAACGCAACAAAACTTCAACTCAATACCACCTACAAAAAACCGGCCTACACCAAAATCAAAACAAAGGAATCTCTTGGGAGGGGGGGGTAATTCTTATATATTTTTGATTGATGATATTATTGGTACACGTTTTGAAATCTTGAAAGCTTTACTTCAAAAACAGCGTGTTAGAAAGTGGAGTAACCATATCAAGATTCTCCAGTTTTACATAATTTGAAAATTATTTTTTAATATAAATATTTTTTCTTTACCTTTAAGATAATCAATCGCATCGTTTTTTCCACATAAGTATGGTTCTATTTTTAACCATAAGCTGATTGTTTCTTTCATTCCAATTAACTTTACTTTATTACCGTTCTCATTGATTTAAAATATCCATGACGTCAGATAATGTTTCATCTACGTCACACTTAATTAATTACGACATCATATTGATATAGCATCATCAATTGGACTAGTCAGAAAATTTACTGTCTGATTTTTAAATCGCATTCTTCAAGCGGCAGCAAACAAGGCGAAGTTCACCATCGAATGAATGTCTGAGAATAATGTCGAAGTTCATGTTGCCATTAAAACGATTTTTCTTATATAAGGAGTAAAATATCGGTTTTCCACTGATTCAAACCATCAGCACATGGACGATAGAACAGAAGTGAAAGCGAAATGAAAAACAGAAGACAAAACCTCCCCTTTACGGTCAGTTTAAATCGGCAAGGCTGTTTTTTTTTTTTTTTTTTTTTTTTTTTTTTTTTAAATTTCATTCATTAATAAAATTCTAAACTAACAATTGTAATATTTGTAAACAATCTCTTTAAAATTTTAAGTCTAATGTTTTGCTTACGCCAGAATAAAATTCGTTTGCAGTTATATTCTATTAAACACAATTACCCATCTATTAAAATGAAAGTGTCAAGTCTAATTAAGAAGAGAACGATTTCGGCGAGGAAACCTGAAAAAGTAATGATACGTCTCCATTTCCAAATGGAATAAATTAAACAATCACGTAAAAGAAATGAGAAGATGAAAAAACTTTCGCTGACAAGTTGTGCAAATAAAGTCAGAGATTATCAGTTGCGGAGACAACTTTATCGAGATTAAATTAAATATATGGTTTTAGGAACTCCATGATGAAAACTAAAAACAGCTTTTCACAGTGGCTGAAACACGCGATCCTATTCTATTCATCCCGACGAGTCAGGGTAATTTTCCCGCTAGCTGGAATTTTAAATTCGAATGAACGATTTTAGAAGTAGTACAAGGAAAGGTCATGCAAATATTTAGTCACGGCGCGATCATTTATATCCTAAATGTCGCCAAAAATTAAATTATGTCCCTTTGAAGGCGAACAGAAAAAGAAATTTGGCGACGTTTCTTATTCGAGAAAACCATTACTTAAAGGGAAAGTAAATATATATTTATGTTTTTCCTCATTATGATTTATATTAGTCAAAGCTTAAGTTCATAAAATATAGTTAAAATATATAAAAAAAAATGTTTTTAAATAAATCTTTTTCAAGCTTTTAAATGGAAGAAATTTATTTTGTGATGAATATTTTATGTTTTAATACCGAAATAATTAAATCACTTTCCTGATTTAGAATAGAATTTTTATATTGCTTTCTCAAATATAATTTTGACTTTTATAAGCAAATTAATTTGATTTTAGTGAAAATGTTTATATAAATGATTGAAAAATAAACTTTATACAATTAAATTTTCTAAATTTCATTTGTATTATCAGTACTTTGTGCTTTCCTTTCAGTTATTGGAATCGAGGAAAATGGTTTGAAAAATTAGCTTTGTGTGACAAATAGCGTCGTTCTTTCGAACAAGAGGAAGTGAGTTTGATACCTGATGTAGCCTATTATGGATTTAAATAATTAACAAATGTTGGAATGTCCTTATGCCAGTTTAAAGTGACTATTCAAACTATTTAAGACTGAAAGTACAGCTATTTGTTTAAGGCTCAGAGAGGTCGTTTTTTTCACAACAGGTTTGATTAGACAGGGGACCTACAGTTTTAAGTGGATTCCGAATCACTAAAAACATCCATGCCAGAAGTAGGATTCGAACCCATGAGCTGTTGAATCAGATCAGTAGCCAGAATGTTAGTCATTCGACTGATAGTTTAGTAACGAAAATACAGTTGAGTTTAAAGAGATAGCTGATTTAGCGAAACCATCACGGTTTACGGAGTGGAAGTTCACAGATTCGATTCCAGCCACTCTTGAACAACGGGTGCTGAAATTGACGCTTGAATTTAAATTGCCGTCGGTCACGGTTTTGCACACGAAGACTCATTCGAAATGAACTTAAGATTTGAACTGGATTATGATCCACTGAAGCATCCCGGTCACACGTCAGATATCAAACAGGTGGAAGATTCTTGTAAAGATCAGAGATCAATATCAACTCAATTCCAAGCATGTAAAGATTTGCGGTACTTTTCGTTTCTTTATGTCTGCAATTTTTTAAAAAAAATCTTTTTAATTCTAGTAGAAGAATCACATTCTTCTGAGTAGGAAATTCTGGGTTCGATTCCAGATGTTGTTGAACAGTAGGAGATAGTAATTTGCATTTCCCTTCTCTGTATGCACACCACTCTGATGGATTATTGTTGTTGTTGTTGTTGTTACTAATGACACTTAGACATGCCAAGCTCGCTATGCCTTGGCTATGCGAATTTAAGTCGATTGGGTTGGCGCAGCATGTCCAATTTTGGACCTTGCGCCATAAAACCCAACCAAACAACCATTAAGTCGATTGGGAGCATCTTTCGTTTTAATCAGAGCACCATGAAGGTGAAAGTATGACTTTGCTCTACACGCATGCCATAGGGACCCGTTTATAGGGTAGGCAACCATTCACACCTCATTCATACAAGGAAAGGACAAAGACAGGATAGATAGAGAGAAGTACATCCATGCCCGAACCAGGATTCGAACCCAGGACCTCCTTATCCGCAGTCAGGCACGCTGGCCACTAGATACGGTAGATTGCTAATAATATTTATAATGAGAGAGTTGTTTAGTATAAAAAAATTAATTCTAAGATCTAACAGGTATTTTCCACAATTTTACGAACTTCCGACTTTAACAAGTAGTTTACCAATCTCTAAGAATTTTGTGTAAGGGAGTGTCTACTGTAATAAATATCTTCCGAAAAGCCATACGCGCCAGAAGCTGAGGCCAGTGAAATGCAGCGCCTCTCTGCCACAGAGCAAGCTAATCCTATTTTTAACTTTGATGAAAGAAAAGAGTCTTTTCAGCAATTCTAATTTGCGGAAATAAAAAGGCGCCTTTCCCTCGAGGCATGCAGAGCGTCTGTAACGGGATCTCTCTCGCTCTCCGCCCTCATGACTCCCACTGTCTCCGTCCAGGAATGCGCCCCGACCCTTAAAGAGGGCTGAAAGGAATTACCTCAGAAGCACCCCCGTCTCCCCTTTTGTGGGGAGCAGGTGAGCGCACAGTTAAGTTGTCGGAAGGCCGAAACAAAACTTCCCGCTTAATGATGCGCCGCTTTTTACTCTATGGACAGGGGGCGGGGGTGCAGCAGGTGGCTTAATTAAATTCCCATCCGCCATTTCTTGCTCTTGTCAACCGAAGAAAGCGACTCTTTGTGAACAGTTGAAAAATGAAACGCTCCCCTTAAACTGTGGTGCGTCGAAGTGCATGACAATATTTCTGGTCTGTAGTTTATTTTCATACTTAAGATGAAATCAGAAAAAAAAACTAAAGCGTGAAAAGTGGTTTTATTGAATAGAATGGGATAAACTTCCGAAAACTGAGCACTGGTGCTCCAGTGGGCATCACCATCATCATCCAAAAGTAGTGAGTTCGAATCCCCATTCAAAAATCCATCGTGTTCATTGGAGGTTGCTGGATCATGTTAGGTAGGCGATCGCAATGTACTCCGAATGAAATGATACTTTCGAGGGGAGGGAGTGCTCTGCTGTGTCCTCCCCCTCTTCTGAAGGACCCTCGGCTGCTTCCATCTAACTGTTAAGGCCTGCGCTAAATACAGGGAGAAAAGCTGGTCCAACAATTTAAAACCCTAATCACAATCATTCATCTTGTTATCCCTGACTAAGTGACGAGGTGGACACATGAGGTGGCGTTATGCTTTCAATGATGCATGAAGAGTGGTTTGGACAATAAGACATTCTTAATGTACGAAAGCTATTCTTCACACAATGGTCGTCGACTGTGTCGGGTTTTGAAATTTTCTTTTTTGGACAAGTTCATTATAATCTATGAGATCTACAGGTTGTTTTACCGATTCAAGAACAGAAATAAGTGTACAAATTGCGCAGAGGAAAATCTCTCAACAATACAGCGCATGCCATTTCAATTTATAGCCCAATCAATTAGTCAGCCGTCCTCCACACTATGACACGTCACACTTGTCATGAGGCGTTGAATTCTACTAAATTTTTAACTTCTTTTGGTCCACATTGCCAACACGATGGTTTGCGATGTGATCTGGTATCAAACTTGCCACCTACTGAACACGAGAGCAAAACTTTCCCTCGTTATGTCTCTTGGCTTCATTAATTCTTCCCGACATTAAACACCTCTTGATTTTAGAGCAGAAACGTATTAGACTATGGACATTTCCACACCATACAATGGAAGGAGGCCCAACGAATATCTATTCCATTATTTACCAGAAAAGTACCCTTGCTTCACTAATAAGATTACCAAGAGTGGTAAGATCGCACCATTTTTGTTTTAGCCTCCCCGTCTGCTTCAAACTTTTCCTACCAGTTAGCTGATGAACATTTTTTTCCAATGGCGGGCACAAGAGGGTTGAACCCTATGCCACAACAAGGCCAGAGACTGCTACTCATTTGTTGTTACCCAGCGGGTACCTGTAAACCAAGTCAAGGAGGCTAATAGCGTTACCCGCGCCATACCACCACAAACCCGTTTATAGGGTGGGCCACATTCATACAACATCTCAGACGAAAGGACAGAGAGAACAGAGAAGAAAAGAAACATCCATGCCCGAACCGAGATTTGAACCCGGGACCCACAGCTCAGGAGTCAGGAACGCTTACCACTCAGCCATCGGTCGGCGCTGATGAACATTAAAATTAGGAAAAATTCTTAAACTCTCTCAGCATGATTGTCTTCTGTTTGATCAAGCATCAAACCCAGTACCTTCCACACACAAAATGGATGCGTATACAGAAACCATTTGTATTTCGTAGGTTCACTGTACAGCTTATTGATAGTAAATATTTAAAAAAATTGTTATTGCTATTATTTCAAAGAAATTAAGAAATTAAAATTGGAGGTGTAGAAAGAATTGAAGATACAATGATGTGTGCATATATTTTTTTTATCTTCTAGCAATTATCAATGATTAACATCTTCAAAATAGAGTGGGAAAAAACACTTTTTAGTTCCTGAAGAGGAAAAAATATGCATCTTTTTTTAACTCATCACTTTGCAATATAAGGAGTTTCACAAAGTCCATATCAACATTAATTATGGTTTAATTTAACTGCAAATCCTTCTATCAACTATTTTTTAATGAAAAACGTAGCTTTCACTTTAAATTAACCAGAAATCACCATCCTAAAATGGATTTTATTTTATTCATGCAAATTTTCTCAATTTTATGCCTAACAAAATATCAGTGGTTAAACGCAATAAAGATTTTATTTATATCAATTTTAGAGGCTCTTTTCCAAGCATTTCGTTATAAAATGCAGCAATTGGGGAAATTACAAAATCGTATTATTTCTCCATTGCTCTGAAACTACTGCTTATCTCTAAAACCATATTATTTCTCATCAAATTTATAAGAAGATTATTTCAATAAATAAAATAGTCGAAAAAGATAGAGAAAATAAAACAAATGAGTGTTTTAAAATCGAAAAACAATGTTTTCTCCGAAGATGTAAGGAAGAACATTTTCCACAAATTCACTTGCTTCTCAAGAAAAATAAAGATGTCCTTTCACACTTTCTATTCTCATTGGAAAAATATTCAGAAGAACATTTTATTGAAACATAATAAAAATCTTAATTTTTAAACATTTAAAAATTGATATTTTTTAAAACTTTACATTTTTTAAAATTTTCTTATTTAAAATATTTAGATCCAAACGAACCTTTAAATCTTCATTGAATAGTAAAATAATTAAATAAATTAAAAGAAAATTCCAGTCTGTTTTGCTAAAACGTGAAATAAAAGAAAAAAAAATGATCAAATACTAATCTTCGAAATATTCAACGACCCTATATAAGCTTCTTTAATATTTATTACCTTATTTTTTTAAAAAATACAATTAAACTTTTACAGAAGCAAAAAATAAATAAAAAGAATGAAAAAGAGAAAAATTGAATTTAAATTTCTCATCGTAATATTTTTTTATTCACTTCAATTCAAATAAAACTTCATGAACAAAAAAAAAAAAAACGATTACTAAATTTCACATTTTTTTCCTTTCTGACAATGTTTCATGTCAATTTAATTGTTATAAATAAGTAATTAAGGCAACAAATTTTCGTTATTTATATTCAAGTATTTTATTTTTTCATTTAATAAAATATTTAATATTTATTTTTTGTAAAAGTTTAATATAAATAATAAACAATTCTTATTTCTTAATTCATTCACGTTTATTATCGTAAAAAATAATTATTAAAATCAGTTGTATTGAAGGAAGAAGCACAATATTAAAATATAATAACCACTAAAGAAAGCAAATTCATATTTTTGCTTCTTAACGTATTTATTTAATGTATGTGTTTAGCAAACCCAATGGAATATGCTGTCCCTTCATACTAAGTATGTATGATTATTGCGCTTAGAAAATATTATAGCGATAAAATTTGTTATTTTCGCTTCATATAAAATATATTTATTCACATGCTTTAAAAAAATAATGAGGATACAATATTAGTTTCCTTTTGTTGTAATATTTGATTGATATGCGTCTAGAAACATTTACACTGATAAAATAAAAGCGAAAAAAATTCCATCATTATTATGCTTAGGAAATTGAAAATAAAAGCTATCAATTTGCATTATATTTTCCCTCAATTATTTTATTCAAATATTCAAGATATGAAATGCTTATATTTAACATATAAAATATTTATACATTTACTTTTACCTCACACTTAGTTTTGCTTCACAAATAATGAACAAACAGAGGTGATGACACCTGTAAAAACAGGCTCTTTCTTCACATTAACAGAAAGGGATACTTATGGTTGCTATATAAAATAAATTAGAACTAAAATATATAAGCCCCTATATTTATTATTAGCTAATTTATTTGAAATTTATTTTTTCGGAAATAAATATTGGTGATAAAATGTTCATATTGTTTTTATTTTAATTAATATTGAATTGTTTCGAGAAAAAAAACTCGGTGATAAAATATATGAATTCTTTACATTCGTCCTAATGCTAAGTATATGAGATTTAAATGTTTACATATTTAACATATGACGACTGACTGCGGATAGGGAGGTTCTGAGTTTGAATCCCGGTTCAAGAATGGATGTACTTTCTCTCTTGTCTTTGTTCTACCCTAGTATGAATGACTTGTGAATAGTTGCCTACCCTATAAATGAGTTCCTATGGCATGTGTATAACCACATTATGGTTCAGTTGGAAAAGTAGAGCAGCGCACCCTATAATGCTCGCCTAGCCTTCATAAACAACATAAGATGATTGTAAGAATTATAATTAAGAATCAGATATTTTATCACAGAGTTATTTCAAAAAAAAAAAAAAACAAAATTCATTAAAAATTAATGCTTTTAAAAAACATGAATTTATATACAGGGTGATCATAATTAAACTGCAAATTTAAAAACGCTGTAAAAAAAGAACCACTGGTCAGAAAGACCTGAAATTTCACCAGAATGTACTTCAAGCAGGGGGATTTTGTTTGGCGTGTGAAAAAATTAGGAAAAAAGTGGCCAATAGATGGCGCTGCACAGGCGGCTGTAGGTTAATTACATGAATTCTGACATGAACGATAATCAATTGTGGCTGTAAGCTGAACGTTAAACCAGTTGTGCTATTGTAAGTCAGGCAGATGTTGTGGCACTCTTGGTGTAAAGCCTATTCAGAGCGACAAGGTGGTGCCACATCGAATAGGAAAAAATCGGTTTTTAATTGCCCTGCGGCCAAAACCGTAGAAAAAGCCAACAATAATTCGGTTTTTAATTGTCCTTAGTCTTCTTCAAGAAATTTTCAATATGGTGTCCACCATTTTCTGTTAGGAGGTGTAAACGTAAAACGGTATTTTCCACAGCAGCTTGGAGTGTATCAGTGCTGATGTTGTTAACGTGCTGAGTAATGCGGCATTTCAAATCCGCTAAGGTGTCTAGTGGAGCACTGTACACAACATTTTTCAGAAATCTCCAGAGCCAAAAGTCACAGGGAGTGATGTCCGGTGATCGTGGCGGCCAGGGAGTTGGAAAATGTCGGCTGATAATACGGTCATTTCCGAAATGGCGTTGCATCACCATCGACAATTAACGAGAATTCAAGCTACTCAGCATTTTATACAAGACGTTAATTTGCATATAACCACCTGTGCAGCGCCATCTATAGGCCACTTTTTTCCTAATTTTTTTCCCACGCCAAACAAAATCCCCCTGTTTGAAGTACATTCTGGTGAAATTTCAGGTCTTTCTGACCAGTGGTTCTTTTTTTACAGCGTTTTTAAATTTGCAGTTTAATTATGATCACCCTGTATTTAATCGACAATATTTTTCTAAAATTTAAATGCTTAGAAAAATATTAGTGACAAAATATATAAATTATCGTGTATTTTATTTTTATTTTTAAGGTAAACCTGCGTCATGTGGAAACAGATGTCGGAAATATGTAAAGCCTAGGGAGGCCAGCTCAGGTGTGACCGCATCACCTGAATGTGGTTCAAATTACAAGGCGCTTGGTGATTTACGAATATTCCAAACCCATTAAACTTAAGTGCATTCCAAGGCTCACTTGCACTTCTATCAATGTACATTCACCCTTATTTGACATTTAAGAGCTCTTCCTTTACTCGCTTGTAGTCCTTGTGGCTCTTCAACAGTTTTGGAACACCCACCTAAGATGTTCCGATAACATGCACCTATCGAGAATCGAACCCAGGTTCTGTCAATTGATACACCTCTGGGGACACGTTTATATGAGTGTTTTTCTGAAGTACATATTTTCTTGTGCACAGCCCTTTTATTTTTGAAAATCTCCCGGAAATCAAAGTGATTGCCGGCTGGCAGTTGTCTGAGGTGCCTGGTCCTAGAACCTCAACCCTCATTGGATATCTGGAATGAAACTTGGGAGCTATAGCTTGTTCTGATTGGCATATCGAGTAGAGCTTTTAAGTGGGCAGGGCTTATTAGAGTTTACATGAGAAAAAGTAGTTTTTTAAAGTAGAATAATTAAGAAATTAAATATTAAATTTATATTTTTAGTCTTGAAATTTATTTATGTTTTAACACATAAGCAATATTTACAAAAACATTAGTTATAAAGATACAGAAAAGTCCACTGCTAAAAACAGTGAGAATGATAAAAGTTACAAGGCAAAAACACTAAGACATGACTGTACAACATATAGAATTCTTTATTTTTATTTATTTATTTATTTATTATTTTATTTTTTTTTGTTACTATATACAATTTATTTATTTGTATTTTTTTATTTTATGTTTATATATATATACATATTATTTAATTTATTTTTCGTTTTATATAATTTTAATTTGTTAGTAGAAGGATAAAAAGGTTAATTGTTAGTATTATCATGGACGTATTGCTTATGTGTGTAAATCAAGGTGGCTGGTGAGGAAACTTAGGGCAGTAACGAAGTAGTGAGCGGGGACGGTGCCGATTATGGGTGCTAAGGTCATTATATTGTGGCAAGTTTATAATTAATGGATTCTCAGTTTTATTAATATTTTTATACATGTTATACATAATTTTGGCTAGATATTCCCTGATTGTTGGTATATTTAGTTCTTCTCTTATCTTTTTATTTCTGTAATACCAGGGAGCTTTTGCTGCCTGTCTGATAATTTTATTTTGTAAAGTTTCTAATTTTTTAATTTTACTGTCATGGGTATAGCCCCAGAGGGGGCAGGCATAGGACAGAAGTGGTCTGAGGTATGCTTTGTAAATGAGCACTTTGTTTTCGATTGAGAGCTCAGAGTTGTATTTTAGGAGGGGGTATAGTGTTGCAGTTGTTTGGTTAAATTTATTTGTAACATTTTTGAGATGTGTGTTCCAATTTAATTTTTTGTCAAATGTTATGCCTAGATATTTGCATGTTGGAGACCATGGGAGTATTGTTTCGTTGATTTTGATTCTCTGGCAGGTTATTGCTCTTTTTTTAGTGAATAGTATGGCTATGCTTTTATTTTCATTTATTAAAATTTTCCATTTTTTGAACCAGAGCTCAAGTAGCTGTAGGTGTGTGTTTAGTGCTGTGGATATATTTGATAATTTCCTGCATTGTGCTAGGATGAGTGTGTCATCTGCAAAGAGATGCAGTGTAGTGAGCTGTGATTTAGGTATGTCGTTCACATAGATAAGAAATAAACGAGGTCCTAATTTGGAGCCCTGGGGTACTCCTGCTAATATTGGCCTAAGTGTTGAGTGTGTTTTACCTATGCGAACTTGGAACTTCCGTCCCAAAAGATATGAGATTAATAATCTGATAAGTGGGTCGGGTAGACCAATAGTGATGAGTTTAAAGACTAGTCCGCCAATCCAAACTTTATCAAAGGCCTTGGCTATATCTAAGGAAACTGCTCCAGTACTTTTTTTCAACTGGAAACCATGGGTGATAGTTTCACCAACTCTCATCAGTTGATGGGTTGTAGAATGGTGTTTTCTAAACCCGTGCTGTTCAGGAATGAGAATATTCTTATCATTCAAGAACGTATCAATTGTGTTAAGAATAATACCTTCAGCCCCGGAAATCAACTTATGCAAAGGGCATTAAAAGACCCTGCATCAGGCTGTTATGGTGCCAACTACACTGTGGCGAAAGTTACGAGTTTTACCGCTAGGGAACACTGCAGTCTGACTTTTTGCTGCCATTTTTCTAAATCTCTCAACACTTTTTAAGACCCTAATTCAATGCTCACAAATGATTAGGGAGATCTGTAAAACGCTACATTAAATAACTGTAATTATACGCATATTGTTTTAAAATATTCCCTTAGCATTAAATTTTGTAAAGTGAAGCCAAGATTTTTTTATGCCGATTTTTATTTAAAATAAAAAAACAGCAGGACTTCAATATATTTTCTAATTGATAAGACTTCCATCTCAAAAATAATTAAATAACAATTATTTTTCTTACTTTAATATTTTTTACGCGTCTTTTCAGTTCAATATTAATTAATGAATCTGTATTTAATCCTCTTAATAATTGTTCTTACAAATTAATGATTTTTTTTATTCTCAACTAAACAGCTTTTTTCTTTTATCAACTTCACAATTTTACATTTAACTTGGCAATTCATTTCAATTTTTTATAACTCTCTTTTTATATTTTTCTTGACTCTTCATGTGTCAGCTTTTTAATTAAGACTAACTTCTTTTCAAAAAAATTAAAGTGTTTTTATTCCTTTTGTTTGCGTCATCGAAACTCATAATCAATACAGCTTTTAAGCTTCAACTTCCTATTTTTGTCGTGAAAATTATTTTGAAATTGATTCCTTTTTGTTCCTCCGTATAATTAATAAAATGTTTCAGTATAGTAGATTTTTTTCCGCTCCTTAATCAAAATTTTACCTTAATCCACGAGTAAAAAAATACGCAGAAATAGATGAAAAACTTTTTTTTCTTGAATATATGTAATCATTCAATTTAAATATGGACTTCATTACAAAAATGAGAATCCGATATTTTACAATAAGTTCAAAAATGTTAATATCACCACATAATATCAATTACTGCATTGCTAATATCGATGCTTCTGCATTTGTAAAAAAATATGAGTATTATTTTGGAGCCTCCTCTTCACACACTTTGAGAACAATCCCCAGATGAGGCGGCGACAGGACAACGGGTCCAGGGTAGACTGGAGAACATTCCTATTTAATAGGGCCCGGATTAAGGAGTATTTACTGTAAAAAAATCAAATGCACGCTTAAAGGTTACGTTTGATAACAAAGTTATTAAATAATACATCAACGAGATTCTTTTCACCCCCCTTTCAATCCACTTCTGATCAGCGGTGAATTGGTAAAAGCGTAAACGCATACCTTGTAGTATACAAAATCAAGATTACCCCCTTCCAATCCACTTCCGATCAGCGGTGAATTGGTAAAAGCGTAAGCGCATACCTTGTAGAATACAAAATCAAGATTACCCCCTTCCAATCCAATTCTGATCAGCGGTGAATTGGTAAAAGCGTAAACTCATACCTTGTAGTATACAAAATCAAGATTACCCCCTTCCAATCCACTTCTGATCAGCGGTGAATTGGTAAAAGCTTAAACGCATACCTTGTAGTATACAAAATCAATATTACCCCCTTCCAATCCACTTCTGATCAGCGGTGAATTGGTAAAAGCGTAAACGCATACCTTGTAGTATACAAAATCAAGATTACCCCCTTCCAATCCACTTCTGATCAGCGGCGAATTGGTAAAAGCGTAAACGCAAACCTTGTATTATACAAAATCAAGATTACCCCTTCCAATCCACTTCTGATCAGCGGTGAATTGGTAAAAGCGTAAACGCATACCTTGTAGTATACAAAATCAAGATTACCCCCTTCCAATCCACTTCTGATCACCGGCGAATTGGTAAAAGCGTAAACGCATACCTTGTAGTATAAAAAATCAAAACTTTTTCAGAGATTTAAAAAAACATAGTATTGATTAATTTTTTAAAAACAATTATCAAGTAGAAAAGGAGAAATACGATGAGACTTAAACAATTCCCAACGAGGAAGCATTGAAAACAATTTTAAAAGGGAAGAAAGAGAAACAATTATCCCCGATCATGAAGCTGGAAAAATTTTCCGAAACGGTGTTACATCGCTTAAATGAATTCCTTCACGACATAGGAAACATTTTATTTCAAATCAATATTCACTACCCTGTGAGGGCCGTGGTAACCTAGTGGTTAGGGTATCGGCCTTCCATCCGGTAGGACGGGGTTCTATTCCCGATGCCGCCAAAGAACCACTGAATAGATGCGATATACGTGCTCATTAAACCTGTGGAATCGAAGGTCCTGTGGTCGGTCGTTGAGCAGTTACCATGGGTGCAATGGTCTGGAGAAATTGACTCCCCCTTCAGATCAATGCCAAAATTGAGGGAGTAGATCCTCTGGTGCTGTCATCTGTCGTAGGATTTGAAGAGCAAAAGTCGTACTTTCACCTTCATGGTGCTCTGATTAAAACGAAAGACACTCCAAATTGACTTAAACTCGCATATCCATTGCATAGCGAGTTTGGCATGTCCAAGTGTCATTAGTAAAAACAACAACTACCCTTTAAATGAAATACAGAACGTTGAAATCAAAATTTCGAAATGAGATAGGTTTTATTTTGACCAGAATATTAATCTGACAAGCAACATAAGTTTCTGTTTATGAAAACAGCAACTTAGTTAGCTTGTTTTGGATAAGCACAGGAAATGGCTCTGTTTATCGAAGGAATGGGAAGTAATCTGCTTAGCTTCCATGAAAGGGGGGATTAACCTTTTCCCTTTCGAAAAGTAATTTTCGATGCTTCCAATTATACGCCTACACATTAATCTATTTTAGTATTTATCAAGAGTATTTACATGGTTATATCATTCATTAAATGTATTCTAAGAAAATATTTTCAATGTTATTCGTATTTACAGCGCCGTATTGTATTGTAATGTTTCCGCCTGCTTATTTTTGACGACCAAACACTTCTCATACTTTTTGGATCTCATTCGAGTGATGGGGTTGACACCTGAGCTAGAAAATTCGTAATTGCATCGTAACGGAAGAAAAATGCATATTTCCAATATTTAATATTATGCGATTAAGTTTAATTACGAATCCCTAAACCAGTTACATTTTGTTGAAGGAATAATGCAGAAACATCAGTTTTACATTAAGTAAAAACCGGCAACGAATATTTTTCATTTATAAATTATATTTAAAACACATGATATCTTACGATCTTATGTGGAAAAAGAAAAAGATTTTTTTGTGTAGTTACCCACTTAAGTTATCACAGCCTTTTGAATTTGTTCCAACGTTTAATGAAGCATTTTCATGGAATACTCTTAAATTAATTTTAGTTAAATGTAGTTTTTCCTTCTAAATCTGATATTAAGACTTTTTTACAAACTAGCAAAAAAAAATCTTAAATCTAAAAAGGATATGCTAAAGTACATTTTAAGAATGTCATTTAATATTTATGTTTCCACTCTTTTGTCAGCAGCTTGGTAAGAGATTCATTTTCATCGCTATCCAACCCATTGTATTATTGAATCAAGTGACAAAGTCGATACCTGAGCTGGTATTTTAACCCTCACATCACACTAGAGTGTAGAGGAATATTAGGTCCTTCACAGTAGTTTTCGTATACGAGATTTCTCAGCACTATGATTGGGTCAAGGAATAACAAAAAGAGGTCAAAGGTTGCACTTCAATGTATTGCCAGTAGAAAATGTCGCCGAAACTGTAAGCTCAGAGCTCCAAGGCCACCTGTATGATGAGACATTAGTTTAGTGGGTGATAATCTCTGAAACGAATCAGGATCGATCCCGAAAACGATAGCAGTAACCAGTGGACTCCCACGCATAGAATGATTAGTTTGATTTATTTATTGCCCTATAATTGCAATTTAAACAAGAGGATTTGTGCAGTCAGAACTTACATTCGAACGTAAATCTAAGTCCTAATAAACGCCTGAGTTGAGGTTCAAACTCACAAACTCCTGAGCTAAGAACTATAGCTAATGAATCACCTAAGAATAATGAAAAAGTAATCATTTTACGACAACCCTTATACATTGACCGCTGGAGAAGACTTTGCCCTGACCATAAGTTACGTTAAATTGAAGCAAGAATGAAGGCACAGAAAACGTTGAAAACTATAAAGGAAATATTGCCGCATAGAGAAAGCTTACCAACGAGCTCAGTGGCCGAGTGGTCAAAGCACGCGATCCAAACCCAGAGGTTGCAGGTTCGATACTAGCCACGGCTGTTGTATTCAAAGTATGGATTATTGTTTCCTTATGTTCTCCAACATTCTAGACCTTTCTTTGTTATGTTAACTAGTTGTTTCTCGAATATTCTATTACTGTATAAAAGCTTATACTCACTAGTCATGGGCAACTTCTCGACCTTGTAAGGTTACAAGTCGCTACTTTCCTTCAATAAACTTGTTTGTTTAAGACCAACGGTGTGTTCACTTAAATCTTCAATTCGTGACAATATTAATTCCAGCAATTCAGTAGTGCTAGTACCGAACCGATAACCTTACACTTTAAAGAAAGTCCTTATCGACTACCATGATATAATTCAAATTGAAACATATTAAATTAAGCTCAACAATAAATCACATTACGAGGAATTCAAATTATCAAGAAATAACAAAAGCGGCAATCGAAACATGATTCAAAAATTAATCTTTTTTTTTAATACAAATTGTATAAAATGACGAAGAGTAATTCTTCTCGTAAATTCATTCCTCATCGTAAGGAATGTAACAAATCATGGAGTACGAGAGAGAGAGAAAAAAAAGGTGGAAATGGTCCTCCTGTGATAAACTTTCCACTTCCGGTCACAGGAAGTAGCCCTGTGCCCTGTTTTCTTGCGAAACGGGCTCTTTCCGAAAAACGATAAGGCGCTCGTAGATTCAGAATAGGTCATGGACTTCTCGGTGAGTTTTCTTAAAACTGGGCGGACTTTTCTGTTGACTCCCACGAAAACAATCCGCGCAATTAAGTGTTCTGCGCTTCGAACAATTGGTGGCCCGAGTGCGTTATTCGAGGCAGAAGTCGTCTCCCTCCCTGCAACAAGTGCTCTTTGGCACGCGCTACAATTGTTGATTTCTACGCAGACCAAAAAGCGGTTGTAAGGAGACACCAGTTTTAAAGACTACAGATTGATGCGAGTTGATTTAAATGCATTGATTTAATTACATTTAATTTTGATGATTAAATATTGAGCTCACATTTAACATATTTCATCCAAAAAATATAATTGAAAGTGTTATATATAGAAACGAATAAAAATGGAATCGTAATAATATTCAAACTATAAATACATTCAAAATTATTTTCTGTTGGTGGATAAGGACTGCATAGAAGTTGTTGTTATTGTTGTTACTAATGACACTTGGACAAGCCAAGCTCGCTATGCCTTGGCTATGCGAATTTAAGTCGATTGGGAGCGTCTTTCGGTTTAATCAGAGCACCATGAAGGTGAAAGTATGACTTTGCTCTACACACATGCCATAGGTTACCCGTTTATAGGGTAAGCAACTATTCTCACCTCATTCATATAAAGAAAGGACAAAGACAGGATAGATACAGAGAGAAATTATATCCATGCCCGAACCGGGATTCGAACCCAGGACCTCCTTATCCGTAGTCAGGCACGTTGACCACTAGACAGGTTGGTCGGCATACGAAGCATTAAGAAAACTAAATGGCAGATCAAAATATTGCATTTTTTTCTTTATTGATAGTTTCGACAATTATCTGCCAATTTAGTTGAAATTTTCACTTTCCGGACAAAAACAGTTTATGTATTAATATAACATTTTTTTGATCAATAAATGAAATTTTGCGACAATTTAATGCAGTCGGGAAAGTATTTCACTAAGATTAGGCCCAGAAATGTGCAGAGACCTGGACCGTCTTACAATGAGATGTTCCAAAAATTCAGCGGAATAAAAGTTTACACAGAACAACCATTCATTTATGCATTTTGTGGAGTCGCTGGAATCGAGCCTGTATCTTATAATCTAAAGAATACTTTCCTACCATAAAAACAAGAGGAATTCTATAATATAGAACTCTAACTAGCATAATACTTGGTCTAATTTCTGGGAAATATAGAACGGGTTTTTTTTTGTATTAACCACAACCTTTCAGGATTCAACAAGTCCCATCACTCCGTTCTTTGGTACGGAATGTTCTGAATTCGATACCAATCATTGCTGAATATTGGAACATGGCACTTACATTTAAACTTTCAAAATGTCTTAGAGTTTTAATGATTTTCTATTCTGCACTTTATGACGACGAATCCTTATTAAAATGAGTAAGGCAAAGTGCGATGGTGTTTTCTTAAGCCCCTCACAATAGTGAAATGATTATAGGTTACACACCGCTCTGTAGACAACCCCCATCAATTTTGTTGCAGGAAAAGGTGTCGTTGGACTAGCATATGCCCCTGTAAATAGCCCTGAATTGGGTTCTACTTAGAAGCAGTCTTGTGGAGTCTTCGTGATTTTGAAGCAAGGACCCCCAATACTTGGCTTGCCACTCCCAAGAGTATCATTTCACTTGGAGGACATTGCGACCACGCCCAGCTTTAATGTGCTCCAGCTGCCTTTAGGATCTTCGGTATGCCTGGATTCGAACTCCCTATCTTCTGATCATGGGAACGACGCCCTAACCAAGCAGACCACCGTGGTCCTACAGGAAAAGGATGCTTCATCCATTGCGCTATATTTTATTGCTGTGGCACAAGGGAGAAAACCTGGAAGTTTTCCCAAGTACCTACCACGGCGATAGACACCGCGTAATGATTAGCTAATGGCCTAGAGCTGCAGTACCGCAGTTTTAGTCACCTGGGTATGCTTCCTCACTCGGAGGAATTTTCGCAGATATCAAGGGGGCGCATTTATCATTTGTCACAAATAAGAAAAACTCCTTGGCACCTATCCGAATAGTAATGGATGCAGAGGCGCAGTTTCCGTCTTCTGTTATTCATCTGTAGCTGTGATCGAACTTAGAATCTTTCACTGTGAAGGATGGTATCTCAACACTTGCTCGTGAGTGAATCTATTGTTCAATAGTATGTCACAGTTTCTGCAGTATGTGCGTGAAAATATTTAAAAATGTTTCTACAAATAAGAAACATTTTTCAATTTCTTTAGCTCATAAGTGGCACCAGCCTGCAAATTAATCTTTAGAAGAACCGGAGGAAATCCATATTTTACAGGCAATCCAGCTATCTGTTTTTTTCGGCAAAACCATCTATTTTGCAAAACATTAATTGCAGTTTCTGTAGCTTTCTAACCTTGTAGTGTCATTTAATAATTCACTTGTTTTTATGCCCCAGTCTCATGGATCGTGAGACACTCATGAAGTTCCTTTTGATGGAGTGTGGGGGGCCCTCGCAGTTGACCATTTTTTTTCAAACCAAGGATCATATATCAAGCCAACACATCAGATTTCGGAAACCAAACTACCCCGAAACTTTGGCGTAAAGATAGGAGAGTTGCCTGAAATGTATCACGAACAGAATCTTGCATGATAATGGCAAATCAGGGATCGAACCAAAGATCCGTAATGGTGGCTGCGACACTTTAAAACTGAGCTTGGTCTCAATGCTCTCCGAGGGAAATGCTGGTGGCATTTCATGTATTGGAGGTCTTCTGCTTGATCCCTGCTTCAAAATCACGAAGACTCCATCCGGCTGCTTCTATCTAACTGTTAGAGCCCAACTCTAACAGTTAGCCCAGGGCTAGGGTACGGGAAAGCATGCTAGTGCAACAACACCTGTTGAGCTTCAGTTTCCACATCTCATGAAGTGGCTGCTTGGTCGTTATCCAAGTGTCCTTCTTTGCTTCACGTGAATTCTTATCAAAGGAGGGTCCACCGTTAGAGAATCCCCTGCTTAATTTTTACAGTATTATACACATAAAAAATGAGTCTCAAAATCGAAGAATGTACTCACTGTGATATGATCTCAGCCATTGCTGAGCATCAGATTTCAGCGCGCACTTCTGTAAAGGTGAGTGCATGGGAGTTTTCCTGGTTTGCTCTTGATGCAGTATTATGTAATAAATATCGCATTTTAAAGTTGTATTGACATGAAGTTAAGGTAATGTTGTTTGAGAGACTATAAAATAAAAAGGAAGAAGCCATTGCAGTTGTCTCTTCTGTTGTGGCGCATGGATACAGCCCTCTATTTGTAACAAATTGATCCAGCCCTTTATATGCAGCGTCTTAAAAAAACCTTACAGCATTTTCAAGCTGCATTTCGCGCATTAGAATCCAATACATTTCTGCATAAATGATATGGGGTTCATTTCAAGGAGCAGGGAATTTCGATTCGATTACGCTTGAATCAAAAATGTTGGATGTATTGCTGAACAGTTATTTTTTTTGGGGGGGGCACGAAAGCTGATTAGTCAAAGACATACAGGTGATTTTAAATCACTAATGGCACAGAAGTTCAAGGTGAGAATCAAACTCACAAACCGAAGACGATTCAGTTTCCCCAGAAATGTTGGGTTTAAACAACAAAATAGGGTGGTTTTAAATGTTGTATTGTATTTCTGATTATGAGTGTAAATCGAGAAACATCTGTCCTAATTTTTAACAATGCTTAAAACTTAAACTTTTTAGTATGTCAGTGTTAACAATTATCCTTTTTTATGTTATTGGGAGCGGCTGAGTTTTTTCTCAAAGCAGATGTTAATTTTTACCAAATAATAGATTTTTTTATATTTAATTATTAAATGATTGTTTCTTTTGTTACAGTTGACACCCTGAGTACGCTCCTTTATTACAATTCTCATTGGTTTAAAATATTCATAACGTCGTGTGATGTTTCAACTACGTCACAGTGTATTGAGACGGCGTGGTCAATCCGACTTGCCGACGAATTGGCTGCCTGCCTTCCAATCACATTCTATCGAGCGGCAGCAAACAAGGCGAAGTTCACCATCGAATGTCTGAGAATAGTGTCCAAGTTCATTTTGT